>CM038682.1:662590862-662985862 GCA_021605205.1 Aegilops longissima | reverse complement strand
CATGATCATACCTAGATATACTCATAACTATGCTCAATTCTGTCAATTGCTCAATAGTAATTTGTTCACCCACCGTAGAATACTTATGCTTTTGAGAGAAGCCACTAGTGAAACCTATGGCCCCCGGGTCTATTCGCATCATATCAATCTCCATCACTTTTATACTTGCTTTGTTTTACTTTGTCTTTTTGCATCTTTATACCAAAAATACCAAAAATATTATGTCTATCAGATCTCACTCTCGTAAGTGACCGTGAAGGGATTGACAACCCCTAATCGTGTTGGTTGCGTAGTAGCTATCGCTTTGTGTAGGTACGAGGGACTTGTGTGTGGCCTCCACCGGATTGATACCTTGGTTCTCAAAACCGAGGGAAATACTTACGCTACTATGCTGCATCATCCTCTCCTCTTCGGGAAAACCAACGCAAGCTCAAGACGAGCAAGAAGGATTTCGCGCCGCTGTCGGGAGTCTACGCAAAAGTCAACATACCAAGTACCCATCACAATCCCTATCTCTCGTGATTACATTATTTGCCATTTTCCTCTCGCTTTCCTCTCCCCACTTCACCCTTGCTGTTTTATTCGCCTCTCTTTCCCAATCTCCTCCTTTTTCCCGCTGCCTTTTTCTCGTCCGCTTGTTTGCTCGTGGTGTTAGTTTGCTTGCTTGTCGCTATGTCTGAATTAGAAATTATCGCCGATATGGGCTTATAATAATATCATGGAAAATTCTCAAGCTCCTTCAAGAATCCCTACCTATCACACAAAAAGATTTCAATCGGTAGTGGTAATATTATGGGAAAAGGAGTTATTCAAGATTTCTTTACTTGTGCCGGTGCTTTACCTCTATGGGCGGTTCTATTCTCCATAGAACTAGTAGCCTTATGGACGCTTATTGCCATGCTTATCGCTGAACTTGAAAGGCAATTTATGCATATGCACCCTTCTATACGAGAATTTTCCTAGAATTTTCTAATATTGAACACTCTTTGTTAAGCGTGCCGCTACTATCTTTTTGGCTCATGAATTCAGGTTTATAATAAAAGAAGCCAAATAAATCTTTAAGATTATAGGTGGACGCTGTCCGCCCTCCCATAGAATCTATCCTTTTATCAAGAAGAAATAATGCGCTTTCAATCTATCGACTATGTTGCTTTCAATGAAAATTTTAGAAAAAAAGTGCCTACCAATATTTTAGTTGATAGAATCTCTGAGCTTAATGATGATTTGGCTATTCGAAATAATGAGCTAGGATGCTCTCTTGAGTATAGGCTCACCAAGTTCTGTCAAAAGAACGCTTATAATGATGAATTGATTGTGCAATACGAAGGGCCGAAAGAGGAACCTATACCTCCTAAAATTGATCTTGGGGACTGTCAGGACCCCGATTCCAAGTCACATCGACCTAGCCGGTAACACCTCATATCACTTTGCGGCCTCACGCACGGTATTCCCACGGTGTCGCTTACCATGGCCCGGGACCGCTTATGCGCTTTTGGCTCACGATATGATAGTGTCGCTAGCGCCCACATGACAAAGAACCCGGCCGACATGGCTAGTCGTGAACCCAAAGCGGCGCTTAACTTATGGGGACAGGCATACATGAATCACGCCGAACATGTCGGTCATCAACGATATATTCGGCTGTAGCACTGGCTAACAGGGCTCCGTATCCCGGCTGTAGCAAAGCTAGGCAGACTCAATACCACCGCGTGACATTTCAAGGGATGTATATAGGAACGGCGAAACACATGCCGCCGGCCAAGGTCCAAGCAAGAGTGCTGGGCTAGCAGGACTCGTGAACCGGCCAGAAGCGGACTACTATCGCTAGAAGCACGAGACTACATTTCCCATATGAGAGGCTGCCAAGGATAAACAACTAGTTTGTCGGATCCCACACATACCAAGCATTTCAAACATACACACAATATGCTCAATATGTGTAGATACAACATGGCATCACAACATAACTCTACGACTCAAATATTTATTCATTAGGCTCCGAGGAGCGAGATATTACAAACATGGGTCTCATGACCCAACACTCGTGAGCATACAAGTCAAAATACAAGCGAAGCTAATCATGTCCGAGTACGCATAACTATAAAATGAAAAGGCTGCAAAGCCCGACTATCTACCGGATCTCGCCGAGGGCACAAGATCATAGCCGAGGTAACAAGCTAAACGTCAAGTCCACGTGGAACTACTAGCTAGACCGACGCCTCTCGCAAAACATAGAATAAGCAAACGTGAGTACAATTGTACTCAGAAGACTTACATCGTAACTAACTACATATGCATCATTATCAAAAGAGGGTGGTGGAGTTTGACCGCAGCAGCCAGCTTTGACTCGTGGCTATCCCGAACTATGACCGCACGTAACTCTTTGAGGTGGCGCACACGAGTCCACATATTCACCATATCAATACACCACTATGGATTCGCCCCGCCTCCCTCACGAGAACGCCATCCATAGCACTCATGCTTATCTTGCGATTTTAGAGTATCCACTTTCACTTGTCTATGAACTGATATAGGCAACCCGTAAGTCCTTTTTCGCGACACGGCTATTCAATAGATCATATTAAACCCTGCAGGGTGTACTTCTTCACACACGCCACCACTTACCGCTGCTTACACGACATGTACTGCAACCTTCAAGCGGAAGCCCAACGTGGTGTCGGCCACGGCCTACCTAAACACTCAAGTCCCTAGTCCAGTTTATCGCCTATTCGGTTCCATCCGCAGGAGTCCGCCGAGGTTTCCCATACAGCCCCGAACGATGTGTGCAGGGTTCCCAGACACCAAACGGGCGAATCGGTACACCGGGCCACGATGCCTACCGCAACACAACCCACCCCTAAGGTCAGCGCTATGCAGGCCCCAAAGATGCTACAAACACCGTAAACTACTTGCAACTCCCTGACCGAGGACAAGGGTGGTTAAGAGCCGAGAGGGTCAATTATGATCCCAATGCGTGGTAGTAATCTGCTTCATGGATCACAAACACAGACTCAGGCTCCTAAGGACGGTTTCAATGAGACAACCCACCATGTACTCCTACATGGCCTCTCACCGCTACCTTTACCAAATCGTGTTTACACACTTAGCTCACACACACAAGAGGACATGTTCACACACCTCCGATTCATTCCCGATGAATCGACTGACTCAACTCTAAGCAGTAGCAGCATGACAAACAAGCATAAATGAGTAGGCACAACATGGCTCAAACAACTCCTACTCATGCTAGTGGGTTTCATCTAATTATCGTGGAATGACAGTCATGCAGAGGATCAAGGGGTTCAACTACCGCAGCAAGTAACAGCTTGAATCGATGTTGTCCTAATGCAAAAAAGAGAGCAAGAGCGAGAGAGTGGGATTGTATCGAATGAACAAGGGGTTTTGCTTGCCCGGCACTTCAAGATAATATAGTTCTTCATCGGTGTCATCGAACTCTTCACGCAGACGCCGCTCACCGAGAGGGACAATTACCGCAAACAAGAGGGAACACAATCAATGCAATGCACATTCACATGAATGACATGTCATGTTAAGATAATCGGATTCACCTAATGCAAGAAGAATCCAAGTTAATTGAAGTGGAATTCAAACAAGGTTGAACTCCAACTCCAAATGTTATTTCATAAATTAACCTAATCATGATTCATCTTATTCAGTGAGGTTAACTTGTTCAAACATGCATGAAAGTGCCATAAACAGATTCTTCATATTTTTCTGATCATTTTTCATATATAAATTATTTAATTTGGAGTTACAGATTAAAAGTTATGAATATTTGAAGTTTGGGGTATTTTCTGAAATTTCCTGAATTAAATTAAATCCAGAAAACCTATTATCACACAAGATGACCTCACGGTGACGCAGCAAGTCAACGGCGCTGTCCAGTCAAATCTGACCAGGGTCCCGATTGTCGTTGTTCAACTAATCTAACCTAGCTTAGTTAGTACTAACCTAACTTAACTAATGGGCGGGCCCGCATGTCGCTGGGTCGTGGGTGATTAAGGGTCATTAGTACCTAATGACGATGCCACGCCATCACCACCGGCGCAGGATCGCCGCGACCAAATCATGGGCGGTGTGCACCGGAGTGGCTCGGTTTCGCTTATGGTGCACCATTTTGCTCGGGTTTGCGGCTACGGCGAGCTGGGAGACTCACAGATCTAATGGTGGTGGCGGCAGCAGCTGCGTGGTCGGAATCAACGGCGGCGAGCTCCAAGGCGGCGGCCGGAGTTCGGGCGGGTCAAGTTAGGCGATGCAGGCGCTAGGGGAGGCGCAGGCGCCCACGTGCTCCCGGTGAGGTGTGGAGCACGGTGGTGTCCGGCCGAGCCAGCCATCAGGAGCCTAGCCACGCCGGCGACGAGGCACGGCGCGGGAGTTTTCGGTGAGGCGGGACGGCGGCTACGGAGGTCAAATAAGCACGAGGGCTAGGGGAGAGGGAGAGGAGTTCACCGTGGAGAGGGAGAGGTGGTCACGGCTCGGGGTGTCCGGAGTTCGACGACCGGGCGACGGCGACTGCAGGTCCGAGAAGGGAAAAGAAGCGGGCGGCGCCGGGCGCCCCGTGTCGGGAGGCTCGTGAGGAGGGGAAGAGAGACTAGGAGGAGCTCGGGCCATGTCGGGAGGCTCGGGATGGCTGTGGCCGCTGGTACGGCGATCGGCGCCATGCAGCCTGCTCGGGTTCGGGAGAGAGCGAGACAGAGGAGGGAACGAGGGAGAGGGAGAGATCGAGGGGTCCAGGGGTGCGTGGCCGCCAGACGCGGATTAGGACGAAGGAGAGGCCTCAGCAAAGCAGTGAGGTGGTCTGGCGCCGACGCTGCAAGGCCCAAAGACGCAGCTGCTTCGGGCGTAGGGGAGGAAGATGACCGCAGCTGGGCTGCACAAGAACGGGCCGCATGTGGGCTGGAATGCCGTAGGTTACAGTGAGTTTCTCTTTCTAATTATATTCTGTTTTCTATTTTCTCAGAGTTTGTTTTGATTTAGTTTTAGATACTAAATCATTTTTATTGCTTCTGATAATTATGGTAGGGACTAGTAGGATTATTCCAAAGCCCTTCATCAAGATCAGAATTATTGGACATATATTAATTAATTAACAAATATATATCCAATGCAAATAGCTATTTATTTAATTCAAAGGCCCAAAATAATTAACTCGAGATACCAAAAATATTGTTTTGAGTTTTACCTCTTTGCAATATTTTCAGAGACTAAGAGGAACATTTTCTTGGACACATTTGAAGCAATTTTTTTAATGTTGATCATTTATTTTAAATGATTTCTGAGGCTCTCCAATTCCCCATTTCAAATTTAAAGGAAATTTAGACATGATGCATGGATGCAAGAAAATCAGGCTAGGGCTGATCTGGGGCTGTGACACTTTTGTCCTATTAAATTTAGCCCTTTTGATTACTTTTGCTTGCCTCAAAGAAAACTTGTTGCCGAACGTAGAGAATGTGAAATGAGTTTCACCGATCTATCTTATTACTACGGCACAACCTAGATCTATCCTTGCTATTATGCCTAGCTAGGGCCGTTAAACGATAGTGCTTGTTGGGAGGCAACCCAATTTTATTTTTTGTTTTTGCTTCTGTTTAGGAATAAATAAATCCATCTAGCCTCTGTTTAGATGTGGTTTTATCTTTTAATTAGTGTTTGTGCCAAGTTAAACCTATTGGATCTTCTTGGGTCATAGTTATTTGATCTTGCTGTAATTTCCAGAAACTTTGCGCTCAGTGCCCGAATTGTTAAAAATCACCAGAACGTGATAAAATATTGATTCCAATTTCTTATGATCAATAAACAAATTTTCCAGGTCGTCTAATTTTGGTAGAAGTTTTTGAGTTCCAGAAGTTTGTGTTAGTTACAGATTACTACAGACTGTTCTGTTTTTGACAGATTCTGTTTTGCGTGTGTTGTTTGCTTATTTTGATGAATCTATGGCTAGTAAAATAGTTTATGATCCATAGAGAAGTTGGAATACAGTAGGTTTAACACCAATATAAATAAAGAATGAGTTCATTACAGTATCTTAAAGTAGTCTTTTGTTTTCTTTCTCTAACGGAGCTCACGAGATTTCTATTGAGTTTTGTGTTGTGAAGTTTTCAAGTTTTAGGTGAATTCTTTTGATGGATTATGGAACAAGGAGTGGCAAGAGCCTAAGATTGGGGATGCCCATGGCACCCCCAAGATAATCCAAGGACACCAAAAATTCAAAGCTTGGGGATGCCCCGGAAGGCATCCCCTCTTTTGTGCACTTCCATCGGTAATTTACTTGGTGCTATATTTTTATTCACCACATGATAAGTGTTTTGCTTGGAGCATCTTGTATTATTTGCGTCTTTGCTTGTTAGTTTACCAAAATCATCCTTGCTGTACACACCTTTTGAGAGAGCCATACATGAATTGGAATTTGATAGAATACTCTTTGTGCTTCACTTATATCTTTTGAGCTTGATAGTTTTGCTCATAGTGCTTCACTTATATCTTTTGAGCGTGATAATTTTTGCTCTAATACTTCACTTAGATCTTTTAGAGCACGGTGGTGGATTTGTTTTAAAGAAACTATTGATCTCTCATGCTTCACTTAGATTACTTTGAGAGTCGTTAATAGCATGGTAATTTGGTTAATATTAATATACTTGGTATTCAAGATATGTGAAACTTTCTTTTGAGTGCGTTGAATACTAAGATAAGTTTGATGCTTGATAATTATTTTGAGATATGGAGGTGATAATATTAAAGTCGTGCTAGTTGAGTAGTTGTGAATTTGAGAAATGCTTGTGTTGAAGTTTGCAAATCCCGTAGCATGCACGTATGGTTAAAGTTGTGTAACAAATTTGAAACATGAAGTGTACCTGGCTTGTGCATCCTTATGAGTGGCGGTCGGGGATGAGCGATGGTCTTTTCCTACCAATCTATCCCCCTAGGAGCATGCGCGTAGTACTTGATTTTTGATGACTTCTAAATTTTTGCAATAAGTATATGCGTTCTTTTGACTAATGTTGAGTCCATGGATTATACGACTTTTACCCTTCCGCTTTGCTAGCCTCTTCGTATCGCATTGCCCTTTCTCACCTTGAGAGTTGGTGCAAACTTCACTGGTGCATCCAAACCCCGTGATATGATACGCCTATCACACATAAACCTCCTTATATCTTCCTCAAAACAGCCACCATACCTACCTATTATGGCATTTCCATAGCCATTCCGAGATATATTGCCATGCAACTTTCCACCGCTCGTTCATCATCATCATGACATACTTTACTTTTGTCATATTGCCATTGCATGATCATGTAGTTGACATCATATTTGTGGCAAAGCCACCATGCATTATTTTTCATACATGTCACTCTTGATTCATTGCACCATCCCAAAGACATCACGGAGGCATTCATATAGAGTCATACCTTGTTCTAGTTTCGAGTTGTAATCCTTATGTTGTAATCAATAGAAGTGTGATGATCATCATTACTAGAGAATTGCCCAAAAAAAAGAGAAAGTCCAAAAAGAAAAAAAGAAAGGCCCAAAAAAAAGGGCAATGCTACTATCTCTTTTTCCACACTTGTGCTTCAAAGTAGCACCTTGTTCTTCATGTAGTGAGTCTCATATATTGTGCTTCAAAGTAGCACCATGTTTTTCATATAGTGAGTCTCATAAGTTGTCTTTTTATACTAGTGGGAATTTTTCATTATAGAACTTGGCTTGTATATTCCTACGATGGGCTTCCTCAAAATGCCCTAGGTCTTCATGAGCAAGCAAGTTGGATGCACACCCACTAGTTTTCTTTTGTTGAGCATTCATAGCTCTAGTGCATCCGCTGCATGGCAATCCCTACCCTCATGTTGACATCAATTGATGGGCATCTCCATAGCCCGCTGATTATCCTCGCCAATGTGAGACTTTCTCCTTTTTGTCTTCTCCACACAATCCCCATCATCATATTCTATTCCACCCATAGCGCTATTATCCATGGCTCACGCTCATGTATTGCGTGAAGGTTGAAAAAGTTTGAGATTATTTAAGTATGAAACAATTGCTTGGCTTGTCATCGGGGGTATAGAAGTTGGGAACATCTTTGTGCGACGAAAATGAAACATAGCCCAACTATATGATTTTGTAAGGATGAACTTTCTTTGGCCATGTTATTTTGAGAAGATAAGATTACTTTGATTAGTATGCTTGAAGTATTTTTTTTACGTCAATATGAACTTTTGTCTTGAATCTTTCGGATCTGAATATTCATACCACAATTAAGAAGATTTACATTGAAATTATGCCAAAGTATCACTCCGCATCAAAAATTCTCTTTTTATCATTCACCTACTCGAGGACGAGCAGGAATTAAGCTTAGATGCCCGATACGCTCCAACGATCTATAATTTTGATTGCTCCATGCTACTTTATCTATTGTTTTGGACTATAATGGGCTTTATTTTCCACTTTTATATTATTTTGGGACTAACCTATTAACCGGAGGCCCAGCCTGTAATTGTTGTTTTTGCCTTTTTCAAAGTTTCAAGAAACAAAATATCAAACGGAGTCCAAACGGAATGAAACCTTCGAAACGTGATTTTCTCAAATAATGTGATCCAGAGACTTGGACCCTCACGCCAAGGAACGAGAGGCGGTCACGAGGGTGGGGCGCCTCCCCTAGGGCGCGCCCTACCTCGTGGGGCCCCTTGCTCCACCGACGCATTCTTCCTCCTATATATACCCACGCACTTCAAACGATCGTAACAGGAGCCAAAACCTAATTCCACCGCCGCAACTTCCTCAGATCCACGAGATCCCATCTTGGGGCCTGTTCGAGTTCACGAGGGGGCATCCACCACATAGGGCTTCTACATCAACACCATAGCCTCTCCGATGAAGTGTGAGTAGTTTAATTCAGACCTTCGGGTCCATAGCTAGTAGCTAGATGGATTCTTCTCTCTTTTTGGATCTCAATACAATGTTCTCCCCCTTTCTCGTGGAGATCTATTCGATGTAATCTTCTTTTTGCGGTGTGTTTGTTGAGACCAATGAATTGTGGGTTTATAATCCAGCTTATCTATGAATAATATTTGAATCTTCTCTGAATTCTTTTATGTATGATTGAGTTATCTTTGCAAGTCTCTTCGAATTATCCGTTTGGTTTGGCCAACTATATTGGTAGTTCTTGCAATGGGAGAAGTGCATGGCTTTGGGTTTAATCTTGCGTGTCCTTACCCAAAGGATGTAAAGGGTTGCAAGGCACGATTGTATTGTTGCCATCGAGGATAACAAGATGGGGTATTTATCATATTGCATGAATTTATTCCTCTACATCATGTCATCTTGCTTAAGGCGCTACTCGCTTTTTAACTTAATACTCTAGATGCATGCCGGATAGCGGTCGATGAGTGGAGTAATAGTAGTAGATGCGTAATCATTTCGATCTACTTGTCACGGACGTGATGCCTATATACATGATCATACCTAGATATACTCATAACTATGCTCAATTCTGTCAATTGCTCAACAGTAATTTGTTCACCCAATCGTAGAATACTTATGCTCTTGAGAGAAGCCACTAGTGAAACCTATGACCCCGGTCTATTCTCATCATATCAATCTCCATCACTTTTATACTTGCTTTTTTTTACTTTGCCTTTTTGCATCTTTTATACCAAAAATACCAAAATATTATCTCTATCGATCTCACTCGTAAGTGACCGTGAAGGATTGACAACCCCTAATCGCTTGGTTGTAGTAGCTATCGCTTTGTGCAGGTACGAGGACTTGTGCGTGGCCTCCTACTGGATTGATACCTTGGTTCTCAAAAACTGAGGGAAATACTTACGCTACTATGCTGCATCATCCTCTCCTCTTCGGGGAAAAACAACGCAAGCTCAAGACGTAGCAAGACCTTGTCTGACGATAGTTTTAGCGATGGTGAGCTGGTTGAGCAGGGCAAGCAGGTGTACTAGCGTGGTGGTATGAAGCTCCCGGCCGTGCCAGCGACCCACGATCAGAGGTGGTTGATTCAGCCTAACAGGGAGAAGTAAGTGCATCTACTCCATTTTAACCTTTGACCTTCATGTTTCTTCAAATTAATATCTAATGTGTTGGCCTTTTCATACTGCAGGGGTTGGATACACCCCGATGGTGTCCGCAGGCCCAACCAGGTCCTTGGTACTCTAGTCCGGCACCACTTCCCAGGGTGGGTCACATTGCCCGGTGAGGGTCAGGCTCCACAGCTAGCAATGAGCTGGGAGTTGTACCCGGCCCCGCCAGAGGAGAGGGTCGACGGTGTCGTGTGCGAGACGGTGGCCGACATTGTGAGGCGGCGGTTTTGGGTAATTTCTACTTTACAGAATTAAAATTCAACATTACCTAGTGATTGTACTAATCAGTGTTGTCTTGTCTGATTGCAGACCTTCTACGGGGTTTTAGAGGAACACGAGGCGGAGGCGGCTAGGGTTCTTGAAGCCGAGTGCGAGCGCCTACTTCAGAACTTATGGGACGAGGCTAGGGTGTAGGCTATTCGAGACTACTACGCCTCGAATAACATTTGGAGGTCCAAGAAGAAGTGTCGCGGCAAGTATCTGAGTAAGGAGAAGTACATGAAGGTAATTACCTATTCTTAAGGCCTTGTACTTAGTTTCCTTGATTTCATTCATAGGCGTAGCACTGAAATTTCTCTTTGCCAAACTTAGGTGCCCCGAGATGGTGTGCGGATATGATGGACTGTTGGGAGGCGCAGGATGAGTGGTGCTCTCCCAATGGCTAGCCCAACACAACAAGGCTGTGGATAAGCTGCCAAATGCGAGGTGAGACACACCATCAAGGGAGCTCCAAGCTGTTTGAGTAAGGGGATCACTGGGTATGTGGTTTCAGCCCTTAACGATTCATGCAATTTCATTCTTCATGCTAGCTTCAGCCCTTAACTAATATGTTGTTCCTCTCTTTTAGGCGAAACACAACAAGAAGGAAGTGCCACCGTTGTACGACCTCTATTCCATGGACCATATGGCCCTTTTCAAGAAGCCAAGGCATTCTCTGCGGATGACCTCGATCATCCAGAGAGCTTCACCAACATCTCCTCCCACAACAAGCTGGTGAGGTACAGAGACTGGGGGAATGCGACGAAAAGGGATGACTTCAACCTGAGCCAGAGTCCTTTTGATACAGAGCTCGTGATGCTATCTGGTGATGGGAGGAAACATGGCTCGTCAGCCATTGGGGATGGAGTGATACGTTGTCCTAGCAGTCTCAGGGAGATCAAGAAGCGCCACGCGAAGTCTCTTCCTGACATACTGCCTCGACCACAGCCAGTGGACCTTGCCATTGAGGCTAGGGCCCAGGAGCTTCTGGCGGAGGCAAACATGCAGGCCAAGGAGAGGGAGACCGAGCTGGAGCAGAGGACGGCTAGGATGCTGGAGGAGGAGAGGAACCGGAACGACGCGTCTCACCAGGTCCTATATGAGCTCCTCGTGATAAGTTTTTCCTGCTTATTAGCCAAATCATGCATGTAATGTTCATTTCATTACTAATGTGCAGTCCGTGTGCGAGAAAAACGGTCAGACCCCTCCACCGATGCCCCAGATTGGTATAGCGGACACCGTGAGTTTCACTTGAATGGTCATTAGTTACTAGTATTCACATTTCAGTTGCATCATGCTAACGAGACATTGCAAATGATCTTTGGTGCAGCATGCCTCCCGACAAGCATCGACCGATCCTTCTCCGTCTTGCACTGGCGCAACCCCGACCCCGAACGATCCTTCTTCGTCTGACACTTGCGTAAACCCGACTGGCCCTTCACCTCTGTGATGACGGTAACATTTCTCTAGTGTTTTGCCTAACAATTGCATAAAGACCTAGACTTAGCTTTATTTCCTCCAAAATGGTTACCATAATGACCTAGACTTAGCCAATCTTCCTACAAAATGACATAATTAGCTTACTTAGCTCCAAAATGATCTATACTTAACTAAATTAGCTCTAATATGCTTAGTTACCTAGGTTAGCTAAATAAAGACCTATACTTAGCTTACTTATGTCAAAAATGGCATAATATGCTTAGTTAACTCAAAAATGGCATAATTAGTTAAGTTAGCTCCAAAATGACCCATTTTACCTAGGTTTGCTCCAATATGATCCATTTTACCTAGGTTAGCTCCAAAATGAGCAAGTTTATCTAGGTTAGCTCCAATATGGTCCATTTTACCTACGTTAGCTCCAATATGATCCATTTTAGGTAGGTTAGATCCAAAATGATCCATTCTACCTACGCTAGCTAAAAAATGGCATAATTACTTATGTTGGCACAAAAAAGACCTATACTTACCTTAATTTCCTCCAAATTGACATAATAAGCTTAGTTAGCTAAAAATGGCATAATTACCTATGTAAGCTCTAAAATGACATAAATAAGGAATTAGAAGAAGAAAAACAAGGAAGAGGAGAAAAAGAAAGAATAGAAGAAGAAAGACAAGAAAAAGAAAGAATAAAAGAAGAAGAATGAGAAGGAAAAGGGTAAAAACCTTCTTCTTCTTCTAGTCTTCTTCTTCTTCTTCTAACTTGCTTACTCCCATTTTTGCAGATTTGATTCACTTCATGGAAGTTGGACTAATGGACTGCTAGTTTTAGTTTCTGTTTTGATTTTGTGTTGATAAACAATGTATCTTAAATAACCCCGTGAAACTATGTATGTCTGTTGATGAACTCCGTGAAACTATGTATGTATTGGACGTTTTAATACCCGATGTGTTTTGTTGTGTTGATGGACTGCTAGATGATGGATACATGGGCTATGTTTGAGGTTGAAACTATATATATAATTTATGTCTTTTGAAAATGCAAGGATATAACAAAAAACAGGAAAAAAACAGGGGCTATACAGGTTCTTTGCCGTCTGCTGGCGGACGGCAAAGAGCTTTGCCATCGGCCAGCAGATGGCAAAGCTGCCACATGGCAGCTACCTATACAACCTGGGGCACTGGCTAGCCCATTTGGTTATTTTGCCATCTGTTGGCAGACGGCAAAGAGCGTTGCATCTTTGCCGTCTACCAGCGGACGACATCGCTTGACACGTGGAAGCACCTGGGGGCTGGCCTATTCCGCTACTTTGCCGTCCGCTGGCAGACGGCAAAGATGCAATTGCCTTTGATGTCTGCCAGTGGACGGCAAAGCACGCCGTTAACCCCTTAACGGACCTAACCTTGCACTTGTGCCATCCGGGCTCTTTGTCGTCTTCTTGCGGACGGCAAAGAGCGTTTCATCTTTGCCGTGCGCCAGCTAACGGCAAAGAGCCCTTCGCCGTAGCCTATTTAGCCGGACCTGTTGCCGTCTGCTAGATGACGGCAAAGGCCTTTGCCGTCAGCCAGGCATGCCTTTGTCGTCAGCCATGGTAGACGACAATGTGTCTGATTCCTGTAGTGTATGTAATTCAAATCAAGATGAAAAATTAAGTAGATCCCACACAGTTTATTATCACCAACCGTGTGAGATGTAGTACTAAATATGTTGGGGATATTACCACTGGGTGTAAACCGGCCAGGACAGGCCGGGTTAACTTCATCAGTAGTTGAGTATGGTAAAGCCCAAGTAGGCAGATGAGGGCTTAAGGCCCATAGCCGATTTAAGGCCCAGTAGCCGTAAACCGCGCCAAGATGTAACTTGTATTGTGTTAGAATAGCAGAGACCGAGCCGGTACATCTATGAACCGCGCCAGACTTCAGGAACCGACGGGCGCCACCCATGTATATAAGGGGACGACCCGGAGGCGGTTCAGGGACAACAGACAACAACTCGAGACTTAGGCGAAGCTTGTTTGCTTCCTAGTCATCGAACCCCCATCAATTCCATCACAACTAGACGTAGGCTTTACCTTCATCGAAGGGGCCGAACTAGTATAAACTCTCTTGCGTCCTTGTGTCCGCTTTAACCCCTTCAAGCTAACCCGTAGCGATGGCTCCACGACTAAGTCCTTTCATGAGGACATCTGCTGTGACAAAACCACGACAGTTGGCGCCAACCGTGGGGCTATCACACGATGGTTTCAAGTTCTTGGAGGGCAACTTCGAAGGACTCAAGGGTTATGATGTGGGCCGGATGACCAAGAGTCGTCGCGGCAAGCTCTACATCGATGATGCAGGCTGGGGCCCCGAGGCCGGCTCGATTGAGTACGGGTACCGGGTCCCCTTTGGTGGCATACACGTCTTCATCGGCAAGATCGGTGAACCGGCCCTCGAGCCGACATCCGCACCGACCTCGCCGAAACGGCTCAGCGCGGCGAGATCGCCCAGTTAAACCGCCGTGAAGCGGCTTCGTGGGAGTCATCCACGGAGGAGAATATGAGGATGGATCGGAATCTGGTAGCGAGACCGTTGTTTATTCCGGCGACGAGTCCTCAACTGGAGAAACCGAATCATTGTATCAGCTACAAGACGACCGGATTGGGGGTTGTTCCGATGGTGACAGTATTCCGGACCCCTCTGATCTGCCCAACCGGGTTGGAATATTCATGGCCGGTACGCAGGCGGCGATCCACTCTTCGACCGCAGCAGCAATGTTCTCTGGGTCAGCTACGGCGGCGGCGGCCGGGGCAGGAGGCCCTGAGCACCCGCCAGCTCAAGTTTTATTTGATCTGTTTGATGCGTTGGCTGTGCTTATGGCGGAGGCTAACCCGACGGATTAGGACACCCACAACACGGAGATTGAAAAGGTGAGGGAACAGATCACTCAGGCCAAGGCTGACCTAGCAGCCAAGAACGACAGGATGGCCACAGAGCGGGCCGCTTTGGATGCGCAGGCCTATAACCTTATGCTGGACTAGAACGCGTTGCATGAAGTCCTGAAAAGGAAGCATCGGTCTCGCCTGCCTATGGTTTTCGACGCCAGAAACCTATTTAACACCCCGGGAGCAGGGACTAGTAACCCGCCAGTGATAAACCGGGCGGAGGCACCTGGGCCTAGTGCGCCGGTTCAGCCTCGCCTGATGGAGCCGCCTCGACAGAACAATGTCATGCCTCAGCCTGTCCAGACACCTCCAGTTCATTATTCTAATCCAATGGACAATCTTGTCGCCGCCGCTTCATGACTGGAGGCCATCCCAATTGAAGCTGATTCTCCGCAGGCGGTGGAGACGCGCCGGGTTAAGGAGCTTCTTCGAACGGCCTTGATTCAACAGGAAGCATATTCATACAGCCGTGACCGAATTCATTCCACCCCGCCCGAGCCGGAGTTATAGCAGGCGGATGGATGAACCGCCAGATTCAGAATGCACGGAACCGTGAAGCGCCTGCGGCAATAATCCGCAGTGATGCTCGTGAAGTGGTGGACCGGCCCGAGCACGCAGGACGCCGAAGTTAGCAACAAAAGATGAGGCTCGCTACCACGCCGGTTCGCCCAACCACCTCGACGAGCCAGAGTTACTTTAGTTCTTTGGGAGTGCCTTGTCTTGTCCCCACTTTATGCAATGTGCGCCTGCCTAAGGATTTCAAGGGCCCGCAAGGTGCAAAATTACACCGCCGATTTGTCTCCGTAAACATGGGTGGAGAGCTATGAGATGGCCATGGAGATGCTTGACGAGATGAAGCGGCGGTGCAAAGTATTTCACCATGATGCTTGAAGGACAGCCCGTATTTGGTTAAAGAGCTTACCGCCAATTTATCAGCTCATGGGCCCAGCTATGCAGCCCGGTTTATCCAGAATTTCAAGGATACATGTAAGCAGCCCATGTCGATAGTGGACTTAGCGGCCTGTGTCCGTGGAGGAAGGAGAGTCAACAACCCACCGGGTGCGCCGAAGTTTCGAAATTTTGCACTCATCGATCAGATTAACGTTGATTCCGCGTTATAACCTTGGAAAGCAACCGCCGTTTAAGCCTCTCGTTGAAATTGGGACGGATGAAGCGCCATTGTAACGATATGGGGACCCTCATGACTGCGTTAGTGAAGTATGCTGATTCTGATAGTACCAAGGATCCCGAGTCTGATGATGACAAGACATGGAAGGGAAAGAAGAGCAGCAACTCCAAAGGGCAGCAACACAACACGACAGGTCATGGTAACGGAGGCAAGCGTAAAGTGGATGGCAGCGTGGACTTTGTGGCTAATACTAGCGCGCAGGACAAGAGCCAGCGAAGGAAGGGTAAACCGCCGAATCACGGTGGAGCTCCAAATCCCAACCCGGACCGCCTAACCTATCTGTTAAACCAGCCATGTCCAAAGCACGAGACGAAGGAGATGCCAGCCAACCACCTTTGGAAGGATTGCTATATTATGCAGGAGTTCAAAATTTCTAATGCTTTCCGATATGATCAGGGATCGGGTGGTGGCTCAGGATCCGGATTCCATGGGCCGGGTCACGGTGGAGAAAATGCCGGTTCAGGCTTCAATGGTGATCAGGGTGTACATAACAATCAAAATAATCAGAATAGCCAGGGTGGTTACAACCAGCAGCAGCAGTCAGGTTATCAGAGCAATCCAAAGCAGTTGAATAGCGGGCAATATCATGTATTCACCACTAGCTTGGATAAACGAGACCAGAAGCTTCACAAGCGAGCGGTGAATTCTGTTGAACCGGCCATGCCTTGTTATTTACGCTGGTCCGAACAGCCAATCATATGGAGCAGAGAGGATCACTCTCCCCTGGTTGACAATCCGGGTCAGCTAGCATTTGTGGTGGCACCTCGGGTGGGAGGTTATAAGTTCACCAAGGTGCTCATGGATGGAGGAAGCAGTATTAATATCTTATACTATGAGACCTTCCGCCGTATGGGGCTAACAGATAAGAATCTTAAACCGTCCAATACGTTATTCCATGGTGTGGTACCTGGTAAGTCGGCATATCCTGTTGGCAAGATAGCTCTGGAAGTGGCCTTTGGAGATGATCATGATTCCAGGTCAGAAACATTGATTTTTGAGGTGGTGAAGATCCGGAGCCCATATCACGCTTTATTTGGGCGACCGGCTTATGCCAAATTTATGGCACGGCCCTGTTATATTTATGGGTCACAAGGGGACCATAACCGTTCATGGAAGTCGCAAGATTGCTTTGGAGTGTGAAGAAGGTGATGCGGCCTATGCAGAGTCGGTTTGTGCCATGGAAGAGTTGAAGTACTACAAGGATAATGTTGATCCGCGGACATGACTCCGCTGAAGAAGCCAACCACGAGCATGATCCGCTCTAAAGTTCAAATCGGCAGCCGAGACTAAGCTTGTTGACTTCGCACCGTGATTCGCCCAAGCAGTTTAGTATCGCACCAATCTGATCCGAATAGGAAAGCGTGCTCATCGAAGTTCATCCGTGAGAGTCGGGACATTTTGCATGGAAGCCTTCCGACATGCCGTGTACCGAGGGAACTCGCTGAGCACACTCTTAATGTGGATCCTAAGTACAAACCGGTGAAGCAGCCCCGCCGTTCAATGAAGAAAGGCGCAGCCATTGAGAGGAGGTGGCTGTGCTCTTAGCAGCTGGCTTTATTGTTGAAGTTTTCCATCCCGAATGGTTGGCTAATCCGTGCTAGTCCTCAAGAAAAACGGCACATGGCGATATGTGTGGATTACACAGATCTTAACAAGGCTTGTCCAACAGATCCTTTTGTTCTCCCCGCATCAATCGATTATTGATGCTATCAAGGGTTGTGAGCGCTTGAGTTTTCTCGATGCATATTCTGGTTATCATCGATTAAGATGGCGTTAAGGACCAGGAGAAGACAACATTCATAACTCCCTTTGGAGCCTTCTGCTATGTATCTATGCCCTTTGGGCTCAAGAGTGCCTGTGCAACTTATCAACGGTGTACAAAATTGCCTTCATAAGCAGATCGGCCGTAATGTGCATGCCTATGTGGATTATATTGTGGTTAAGTCAAGGAGAAGGAGACTCGTTGATGATTTGAAGGAAACCTTTGATAACCTACGACATACAAGATGATGCTCAACCCGCCAAGTGTGTTTTTGGTGTACCGCAGCAAGTTATTGGGTTTTCGTGTCCAACAGGAATTGAGGCTAATCCGAGAAGATCACAGCTATCACCTCCCTGTCTAAACCGAAGTGTATCAATGACGCCCAATGCTTGGCGGGCCGGATTGCCGCGTTGAGCCGGTTTATCAGCCGCCTCGGTGAGAAGGCGATCCCTTTGTATCAGACATTGAAGAAAATAGATCACTTTGTCTAGAGTCCGGGTGCTGATAAAGCGTTGGAGGACTTAAAGCGGCAGCTAGCCAATCTGCCTGTTCTTGCTGCTCCGATTGACAAGGAACCATTGCTACTATATGTGGCAGCTAATGCTTGTGCAACAAGATAGCTATTGTGGTGGAGCGCATGAGGCGGGCAAGGAATATCCGTTCAGCGTCCGTTTACTATATCAGCGAGGTGCTTATTGAGTCCAAGCAAAGGTACCCGCATTGATGTAAGCTGGTGTATGGAGTTTTCATGGCAAGTCGGAAGCTTAAGCAATACTTCCAGGACATCCCATCACAAAGGTCAGCTCTGCTCCTTTGGGAGATATAATTCGTAATAGGAGGCAATCGCCGGATTGCCAAGTGGGCTATAGAGCTTGGGCCGCACGGTTTGAAATACGTGCTCGGACGGCGGTCAAGTCTCAAGCACTTGTGGATTTCATCAATGATTGACGGAACTACAAGCACCAAGAAAAGCCGGATCACACCTATTGGACTATTCATTTTGATGGGTCCAGTAATTGAGGGCTCGGGGCTGGATTCCTATTAACTTCCCCACGAGGTGATAAGTTCTGCACGCTCTCCGCTTAATGTTCCCTTGTACTAACAATGCAGCTGAGTACGGCTTTACTCCATGGTCTCCGGATGGCTAAGGAGATGAATCTCAGCCGAGTTAAGTGCTTTGGTGACTCGGACTGGTGGCCCAACAAGTGTCCGCACTTGGGATTCTAAAGATCCGCCATGGCAGCATACCGTCGTGAGGGGGATATTATTGCAGGCCACTTCAAAGGATATCGTGGATCACGTGGATGACGGAAGAACGGCGGCGGACGCTTTAAGCCGGCTGGACTCTCAGCGTAAACCAGTCCCGCCTAATGTCTTCTTGGATGTCCTGCATAACCCGTTTGTCAAGCTCCCTGGAGAAGTGGATTTGGCTATTCCTGATCCGGAGGCTCAATTCATGGCGGCTCTGCATGTCATTCCGGATTGGACGGTTCCTTATCTTGCATACATGAACCGGGGCGAGTTACCAGAGGATGAGACTCTGGCTAGGTAGATAATCCGCGATCCAAGTCCATGACTATTGTCACCGGCGAAGTTGCATCATTGCAAGGTGTCGTATGCGTTTCAACGCTGTGTGTCGCCGAGGAAGGCTGTGAAATTTTGCGCGAAATCCACGAAGGGGATTGTGGTCACCACGCCGGTTCAAAATCTCTGGTGGCTAAAGCGTTTCATCACGACTTCTATTGGTTGACTGCTCATGCTGATGCAGAGGACCTAGTTAGGCGATGTGATGGCTGTCAGAAGTTCTCAAGACGCGTTCATGTGCCGGCTCAAGAATTGAGGATGACTCCAATTACCTGGCCATTTGCAACTTGGGAGCTGGATATGGTTGGGCCTTTCAAAAGGTCTAAGGACAAGAAGACCCACCTTTTGGTGGCGGTTGACAAGTTTACAAAGTGGGTGGAGGCGGAGCCCGTCAGCAAGTGTGATGCAGCCACGGCAGTTCAATTCATTAAAAAGGTGATTTTCTGGTTTGGCTTTCCACACAGCATCATTACTGATAATGGTACCAATTTGTCTAAGGGTGCTATGAAAGAGTTCTGTGAACATGAGCACATCCGGCTTGACATTTCATTAGTGGCTCACCCACAGTCCAATGGCCAAGCAGAGAGGGCTAACCAAGAGATCTTATGAGGTATCAAACCCCGGCTTATGGTTCCTTTGCAGCGGACGCCGGGTTGTTGGGTTGAGGAGTTACCTCTCAGATTATGGAGCATCAATACTACGCCCAACATATCGGCTGTGATACACACCGCTCTTCATGGTCTACGGAGCGGAGGCGGTTCTCCCAAAGATATCCGCTATGATTCACCTCGTAGCAGCTTATGTTGAAGCGACAACGAGGTAGCACGGCAAGATGCTTTGGACCTGTTGGATGAGGAGCGTGACATTGCAGCTGCCTGCTCAGCGATTTACCAGCAGGATCTTCGCTATCTATCACAATACCGAAGTTAGAACCGTAACCTTTCAAGAAGGAGATTTGGTGCTGCGGCTCATCCAAGACCAGACTGATATGCACAAGCTCTCCCCACCTTGGGAGGGACCTTTCGTGGTTAGCAAGAATCTGCACAACGGGTCGTACTATCTGATCGATATTCGAGAGCATAAAGACTCACGTACATCAGAGGAGGAGACCAACAGGCCATGGAACATAGCTCATCTTTGGCCCTACTATACTTGAGCCATAGGCTCTACTTATGTACATATTATGACAATGTATATATTATGATCAATACAATAAACCAAAGCCTTAGCTAAAGCGGGGTCTCTGTTATTTTTACATCATGTGTGGTTACACGGAGTTTTTATCTTAAAGCGACCTCCGGTTTACCCCTTGAGTTAGCTTTTTTTTAAAGCTTTATATCATATCACTTGGGGGCTTGGTCGTGTCCGAACCAATGCAACACCTTTTTGATAGGCGAAAGCCACATAATCACTTGGGGACTTGGTCACGCCTCAACCAACACGCCTTTGATCGACCTAAGGCCACGTAATCATTTGGGGTTTTGGTCAACCCAACCATCGCTACACCTCTTGATCGGCATAATGCCACTGCATCATTTGGGGACCTGGCTGACTTGAACCATAGCTACACCTGCTGGGGGCTTGGTCATGTCCGACCATGGTAATGCCACTTGATCGGCTCAAACAGCCTCTTTTCGCAAATGATTTTATCTTTGCCTTTGCTTGAAATTCGTTTCTCTTTTTCGCATATTTCTCTTGTTGTGTTTTTTAAACCGACAATTCTTAAACCGGTTCGACTGTCATATTTGACGGAACTCGGTTTATTTTTCATCCGGAGACGCTTTGCCCGGTTTGATTTTTTATAACATCCTATTATGGAGTAACACCGGTGTTCATCATAACCCAGAACGGTTTACCTGGTAAACCGGTCTTATATTCACAGGAGCTGTTTTCTCCTCCTGCAGAGTAGGTTTCTTAAAACTCCGTTTCAAGTTTGGCATAGCCAACTTCATGCCCTATGATGGCAGGTATCATATATTCCCATATTTTATCATATGTTTAAATCTAAGGTATTATCTTTGATTTCATATACATAGATATGATGACCCGCCTGGTGATACAACCACAACGGCGTTTTAAGCTTTTTGCTGCAGACAACAGTTTAAGATTGATGATTCAACAAAGTCATAAGTTGCAATAAATATGCACGAAGGCATATCAACACCAAGTGTGGCAGCTAGTCTATTACAAGGCAACACGGTGCCCAATTAAGATAATTGTTTTCTGCATAACTCAAAGGAGCAGTAATGTAAACCGGCTTCCGGATCATGCTTGGTCGCCGGCTTGGCCTGATGGTTGCGGGTCATCTTGCGCCGCTCAACCTCTACTTCCCTCATTTCAAAGGCTGGAAATCAACAGCTTGTCCAACATTCCCATTAATGCTTGGAATACAGCTTCATCATTGATCAGCAATGACGGTTCAATGTCAGGAGCGTAAGTATGCTTACTGATTGGAGGTATAGGGTTCTCTGCTTCAGGAATCGGTGCAGCCACTCGTTTATTTTCGCCATCATATTGGGCTTGATAGTGAGACAGATTTGCCTCTTCAGCCAATTGACAAGCCAAAGGGCGCACTTCCCGGTTTTTAGCTCGGAGATCCTCTTCGCTGAATTCTGTCCTGTCTTCCTTCAAGCTTGGGAAGCCCTAGGCCGCTTCAACAGGATCAAAATCCGGCACCCATGCTTTTGCCCGGATTAAGGCGTTTATGGTACCGGTTCTAGCAGCAGATTTCTTTAACTCTTCAACCCGGGCAGGAAGCATTGACAACCTTTTAATGGTGTCCTGGATCAAGGTCGGTGCCGGGTTGTTGTGAGAAGCAATGCCGATGATCCGCTGCGCATCAAAGATACGCTTGTTCTATCAATGTATAAGCGCTTTCAATTTCTTCCGCACATCTGATCCCAAGTGGCCAATACGTGTCCATGTATCATTCAAAGGGTTAATAAACCAGCAATTACATGAGAAGGCCTCATTACGTCAGAAATCAAGAAGGCTTACCAAAAATAGCAGCGGTCATGGCATGCACTTGCCGCTTACACTCGGTCAGCTTCATCAACCACCGGTTTGAGTGCAGCCTCACCTTCTCTCGCCTGCTGAGTTAAAGCGGCCTTTTCAAAGGGCCCAATCCGCCTCTTCCTTGTTGAAACCTCCTTAAGCTTTTACATGATGCTTAAAGCGCTGGTTAATTCATTTTTGCATTGGAGGTTTCAGCTTGTCAGATTTCAGGTTTTCTTGAAGATCAGCGATTTGATTTTCTTTCTTGCTCGATCAGCCTACATACGATAATCATTTGATAAAGATTAAGGTGTAGAGTTGAAGCACCAACCCCATAACAAGTTATGCCCTTGGTACTTGGGGGCTAATGCATATTTGCTTTTCCTCCTACACTTTATATAAAGTCCCAAGCTCAATACAAGTATTCAACTTGGCACTTGGGGGCTAATGCCTATTTGCTCGTCCTTGAGTGATACCGAATTTTATGGTATAAAAGTCCCGGTTTAACTACATTGTTGAACCGCCCTTGGTGGCTACTTTCCCAAAAGTACAGCTGTGCTCAGATTATATTGGGAAGTCCCGCTTGTTGACATCTTAAAACCGCTACTTGGGGGCTATTAGAGTTGATGATTGAAATGTACAAGCAGAGAGTCATATGGAATTTACCTCATATTTGTCCTTCATCATATTTACTGCATCGCTTCATAATCACGGCTGGTATATAGCCGATTAAGATAACCGGAATGAAGATCTTGGGGCTTCAGAGCGGCATAAGTAGCCAAATCGGCATTCCATTTGCCTTTACCAAACGCGGTAAATTCATCTTTGGCAGTGTGCTTGGACAAGGCGACAGGATTGCCTGGCTCGGAATGACCAAAGCCAGTAATAACAACATCATCATCCTTGGCTTCGCCGGTCCGCACTGGGGTCGCCGGTTTATCAGTATGCTTTAATGGGCTCGCTGTTTAGTTAGTCTGAACAGGACTCGTGGGTTGATTAAAAGGGCATGTGGCATCAACATGTGCCTGTTCAACAGTAACATCATGATCTTGCAATGGTGGGTTGTTCAGCATATCATCGTGGATGTGTTCTTCTAGATCTGGTATTTTGGTCGGTTCAGGAGCGCCGTCTTCTTTTGCCGCTTTGTCCAGACGAGCTTTCTTGCTTGGCCTAGGCTTGGCCCTGAAAGGAAAAAGAAGGATCAGTCCAATAAACATTGAAAGTGATATATCAAACAGCATTATCAGGAATATGGCTCACCCAAGCACTGTCTTGAGTGGTGGGAGCTGGGTGGCTGACGACTCGCCGGAGGAAGAATGATAAGTCACCTGATAATCGGAGTCAGATGGATTAAGAGGTTGACGAACACAACCCACTTTAGGATACGCATTGAAGAAACAGTTGGAGACCTCTAAACGGCGTTTCCGAACCGGACTGTTCGGTAAACCGGCGGAGGTAACTACCTGGCCGCTGTGCCGGGTTGCGCGATGAGCTTCACGCTGTTGTGTCTTCATAAGAAATTTTCGGTCCAAATAAGCAAGAGGATGAGAAAATTTAACTTTCCGGTTTGCCCGACGGATTTTTACTGAAGGTAAAGGGTTTGAATCGAAGAAAGAGCGACTACCTCTACAACATCAGCGTGATCGACTTCAAAGATCATCCTCGAATAATAATTATCAATAAGGCGGTGAAAAAAAACAAGTGAGTCAAGCTTTCACCTCAAGATCCGGATTACCCACATCATCGCCACCGGTGGATCGGAGGAGGCAGTGGTTCTTTTCTATGGGCCGTTTCTTCACAACTCGTCTTGGGCCGGGTTGTTTTCTTCGGTTTCTCTTGTGGAGGCTTCTTGCTCCAAAATGGATCATCACCCTGTGTAAAAGATGTTAATAACAACAAAGAGTACTTAAACATAGTCAGATTTCATAAAAGCATAAGATATGAGTCTTACGGCTGGCGGTTTGTTAATGGCAGAAAAGGGAGGCAGTCTGGTTTGAGCGCAAGCAGCTTCCGGTTCATTTAACATCCTCTTAACAGCCTCAGTAACTTCGTCGTCTGTCAACTGGATCTCAATATGCCGTAGAGGGTCTTTTACATCTTCTGTGTATTTACACATCAAACCAGAGTGCAGGCTTAAGGGTAGTATACTCCAAGATATCCAGCAGCAAGCAAGGTCAACTCCTGTCAACCCGTTAGCCATGAAGGCCCGAAGCTTGGATAGTTGAGGGGCATATTTGCTTCTCTCCTTAGCAGTCAGTCTTTGAGGGAAGGGATGTGTGTTGCTTAGCCGCTCCGGACGGTAACCCGGTAAAGGATTTTCTCCATCAGGAGAGGTATCTTTGCAGTAAAACCATGTTGAATTCAACTCTTTGGGATGGATGTGCAGTTTGGCGTGAGGGTAAGTGACCTCTTTCCTCTTTTGAATTGCCATACCACCTAACTCGATGTTGGGACCGTCAGTAAATTCGGTGCGGCGGTTTAGATGGAAGCAATCTCTGAATAATTCAACTGTGGGATCCTCTTGAAAGAACACCTCACAGAGCACTTGAAAGTGACAGATGTTGGTTACGGAGTTGGGGCTGATATCTTGTGGACGCAGTTGGAAGTTGGCCAGGACATCCCGATAAAACTTTGAACCGGGCGGACTAAAGCCCCGGGCTAGATGGTCAGCAAAAACAACAACCTCTCCGCCTTTGGTTCTCGAGAACATTCCGGCCGGGACCCTCCAATGAATGATGTCTTTTTTGCCTAAAGCGCCGGTGCTGACTAAGTTATCCAGTTGAGTTTTAGTCACCCGAGAAGGGACCTAGTTGCACTCGTACACTTGCTTGGCTATGGTGCAATCTGCAGCAGTAATACCGTTCAAGAATATGTTGAAGGGTATACATTGATGCATTCATTGCTAAACCGAAGAAGTTGCCTATAAACCGAGTTCGCAAGGTGGCAATACATAGCTAGGGAATCCTGGCGGTTCAACAAGGGGACTAATGGTATATGCCGAGTTGTCAATTTTTCTACAAAGCTAAACCACCTGGTCTGAAACATTGAAGAACCAAGATTGCAGATGAGTGGGTGTGTGAAAACAGGTTTCACAAAATTATATCATAGTTTTGGATCTGGAACATGTTCAGAAAAGAAATAAATATTTGAGGTCCAAAAGGGAGCGGTACCGAATCAATGAGCAAGGATACAGGGAGATCTATGGCTTGAGATGCGCAAGTGACGACGGATGCTAAAAACTACCGCTACGCAGAACAAGGATTTACAAATTTGACTAAGAGTTATCATATGAACAAGAAGCAAGCGATGAACGCTGAAGAACATGGAAACCCTAGAACAGATCTGTGGTGAAAAGATAGAAGACTCATCAGAGCTGAGGAAGAAACAGAAGACCGCCGCGATGCTCTGGTATATTCAGGGTGATGCAGCGGCCAAGACTGGTGTAGAAGTCGACGGCAGCGGCGGAGCTCCCAAGCTGGGCGGCGCGAGGAAGACGAAGCAGAAGGGCACGAAGGGGAAAAAGAAATGACCCTTCGGTCTTATTTATAAAGCAAGGGACATGTGTCAGGCGCGAAAATCAAGGGGCCGCGAGTTTGGAAACTGAGTTGTCGCCTTGATTGTCGCAGATCTATTAAACAAAAAATGTATTGTGGATAGCTTTTATGACAGGTGACGTCACGCCGGTTTACGACGACCAGAGAAGATGACATCATGACGGTTCACCCGACTACACAAAGATGCTGAAGATGAAGTTTTTGCTAAGGATTGACATGAACCTGTTCAAATCAATCTGGGGCCTAATGTTGGGGATATTACCACTGGGTGTAAACCGGCCAGGACAGGCCGGGTTAACTTCATCAGTAGTTGAGTATGGTAAAGCCCAAGTAGGCAGATGAGGGCTTAAGGCCCATAGCCGGTTTAAGGCCTGTAGCTATAAACCGGCGTCAGTATGTAACTTGTATTGTAAGTTAGGAATAGCAGAGACCGAGCCGGGTACATCTATGAACCGGCGTCGGGACTCTGTGAACCGACGGGTGCCACCCATGTATATAAGGGGACGACCCGGAGGCGGTTTAGGGACAACAGACAACAACTCGAGACTTAGGCGAAGCTTGTTTGCTCCCTAGTCATCGAACCCCCATCAATTCCATCACAACTAGACGTAGGCTTTACCTTCATCGAAGGGGCCAAACTAGTATAAACTCTCTTGCGTCCTTGTGTCCGCTTTAACCCCTTCAAGCTAACCCGTAGCGATGGCTCCACGACTAAGTCCTTTCATGAGGACATCTGCCATGACAAAACCACGACAAAATATCTTGGAGCACCATCGGTGTATAGTACGCCTATGGCTTACGCGAGAAGGTACGTCGGCTACAATCCATAGCCGGTGTGTCAAGCACACTAGCTTGCTCCCCAAGTACTCCCACCTCTGCATCCCTCACAATCTCGAAAATATTACTGCCTCATAATCTCGAAAATATCTACCGCCTGGAAGGTTTTAATGTTTGATAGCACACGATTAGTATGTGCGGACCATGTGCGATGTCTGTTACTCCCGCTCTGCTTCAGTCCCTTGATTCAAATTTTCGGTAGCCCCGGCATTTTACTCCCACCTCTGCATCCCTCGCAATCTGAAAATTATCTGCTCGCCCTTGATCCAAATTTTCAGTAGCCCTGCCTTGTTACTCCCGCCTAGTAAAATTTTTAGTTGCTGCAGTATTTCCTCAAACACCACCTTGCCCCCCTGCCCCCCCCCCCTCCACACACACCACAGACTCCCCAAACCTCCGCTCACACAGACACACACAACCCTCGAAACCATTGGTAGGTCACCGCCATTGCCGGCGCCTCCATCCTCAACCTCTGCCTGTGAGCCGGGGAGCTCGAGGAGCCAACGGCCAAAAAGAGGTTTATCGCAGCCTTTTCGCTCGACCCCAGTGAGGTCGCCACCGAGGTGTCCCCGTCGTCATCCGCGAGCTCGATTTGCCGTCGGCGGTCCCCCAATCCGCCCGTCGCTGCGCCCTATGCCGGTTCAAGGACTTCCCGTCCTCCCTCGGACCTGGCAGCCGACGAGGTCCTACCTCGGGGTCCAGCAGCGGCGGTGGGGGACGTGGGTCACTGAGATTACAAATCGGGAGACCCACACCCGCCGGTGGCTCGGTAGCTTCCACACGGCCGAGCTCACGGCCTTGGAGTACAACCGCTGGCAGGTCCGTTACCAAGGCGCGTCGGCTAGGCTCAATTTCCCCTTCGGCACACATCCGGTCCACCTTGTTCCGCCGGAGCCAGGGGTGGTGAGCTCATCTATGGAGCAGGAGGACCGCGAGGCGTGGGAGGGGAGCGCCTCGAGGCCGAGGCCGCCAATGAGGCCTACATGCAAGAGCTCCGCCGGCAGCACCCAGAGCTCGTGGAGGCGGAGCGGGCGATCTTTGCCGGCGTGGAGGGCGGCGAGGTTATCGCGCTCTCCTTCGATGATGAGGTCGAAGGCAGCGAGGACGGCGGCACGGAGGGTGGCGAGGTTATCGCGCTCTCCTCTGATGACGAGGTCAAAGGCAGCGGTGACGGCGGTGCGGAGGGCGTCGAGGTGGGCCCCGAGGACGAGGAGATCGACGTCGACGAGTGGAGGAGTGCCTTCCCCAATGACCCAAACGACGGCACCGGCCCGGACCCGGCTCGCGGCACACCGTACATGACGAGGAAGGATTGGCTCGACCTCTACTTTGACCGAAAGTAGTTTAGCTTAGTTTAAATTTATGTTTTATGTTCGGTTATGCAAAACTATCTATGTTTATGTTTGAATTCATGCTACTTTCGGTTGAACCTGTTTTGAACTTGATCAAATTGAAGTTTACAACCTTAAGTTTAGGGGATCGACTAGAAAAGGCCAAAAATTTCTAGAGTATATATATATATATATATATATTATATATATATATATATATATATATATATATATATATATATATATATATATATATATATATATATATATATATATATATATCCACTAAGGGTTTTAGTCCTTTAACTTTTTAAGTATTGGCTAGAGATGGCCTTATGACTTGTTTATTTCAGTTCTTTACAATGTGATGCTCTGTATGTGCAACTATTTGTTGTGCAGTTCAATTTCATCAATAACAGTTTCAACAATACCACTATGAATTACGATATTTGGTTGTTGTTAAGGATATTGCAGTTAACATGCCTTTTCATTTTTTTAACAATAACTACTGTACTGTAGACCTGCACAATACCAGTTTGAATGACTATTTGCTTGTTTTTAAATGTTATGCCTGATGAAGTTAACACACCTTACCACTTATAGTTTTGCTTAACTAGCGTGCATAAGCCTGCACACTGAAGCTATCATTTGTAGATTATGTTGTCTACCATGGATATATTTGGTTGATGTTTAGCCTGTTGTGCTTAACATGACTTTGTATGTACTCATGCAGGACAATGTTGAGAACAATGTTGTTTTCCATCGAGGTTAGTTTCATCGCATTGCTTATATGTACTCATTGTTCAGGATATCGGTAGCTGGTACCATATAGCCTGGGGCTGATAAGGGATAAATCCTCGAATCAGACATTTCACTGAATATATCTGTAACCCATTTATCATTAGGTTAACTAGGGACATATTTAATATATCTGAGGCTACATAGCAACATGCATTGTACTGAATGACTAAAATATGCAATCCCAGACTACACACTGGTGCACGTCGGTCCTAAACAAACGGTTTTAACCCCTTTCCGCGACGGCATTTGGAACCGTCGTTAAGTGAGTGTGGGCGATAGGGGGGTCCTTCCCACACGGCCCAGAAACCGTCCGGGATATGCCCTCCAGGCACACACGCTCGGCAAAATGAGGTCGTGTGCGACCGGTGAGCACTCAAATACGAAAATACGTACAGTAGAGCTAAAAATACAATTATACGGCGGAATTGTTTCCGGTCGCAAGTACATCCCACACAGTCAGTCCCTGCTAAATGTTTCCGTTCATATGTACATCCCACATAGTCGCTCCAAGGAAAACGTTTCCGTTCACAGGTACATCACACACAATTTTTCCTGTTAAATCGTTTGCGTTATTGAATGTATCACACACAGTCCATAGAAGAAACTGTGTGGCAAAGGCTTTCCATCACACATAGTTTTTATGTGGTAAATGTTTGCGCAAGGTGGCCTAACGCAAAAAGAAAGTCGTGTGTGATTGTTCACTGATCCAACACGGTTTATTCCTAGAAACTATGTGCATTGCCTGAGGTCATCGCCCACGGTATTGTTTCAACAACTATTTGCAATAGCAAAACCCAATTAGCAAGCTAATTCGCCATTAGCAGGCTAATTTCCCTATTATTAATAATCCATTTATTAATCTAATTGACATTCATATTAAGCAAATTGTCGTGGAATTGTCACGGGAGATGTCCTCTTGCAAGGACTTAGTCGTGGAGCCATCGCAACTAGGAAGCTTAAAGGGGTTAATCGGGACAAAGAACACGAGAGTGTTATACTAGTTTGGCCCCTTGCAGTGAAGGTAAGGCCTATGTCTAGTTGGGTTGGTATTGCTTGGTGTTTCGATAACCAGGGAGCGAGATACGCTATGCCCGACTCTCGATGAGTTGTTTCTTGCCCTAAGCCGCCAGTGGGTCGTCCCCTTATATACACGGGTTGACGCCCTGCGGCCTACAGAGTCCCGGCCGGCTTATAGATAGTGTCCGGCTCAGTGACTAGTTAATTCTACCTTATAATACAAGTCATGCCATCATGGCGGTTTATCACTATGGGCCTTAAGTCGCCTATGGGCCTTAGACCCTTTATTGAACCGCCATCTTCATGCTTGGTCTTGGGCTTCTTCTGATGAGTCTCTCTTTGTGTAACCCGGCCCCTCTTGGGCGGCTTACACAAATAGTCATATCCCCAACATTAGGCCCCAGATTGATTTGAACCGGTTCATGTCAATCTTAAAATACCTTGACAATCAGTCCTTCTATCTTCAGCCCTGCAAAAAGGTCATAACCCGTCGTGACGTCATCTTCTGGATCCGTGTTAACCCGCCGTGACATCATCTTTAAATAAATTCATATTTTACTCCGTCGTATCTTCCAACGGATCTTTGCCTTTACTGACCCTTCCGAAAACCGAGGCGTCGGGGCCGCTGGATAATGATGTTTGGTCTCCTCGTTTCTCGTGTTGTCTCAGTCGGCCTTTCCTTATAAATAGGCACGACCTAGGTCTTCCATTCTCCCCTCTTCCAGTCGTCTGCTTCCTCTTGCTGCCTCTCTGTCTCTCGAGCTCCGCCGCCGCCGTCGAACTCCCCGTCTTCATCGACTCAGGCCGCTACATCAACCTGACTCTGACCAGAAATCGACGGCGAATCTCCGCAGCTCGTCCACATCTGTGAGTTCCTCTCCTTCCCTTTCTTAGATCTGCATTGGAACTTTTTTGAGTTCGTCGGTGTTCATCGCCGCCTGCTGCAAACCCTCAATATTTTTCACCTCCAATGCCCTGTTAGATTGTAAAAATAATGTAGAACTGCTGCGGTGATTGTTTGTGCTTGACTTGCATAGAAACAGATCTCATTTCCCTTGTTCGGAAGCCCTCTTCGAATGTATGAACTTCTCTGCATTGTTTTAGGTCTAGAAATTTTTCTTTTCAGAGCAACCGTTTGATCCAAAATAAGTTCAGAAAATTGTGAAACATGTTTGTCCCACACTTAGCCAAAAACTGCATCTGTTGAATCTGTTTAGCCATGGTAGCCCATACGGCCGGTTTATGACAACCCCGGTTGTCAACCTCGCTTGTTCCGGTGACTTAAGAAAACTTAAGTGCCTTTGATACCTATAACAGTTTAAATATTACTGCATAGTTACCCATATGTCATTAGGCCCCTTCTTAAGCCGCCATTTGAATAAACTTTAAAATGCTTTCCTCCGGGTTAAATTTGAACTGGAACTTCTTATTTTGTATAGGCTTCAATTTACACAATGGCACCAAGGCCCCAAAGCCCCTGTGACCTGCAACTGGGTCAAATCCACTGTCACAGAGAGCACCTTGTATGACTTTGTGAAATCCAGCCACCTGCCCAAGAGAGAAGTCATGTCTTATCGTGCTCCTAACCCGTCAGAGGAGAGGCCTCGACCCAAAGAGGGAGAGGTGATCATTTTTACTGATCACATGAACCGGGGCTTCGCTCGACCCGGTTCAAAATTCTTCAGGGATGTTTTGCATTTCTTCAATCTCAGACCTCAAGACATCGGACCCAATTCCATGTCAAATATTTGCAACTTCCAAGTTTTCTACGAAGTGTATCTTGGAGAGGAACCCAGCATACTTTTATTCAGAGAATTGTTTTACTTAAACCGGCAGAACGAACGTGCCAACGGGCCCAGTCTGGAACTTGGTGGCATCTCGATTCAGCGGCGGAGAGACTGTCTTTTTCCTTACGCTGAACTGCCGAGTCATCCAAAGGATTGGAATCGACGTGGTTTTATCATGAGGATATTCTCCGACGAAAAATCCTCTTCGCTCGCTTTTGCGCCTTGCGCCCTTGAATCCAACCACCGCTACCGGATAAAATGACTATCGTTGAGCGTCTGCCACTTGCTCCCACCATTAGCAAAATCAAAGCTCTTTTGGGAAATGGCTTAGATGGTGTTGACCTGGTCCGAGTCTGGGTCGCTTGGCGAGTGATTCCGTTAAGCCGCCGCCCCGGCTTAATGTGCACTTACTCAGGCGAGAAGAATGACCCACTGCGTCATAGTCCCGACGACTTACCAGATGATGTGGTGGATGCTACGACCCAAACGTTGCTGAAAGAGGGCACGGTGACCAGTAATGCCTTCGGCTTACTTCCTTTCTGCAAGAAGAACCCGGCTCCTGCAGTAAGTCATCAACCTCTATAATTACTCCTTACTGTGTTATACCTTACTTTTATTCATAACCCTTTATCATTCTTCACAGGCCGATGATAACTTCTGGAAGCTCAAGTGTAATCATGAGGCGGCCAAACAAGCCAGAGCGGCAAAAAGAGCCGAAAGGAAAACCGCCAGACTGGAACTTCAAGGAAAAGGAAGCCAAGCACTTCCGATTTACTTAAATTAGATGACACTTCGACGATTTAAGAAGAGGTAACTTTAACTCCTTGACTCTTTATCATCACCTTGTCGACCCTTAATCTTTTCAGAGGATACGGGAACAGCCAAGCCGCCGAGGAAGAGGTAACTATAATCTCCTCCGACTCGAGCCCGCGCAGCGCCGTAAAATTTGAAGAGTAACCCGAAAGTAAGATTTTCACATCCTTTGGCTTACCAAGATCCTCAATTTCTTTTGAAGCAACAAGAATTTGAAAGCCGGAGGCAGACCTGGACCAGCAAGGATATAGAGCTCTCCTCCGCTTACCCGATGTAACCAGAAGCGCCGGGCCGAGGTTATCTCTTATTTACGCTCGCTTACCCTTTGGCGGGTTTAATTCGCCAACCTCTCAATTCATCTCGACTCAATTATCGTGATACCTCTCTTCATCCGCGAGTCTATGCAATCCAACATGCCGCTTTCAAGACTGCCCCGGGTAATATAATTTTGTTTTCCTTATGCTTTACCTTCTTGATATTTTGTGCTCACCCTTCTGCTTTGTCCACAGCGTGCAGGTGAAGCCCAGTAAGAGGGCAAAAAAGAATAAGCCATCCCAAGACCCGGTAGGAACTGAACCGGAACTCGGAACAGCCGCCCCTGACACTTCCACTCATTAACCGCCGCCGAACCGCTTATGAAATTCCAGCACCATCCTCCGATCCGCCTACCAAGAAACTTTTGGCGGCTCGATAAACCGGAACTCCTAGCCCGGTCAAGACAATTGATCCGGAGGTTGAAATTACCAAGACTCAGTTTGTCGAGCCAAGTCAGCCCATCGTCCTTGCCAAGTGTCCTGCCAAAGAAGAGCTTTTGGAGCGCCGAAAGGCCAAATTAGATATTGCAGATTATACTAATTTGAGTATTGGAGATATAGTCTCTGGCTATATCAATCAAGTACATAGCAGTCGTGACCTAGAGATTAATATGGTGAAACAAATACAGCAAAAATCTGAGGTACAACTTATGCTACTTTCCTTAATCATACTTACTGTATCAGCCCCCAAGTCTATTACTTATGAATGAATATGTTGTAGACTTTAGAGACCTGCTTAGCACTGCCTTCTCCGGTTTATATGAAAATATTTAACCCGATTGTAACATGATACCTTGAATTTGCAATACACGTTAGCCCCTAAGTCTCAAGTATCTTTGCTTGCAAAGTGCTTGGGACTTAATCTCTCATGAACCGGCATTGTACATTAAATTTCTTCAGCATACATTAGCCCCCAAGTGTCAAGTACCTTTGCTTGCAAAGTGCTTGGGACTTAATGATATCTTACCATAATTTTGATTATAACCCGGCATCAACGCAGGCCACCACAAGTCAATTTGAGTCAGAGATTGCTAACCTGAAGAACCGCCTGGCATCTCAAGAACTTGAAATTCAAAAGGCCAACTCCAAATTTGCATTTAGCGTCTCTGAACAACAGAAGTTGAAGAAGAATTTTGATGCGGAGAAGAAAATCTGGGCTGATGAAAAGGCCTCACTGGTGACCCGGGCCGAGACAAAGAAACGCTACTTGCGTATAACAACGAGCCGTTCGCTTAAAGCGCCAGATATCTCAAATAGTCTCAGCAATCTTCGGTAAGTTACTATATATAACCTTGAATATCACAATCCTTCCTTTGATGACTATTTTAATTGTCATCTCCGACTCACCTTATGTGTATAAACGCAGGCCCTAGGAGCACAAACCTCAAGCAGAACATGATGATCAAGCTAAAGGCGGTTTACACTCTGGTGGAGCAGCTGTACGCCGGGTCACAACGTGCTTTGGCCGTTGTGGCTTTATCAAATGATGTTCCCCATCTTCTGCAACATGTGCTAAAGCGGCTTGTCGTGCTACCCCAGCGGATTCAAGAGATAAGGCGGGCATCTGCCAGAACCGGGGCCATAGCTGCCTTAAGTCGGGCCAAGGCGTTGCTTCCAGAGTTGGACCTGGCAGACGTTGCTCTTGGATATCCTAGCTTGAAGGAAGACGGCTCTGTATTCGACGATACAGACTTTACCGCCTGTGTGAGAGTCATACGTCCTGTGGCTACCATCATTGGGAATGATATTGATCTTACCAAGTATCAGCCGGGCTATGATAGCGAGAACCGGAGAATTCCAACACCTCACTATGATGACGTCAGCTTGATCCCTCCAACTCGTAAGCATACCTTTGCTCCTGAAGTTGACCCAGCCGGTTTAATAGATGATGAAGCTAAATTTGAAGCCTTAAGCGGCATTGACTGGACCTCATCAACCTTCCAGGACAGGGCAGCAGACGGAGAGGCGGAGAAGGATAACCCGGAACCGCCAGGCATCATGACTTTTAAAAAGCAATTGTTGGTGTCAAAACCGGCGGATCTCGGGTAGGGGGTCCCGAACTGTGCGTCTAGGCGGATGGTAACAGGAGACAAGGGACACGATGTTTTTACCCAGGTTCGGGCCCTCTCGATGGAGGTAAAACCCTACTCCTGCTTGATTAATATTGATGATATGGGTAGTACAAGAGTGGATCTACCACGAGATCAGAGAGGCTAAACCCTAGAAGCTAGCCTATGGTATGATTGTTGTTCGTCCTACGGACTAAAACCCTCTGGTTTATATAGACACCGGATAGGGTTAGGGTTACACAGAGTCGGTTACAGTGGTAGGAGATCTACATATCCGTATCGCCAAGCTTGCCTTCCACGCCAAGGAAAGTCCCATCCGGACACGGGACGAAGTCTTCAATCTTGTATCTTCATAGTCCAGGAGTCCCGGCCACCGGTGATAGTTCGGCTATCCGGACACCTCCTAATCCAGGACTCCCTCAGTAGCCCCCGAACCAGGCTTCAATGACGATGAGTCCGGCGCATTGCGAGGCGGGTTCTTCTCCAAATTCCATATAGTTGTCGAATAGTGTCCGGCTTCTGATAAATGCTGCGCTCCTTGGCTTCCACGCCCAATAATGGCCATCTTCCACGTGTTTGAATGAATGCGAAAAGCCAGGGTATTTTTACACTTATCCCCCTAGCTGCGCAAGTGAGCCGCTTATAAAAGGGACGAGGACCCAGATCTGAGTCGCACCATCCCCCCTCCGCGAGCTTTCATCGGAGCGCCTCTGACAAAAATCCATTCCATCATGGCCAGTCGATGCGGCTCCTCCTCTCGTGCTCCCAGCCCTCAGCCTGGAAATTGGGAGAGATGCTCAGTCCCGCATAGCGAGCTAGTGATACTCCAAACCAAGGGATTTCTTCCCCCGGCCTTCATGGTTCCGGTTCGAGCCGGACTCGCCACCTATAAGGGCGGAAAGCAAGCAGAGAGTGTCCCCGATCCCTCCAAAGGAGAGCGAGTATGCTTTGTCTCTTATCTAGTAAGAGGACTCGAATTTCCAATTCATCCATTTCTCCGGGGGCTACTGGAGTTCTACGGCCTCCAGTTGCACCACCTTACGCCTGCCTCCATTTTGCACATCGCGGGCTTCGTGGCCCTTTGCGAACTGTTCTTGGGCATCGAGGCTCATTTTGCACTGTGGAAGAGATTATTCTGCCTTGTACCCCGTTCTCATGAGGGGTCAATATATCAAGTGGGCGGAGCCGAGCTATGGCGTATCGCCGGGACCGGATATCTATCCGGAAACCCGAAGAAGGCGTCCGAAGACTGGCCTTCGGAATGGTTTTATATAGAAGACGTCCCGCTGCCGGATCCTGTTCAGATCGGTCTCCCGGAGTTCAGCAATGCTCCTTTGAAGAAACGCCTGAGTTGGCGCCATGAGCCCCCTGGAGGGAAGACGACAGGGACGTCCTTTACCTGATGAGCCGAATAAGATTGTTGGCTCATGCCGGACTGACCATGATTGGTGTCATGGCCACATGTATTATGCGGGGGGTGTAGCCGCTCCAGTATAGGGGCCACCCCATGTGGGATTTCAACGGGGAGAACGATGCCACCCGTCATGGCCGCAAGGGGCCGGGATCGGCCGCCGATCTGGTAAAGATCCTGTCCGTGATGTACAAGGGAGAAGAGGAAGATTTTCTCTGCATCAGTCCATTGAACGGATTTTCTAGAACAATCCTCGAAGCTGGGTAAGCGGACATTTCTTATTGCACAACCGATCCGTATTCCCATGGTTAGGTATCTCATTTTGTGATTTTGACGCAGGAACTGCGCCAGGCCGCAAAAGACATAAATAGCCTGCCTCCACAACCCGAGGATCCGGAAAGGCTCCTCGATCCGGCCTCCCAAGAGGATCTGGACATATTGGTGGAGCTGATTGATGGGGTATATCACCAATTGAGCATCGATAATGCCTTGGTTGCCATTACGGCCGATTACCCCGGATTACTCCCAGCCTCACAGGTAACTGAGACCGAGGTCCCAATACTCTGATAATGACCCATCTATGCTTATTTTTTATCACCGTATACCAATGGTGTTTTGCAGGGGGTGCCTTCGAGGCAGGAGGCCGAGCCTGCGGCGGCTAGCCAACAAGGGGCAGCACGGCCCCTCAAGAAGCTAAAAAAGAAGTGCGGTCCGGATCGAACTCCGCCAAGAACGGTATAGCGCATCACCATATTCCTAGGATTGATTCCTGGAAGGCGTACTAACGCTAGTGCTCTTTTCAGGAAAAAGAGCGCTCGCCGGACTGAGTCCGGAGAGGTTGCCAATCGAACCTCCGCCAGCCAGGCTCCAAAGCCGGGTCCAGAAGTGGAGGCGAGCACGAGGCGTGCGTCGGATGCTCCTCCAACAGAGGCTGCCGACAGATTGTCCGCCACCAACTCCGAGGTGGAGAGCGCCATGAATCACAGGCGTCGCCGGACAGTTCTTCGTGACGCATGTTTCTCCCAAGAGGCCTTGAATGCTTTCAATTTGGGAGATGCGCACCTCCGTGCCGCTCAAGATGGTCTAGCCAGAGCCACGGAGCAGTATGTAAAGGACATACGGATGAGGAAATTTGACAGTTATATATGCCAGTAGCCCCCGAGACTTAAAATAGTTAGAATAATTGATTTAAGGATCATTTGTTATGCAGGATCTTACAAAAAAGAATACCCGACTGTCTCAGGAGCTTGAAGAATGCAAGGCCCAACATGAGGCCGCAATAGCCGCTAGGGGGAGCCACAGAGACCCCCTCTGGTAATATATGCTTCAAAAGATAAGTAGTTTGTGAAGTGCGGCGTGTGTGTAAATCTGACAATAATATTGCAGATGGCGCCAGACTAGATCCGGACAAGCAACAGCTCTTGCGCCGGTTGAAGGCCGGCGAGAATGTGCTTACAAGGGTGAGGCAAGAGAAAAATAATCTCCAAGATGCCAACACCCAGCTGGGTGAGGAACTAAAGGATGTTCGTGCTCAAATTGTCGACTCGTGAAGGAGAATCGGCGACTTCGTCGCGGCATTTATAGTAAGTGCTTGAGCGAACTTTGTAAAAGAGTTTGGCGAGGAAGCAATTAATGAGTTATGTCTGTAGGTATGCTCACGGGTCGCCTGAAGAGGAAATGCCCTGGTTCTACGGTGACCTTCTTCCTGAAGTTATTTCAACCGCATTTAACGAAGTTCGGCAGTGATGAAAGGCGCCGCCAGTGCCTTGGAGAGCTTGCGGTGAAGCTTCAGGAGCATGGCGGCGCCCCGACTATGGAAGATATCGCCTATCGTCAAGGCGCCAGGAGGCCGGGCCATGGTGAAGACGCTACACACGGCGGACCCAAACCACATGGCGAGGTCGGACCTGGGGGCCCGACGGGAAGGAGATCCCTGTGAGCTTAGTGTACGGCCAAGTAGAGTTGGCCGCAAAGTATTCCCAGCAGGACTATAAACCAGACAGCCTATTAGACGGCATTGAAGAGGAATACAATCAGTCAATTTGACTATGTAATTTAAATATGACATGTAAAATGCCTTCTAGCCGGATTGTAAACTTAATTTCAAAGGCCTCTGATTCAAATACGATCAGTGAACCATTCCAAAGGGTTTAAGCTAAGATTCGGATACAATCATATAGCCCCCAGTGGCTTTGGCGATGCCAATCAAGTGGGTATCGACAGCTATATTCTCTTTGGTTCAAATACGACCTATGTTTGAACAGGAAGCCCCCAAGTGACCATGAGAGTTGTTTAATGACGCTGATTTGAATACGATCCACGTCAGACCCAAAGGGGTTAAGCTATGATTCAAATATGATCAAGAATCCCCCAAGTGGGTTTGGCAGTATGCCGATCAATTGGGTACCAACAGCTATGCTCTCTTTGGTTCGAATACGACCTATGTTTGAACAGGAAGCCCCCAAGTGACCATGGATAGATTCAGATATGATCATAAGCCGTACCAAAGGGAAAGCTGGATTCAGATATGATCCGCTCCCTGTTGGTTGTTTCCACCACCTAGTAAAGAAGATATATAAACCTTTGAGGGTGAAAAGAAAAGAGGTCCTTCTTTATTGCTTTATATAATATATACATTGCCAAAAAAGAAAAAATGATATATATCTTGAGAGCTGGTGGCTCAAGTATAGTAAGGCCGAAGATGAGCTATGTTCCACGGCTGGTGGTTCTCTTCCTCCGATTTACGTGAGTCTTTGTGCTCTCGAACATCGATGAGGTAGTATGACCCGTTATTCAGATTTTTACTGACCAAAAAGGGTCCTTCCCAAGGAGGGGGTAGCTTGTGCATATTAGACTGATCCTGGATGAGCCGAAGCACTAAGTCGCCTTCCTGAAAGGCTCTGCTTCTAACCCGGCGGTTGTGATAGCGGCGCAAGTCTTGCTGGTAAATCGCCGAGCGGGCTATTGCCAAATCTCGCTCCTCATCAAACAAGTCAAGTGCATCCTGACGAGCTGTTTCGTGATCAGCCTCAACGTAAGCCGCCACACGGGGTGAGTCATGCCGGATGTCACTTGGCAGAACTGCCTCTGCTCCGTACACCATGAAGAAAGGTGTATAACATGTAGATCTGTTAGGCGTTGTGTTGATGCTCCATAGTACAGAAGGTAGCTCCTCCACCCAACAACCCGGAGTTCGCTATAAGGGGACCAAGAGCCGGGGTTTGATACCCTTCAAGATCTCTTGATTAGATCTCTCTGCTTGACCATTAGATTGAGGGTGAGCAACAGCCGAAACATCAAGCCGGATATGTTCTCGTTGACAGAATTCTTCCATGGCACCCTTGGAGAGATTAGTACCATTATCAGTTATGATGCTGTGTGGAAAACCAAAACGAAAGATCACCTTTTTCATGACCTGAACCGTCGTGGCTGCATCACACTTACTGACCGGCTCTGCCTCAACCCACTTGGTAAATTTATCCACTGCCACCAAAAGGTGTGTCTTCTTATCCTTAGACCTTTTGAAAGGTCCAACCATGTCAAGCCCCCAGACTGCAAATGGCCAAGTAATTGGAATCATCCTCAATTCTTGAGCCGGCACATGAGCTCGTCGTGAGAATTTTTGACATCCGTCACATTTGCTGACCAGATCCTCCACATCAGCATGAGCCGTTAACCAATAGAAACCATGACGGAAAGCCTTGGCCACCAGAGATTTTGAGTCGGCATGATGACCACAATCTCCTTCATGGATCTCACGTAGTATCTCCTGACCCTCCGCAGGCGACACTTGAAACGCCCCAGTAACACTACGGTAATGTAACTCGCCATGAACAATTGTCATAGATTTGGATCGCCTAATGATTTGTCTTGCCAAGGTCTCATCCTCAGGCAACTCTCCCCGGGTCATATAGGCCAAATATGGAACTGTCCAATCCGGGATAACGTGAAGAGCTGCCACCAGCTGTGCCTCCGGGTCTGGCACTGCTAGTTCCTCCTCTGTAGGCACTTTGACAGAAGGGTTATGCAAAACGTCGAGAAAGGTGTTAGGCGTCACCGGCTTACGCTGAGATCCCAGCCGGCTTAAAGCATCAGCAGCCTCATTCTTCCTCCGATCAATGTGCTCCACTTGATAACCTTTGAAGTGTCCAGCCACAACATCAACTTCACGATGATAAGCCGCCATAAGGGGATCCTTGGAGTCCCACGTGCCTGATACCTGTTGAGCTACGAGGTCTGAGTCGCCCAAGCACCTTACCCGGCTCAAATTCATCTCTTTGGCCATCCGGAGACCATGGAGTAAGGCCTCTTACTCAGCTGCATTGTTAGTACAGGGAAACATAAGCCGGAGCACATAACAAACTTGTCACCTCGAGGGGAAGTTAAAACAACTCCAGCCCCCGAGCCTTCCAACTGCCTGGACCCATCAAAGTGAATAGTCCAATATGTGTTATCTGGCTTCTCCTCAGGTGCCTGCAACTCTGTCCAATCATTGATAAAATCCACCAAGGCTTGAGACTTGATAGCAGTCCGAGGCATGTATTTCAAACCATGGGGTCCAAGCTCAATGGCCCACTTGGCGACTCGTCATGTCGCCTCTCTATTCTGTATGATATCTCCTAAGGGGGCAAAGCTTACCACAGTGATAGGATGACCTTGGAAGTACCGCTTCAGCTTCCGGCTTGCCATAAACACTCCATAAACAAGTTTCTGCCAATGTGGATACCTTTGCTTGGACTCAATGAGCACCTCACTGACGTAGTAAACCGGTCATTGAACCAGATGCTCCTTGCCAGCCTCCTTGCGCTCCACCACGATGGCCACACTGACAGCTCGGGCGTTAGCAGCCACATATAATAGCAATGGCTCTCTATCAATAGGAGCAGCAAGGACCGGCGGCTCAGGCAACTGTCTCTTTAAATCCTCAAAGGCAGCGCCGGCAAGATCACCGAGCATAAAGCACCCGTTTTCTTCATCATCTGATATAGCGGCAGTGCCTTCTCACCTAACCGGCTTATGAACCAGCTTAAAGCGGCAACACGACCCACCAGTCGTTGAACATCATTGATGCACGCCGGCTTGGCCAAGGAGGTGATCGCCTTGATCTTCTCCGGGTTAGCTTCAATGCCTCTGCTTGAGACCAGAAACCCGAAGCTTGCTGCAGTACACCAAACACACATTTGTCCGGGTTAAGCATCATCTTATAAACCCGGAGATTATCAAAGGTCTCCTTCAAATCAGATATCAAGGTTTCCTTCTCCCTGGATTTCACCATGATGTCATCCACATAAGCGTGAACATTGCGCCCAATTTGACTGTGGAGACTGTTTTGTACACATCTCTGATAAGTCGCCTGGGCACTCTTGAGCCCAAATGGCATAGATACGTAGCAGAAGGCTCCAAACGGAGTGATGAAAGTCGTCTTCTCCTGGTCCTTAACTGCCATTTTGATATGATGATAGCCAGAGTAAGCATCCAAAAAGCTCAATCGCTCGCAACCCACCATAGCATCGATGATTTGATCAATACGGGGGAGGGCAAAGGGATCAGCCGAACAAGCCTTATTTAAGTCTGTATAATCCACACACATCCGCCAAGTGCCGTTCTTCTTGAGTACCAGCACCGGGTTAGCCAACCACTCCGGGTGAAAAACTTCCACGATGAACCCAGCCGCTAAGAGATGAGCGACCTCTTCCCCAATAGCTTTCCGTCTTTCCTCATTGAACCGTCGAAGAAATTGCCTGGCCGGCTTATACTTTGGATCAATATTAAGAGTATGCTCAGCGAGTTCTCTCGGGACACCCGTCATGTCAGAAGGTTTCCATGCAAAGATGTCCCGGTTCTCACGGATGAACTCGATGAGCGCGCTTTCCTATTTAGGATCCAAGTTGGCACTGATGCTGAACTGCTTGGAAGAGTCGCGTGGAGTGAAGTCAACAAGCTTTGTTTCAGCGGCCGATTTAAACTTCAATGCCGGGTCATGCTCTATAGTTGGCTTCTTTAAAGAGGTCATATCCGTCGGGTCAACATTATTTTGATAAAACTTTAGCTCCTCCGCTGCACAAACAGACTCAGCATAAGCCGCATCGCCTTCTTCACATTCCAAGGCTACCTTTAGACTCCCATGCACAGTGATGGTGACCTTGTGACCCGGCATCTTGAGCTGCAGATAAACATAACACGGTCGTGCCATGAACTTGGCATAAGCCGGCCGTCCAAACAGAGCATGATACGGGCTCTTGATTTTGACTACCTCAAACGTCAATTTCTCAGCCCTGGAATCATATTCATCTTCAAAGGCCACTTCCAGCTCAATCTTGCCAACTGGGTACGCCGACTTACCAGGCACCACTCCATGAAAGACAGTGTTGGACGTCCTCAAGTCTTTATCAGTCAACCCCATGCGGCGAAAGGTCTCATAATAGAGAATATTGATGGTGCTTCCTCCATCCATGAGTACCTTAGTGAACTTATATCCACCAACCTGAGGTGCTACCACCAAGGCCAGGTGACCCAGATTATCAACCCGGAGGGGGTGATCTTCCCTGCTCCATATAATGGGCTGCTCTGACCACCTCAAATAACGGGGAACCACCGGCTCAACAGAATTCACGGCCCTCTTATGAACCTTCTGGTCACGTTTGCACAAATTAGTGGTCAACACATGGTACTGCCCACCATTCAGCTGCTTTGGGTGGCTTTGATAACCTGACTGCTGCTGCTGCTGTCCCCCTTGACCAGGCTGCTGTTGATGATAGCCGCCTTGACTTTCCTGAAAGCCGGAACTTGAACCGTTGCCCGGGCCATGAAAGCCGCCTGCCCCTGAACCGCCGCCCGATCCATGATTGCCATCAAACATGTTGGAATTCTTGAAAGCCTTCATGATCGCGCAATCTTTCCATAAGTGGGTGGCGGGTCGTTCCCGAGTGTCATGCCTCGGGCAAGGTTCATTGAGAAGCTGCTCAAGAGATGGGCCTGACCCGCCAGATCGAGGGGGCGGTTTTGCCTTACGTCTCTGATTGTTACCCTGTGCGTTGGCATTGGCCACAAACTCTGGGTTACCCTCCGCCTTACGCTTGTTGCCTCCTTGATTTGTCGGGTTATGCTGCTGACCTTTTCCATTGCCGTTCTTCTTTCCCTTCCCTGTCTTTTCCTCATCAGACGCGGGATCCTTGGTACTATCAGAATCAGCGTATTTGACTAAAGCCGCCATCAGCGTACCCATATCATTGCAATCACGCTTAAGGCGCCCCAGTTTCTGCCTAAGCGGCTCAAAGCGGCAATTTTTCTCCAACATGAGGACTGCAGAGCCGGCATCCATCTTATCGGACGAATGTATTATTTCCTTGACCCGGCGCACCCAATGAGTTGTGGATTCACCCTCCTCCTGCTTACAATTGGTCAAGTCAACAATTGACATAGATTGCTTGCAAGTGTCCTTGAAGTTCTGGATAAACCGGGCCTTTAGCTCTGCCCATGAGCTAATGGAATTGGGCGGCAAGCCCTTTAACCAAGATCGGGCCATTCCGTCTAACATCATGGTGAAGTACTTAGCCATTGCTGCGTCGCTGACCTCCAGTAGCTCCATGGCCATCTCGTAACTTTCGATCCATGCCCCGGGCTGTAAGTCCGCCGTATAATTCGGCACCTTTCGAGGTCCCTTGAAATCCTTGGGCAGACGTACATCCCGCAGAGCCGGCACCAAACAAGGAACATCGCCGGTTCTAGTAGGCACTCCTGCTCCAACAGAAGTCGTCGGATACTCTGGGAGATCTTGATGAGCTGCCTGCTGAGCCGCTAGCTGAGCCGCCCGCTTTTTCTCCTGACGTATTCGGTCTTGCACAGGGTTATAGCCACCGGGCTGGTTACGATGCTGGGCATTGCTTGACAAAGCTTCTGACTCCATGTGCCTGCTGTAACTCAGACTTCGGTTTTGACGAGGCGGTGCTAGCCAAGGCGGAGGAGTTGAATGAATCATGTCCCGGCTGTAAGAATAGGTCTCTTGCTGCGCCAGGGCCGTCTGAACAAGTTCTCTGATCCTCTGGGTCTCCACCGCTGTCGGATGGGGTTGGAAAATGCGCCGATGTTGCGATTAAGTTCTCCATGGGGTTGGAAAAGTGACCCGATGGGATTGGTACATAGCGGGTCGGGGCCATACTCCCATGCGGAGGTGCCATCTCTTGAAGCTGAGCCCCGATCCGGCTGTTGTGAACTGATTTGCTCCGGGCGGGTTGCTAGGGCCGGCACCGAGTGTAGCGAAAAGGTTCCGAGGGTCGTAAGCCGGAGGTAAACGGGATTGAGTTTTCTGGTGCCTCCTTCTCATTACTTCATTAGATGTGTTCAGGCTCATATTAAGCCGAAAGCCTCGATTTGGAGCCGCTGCGCCCGTGCATCTAAAGCCGCTCGTTCTGCAGCTAACCTGGTGTCCTCAGCTTCCAAGGCCTCCTTGGCTCGAGCTATCGCTTCACGCACCTGTGCCACCTCCGCGTTATGCTCATCTTGATTTGCAGGAATAACCGTGGCGCTAACGGGGCCGTAAGCTTATCCATGAGATCCATCAAGATCTCGAGCGGCGGCGCACGGGGCCTCTGCCCGGCCGCTCCTGACCCGGATGTTATTGCCGTAGCAGCCGTAGAGTTTTGGCCGTGTTGAGTCCCAGCCACAAAGACTCCTGCCCAGCTTGGCGGCTCATAGGGGTCCGGAATACTGGAGCCATCGGAACAGCCCCCAAGCACGCCATCTTGTACTTGATATAACGAATCTGTTGAAACGGCGGACGAATCATCATCCGAGGGGACGGCCGTCTCAGCACCATCTTTAGATCCTTCAGAAAGTTCTTCTCCGTGGACGCAGCCCACGAAGGCACGCTTCATGACAGGTTGAGCTCGGGTGGGTCTCGCACGCTGAGCCGTCTCGACGAGGTCGGTGCAGTTGTCCAGCTCAGGGCCCGGCTGACCAATCCGGCCGATGAAGACGTGGATTCCGCCGAAGGGGACCCGGTACCCGTACTCAATTGAGCTGGCGTCGGGGCCCCAGCCTTCATCGTCGATGTAGATCTTGCCGCGGCGACTCTTGGTCATCCGGACAACCACGTATCCCTTGAGCCCTTCGAAGCTGCCCTTCAAGAACTCAAATCCACCGTGCGCTGGCCCCACGGTGGGCGCCAACTGTCGTGGAATTGTCACGGCAGATGTCCTCTTGCAAGGACTTAGTCGTGGAGCCATCGCAACTAGGAAGCTTAAAGGGGTTAATCGGGACAAAGGACACGAGAGAGTTATACTAGTCCGGCCCCTTACGGTGAAGGTAAGGCCTACGTCTAGTTGGGTTGGTATTGCTTGGTGTTTCAATAACCAAGGAGCGAGATACGCTATGCCCGACTCTCGATGAGTTGTTTCTTGCCCTAAGCCGCCATCGGGTCGTCCCCTTATATACACGGGTTGACGCCCTGCGGCCTACAGAGTCTCGGCCGGCTTATAGACAGTGTCCGGCTCGGTGACTAGTTAATTCTACCTTATAATACAAGTCATGCCATCATGGCGGTTTATCACTATGGGCCTTAAGTCGCCTATGGGCCTTAGACCCTTTATTGAACCGCCATCTTCATGCTTGGTCTTGGGCTTCTTCTGATGAGTCTCTCTTTGCGTAACCCGGCCCCTCCTGGGCGGCTTACACAAATAGTCATATCCCCAACACAAATAATATATTTCATTTCCATATTAAGGAAGCAGAATTTCATAATTGAAATACATCAGAGTACAACATGATATAGCTTGAGCACTCAGCTACCCCATTACACAACTGCACCAGCACCAAGTTTCACATTCAACATGTAGAACCTTTCGAAATTAGCATCATAGATGGTATATAGACAGATGCATCTCATCTGGAAAACTGCTGAAGCGGAAGGCGAATATTGAGCTCTCATTCGTGTTGAAGGTCTTTGCAACTTTAGGCCAGTGCATGTGGATGATTGACCGTCCGTCCTTCGTCCTCTTCAGGAACACTTCAATATTGAACCATGGGTGTTGTATGAAAACCTTCCTCGCCTCCTGACCATAGAGGTGGGTTGAGAGGTAATCATCAGTGAACTGCTTTGGAAAGGCATGAAAACAAGGACATGCATAAATATCTTCTCTATATTGGAAATGGAGCAAAGGAATAAAAAAGGCAAGGTATAATAGTTAGTACCATCTTGTAGTGAACTGATGTCTTCTTCATTGTGCGATAAAGATCTTGTTGTTTTTTATCGCTAATTTCTTTATCCTAACAATCTTTACGAGTTTCTTGATTTGATTGATATTCATGGACAACTCATTTCTCCATATGCAAAAAGGGTCGCATACGTGGGTCAAAACCTCGGCAGAGAGGGACCTACATGTGCAAGACCAAATTGTTAAAACCAAAATATTAGAATGGTTCCTGCAATTGCACAATAATGTGCTATTAGACAACGGACCATGCACGTGCTAGCCTCGATTGTAAACCTCAGTGATTCCCATTGTTTCCCTGCAACACATATAAGGTAGTTAGTCATCAGGTTAAGTAAGGGTTCGATGCTATCAGTAAAATATGTTGATGAAAAATAAGCACATCGCAGATTCATCAGATTAATTCAAGCCACATGGAAAACCCATTTATCCAAACCAAGCATGATTAAGAACTAGGAAATATAGCACTTGTATATGTTTCTCATGTATTAAGTGCAGCCAAATTCGATTTAGTCCTCACATGGTATACAATAACAAAATACAGCCACAACAATTGAACATCGCATTGCAGAATTGAACCAAGCAGTTAACTAAACACCACAAAAAATGAACTAAACGTTAACTGAGCACCACATTGCACAATATAACATACTCCTAATAGAAGATTATATAGTTAACCAAACCAAGCATGCTTAACAACTTGGAAATATAGCAATTTTATTTGTTTCTCATGTATTTAGTACAGCCAAATTCGATTTATTCCTCACATGGTATACGATAACAGAATGCAGCCACAACAATTGAACATCGCATTGCAGAATTGAACCAAGCAGTTAACTAAACACCACAACAAATGAACCAAACGTTAACTGAGCACCACATTGCACAATATAACATACTCATAATAGAAGATCAGAAAGTTAACCAAACCAAGCATGCTTAACAAACTGGAAATATTGCACCCTGAAGAATTGAACATCACATTTGCAGAATTGAACCAAGCAGTTAATTGAACACCACATTGCACGACATATAGAACATATACACTATAGCAGAAGATTGCATGGTAAAAGTAGATAGCACAATTCACTAGAATTTGTTAAGGAAAGGCAGTAGCTAGCAAACTGAACATGGGTCCTTATAGTGAGCTAATAAGACAAGCTACTCCTCATTGTCGGAGATATCGATGACGATTGGCTCCTTGGACATGGAAGAGGGTGAGGCCTCCGCATCGTGGGTGCCCTCATTATATTGGTGAGTTGCCTGAGCCGCTCCGGGCACCAACCTACTGGCTCTCGAGATGAGATAAGCACGTGCACACTGAGAAAACACCTCATAGTCTTCGTCGAAGGCACCGACGGTGGCCTGGATAAAACGCCATGAATTGTCATTTTAAAGCAGCCAACCGCGTCGCGGCTTCAGCGCACGAGGCGTCAACGGTGGCCTCGACGGTGAGGTGCTCCTCCAAGATCTGGGGGTCGGCATGAATGGCAGCCATCGCGACCTCATCCGCGCATGCGGCCGCGATTTGCTTCTCCAATGCCAAATGCTCCTTGAGATCCTGGCTATACTGCGTGCACCATGGCTTAGGGCAGCGCTTATTTGGTGGAGGGGTCGGTGATTTGGGTGAAAGGTGTCGCGCTCACGCCGGTGGTCGGGGCATGTGGGATGTGGAAGGAGGAGGAGGATGGGGCTCAGGTGTGGATTACCTTCCTGGATTGGCGAGGCCGAGCAGCATGAAGGAGGGTCGCCGGCGAGGAGGCGGCGCTGCAAGCAAAGAGTGAAGGTTTCAACTTGGAAAGGAAGGCGGAAACATGGGAAATGTGGCTTTTAGTAATGGGGAGGGGGCGGGGAGGTATATATTTCCGCGGAAGCCGAAAATTTAGAATCGCTTCAGCGAAAAAACTGGCATGCAAACTGTCATCAGACACGGTCCCTTATTCAGAACTGTGTACGATATGTGAAGATCACAAGCGATTCAGATAGCTTAACCCATGTGTGATGAGTTTGAATGTCAAAAAGTTTGGTTTGAATTTCCATGGTTACAGTGGTCATCCATGTCATTGCATAATTTTGGTACACAAAGGAGACTACAGCACACCCACACTTCTTAATCGAGCAAGTTCAGCAATTAAACAGAGCTAGCTGACCTAAACATTACTCTAACTAATTAAAGACCGGTGCTCTTAATTAAACAAAACAAAGAGTACTACTACGGCTGGTGCTCGTCAATCTCCGCCGCCGCCTCCATGTCCAACTCGCGCCCGACGGTCTCCTGGGGAAGGGGCTCCATGGCATCCATCACACCATACTCGGCAAGCATCTCACCATCCGCCATGAGCTGGGCATGGGCGGACGCGATCTGGGCTTGGACGGGCTCCGTCGTCGCAAGGTATGCGGCGGAGGAACGGACGGCTGCTCGAACGCTCTCGGCGATTGCCATCTCATCGACCGTGGGTTGCCGACCATTGTCGGAGAAGCTTCATTCGATTTGTGCGGTGACCGCCAGGATCTAGGTGTGGGCGGCCTCCATCAGGGCTAAGGTTGCCGCTGTGGAACGGACAGCTGCTGTGCCGCTCTCGCCAGTTGTTATCCCCGAGCCATATGTTGCTGCCACCACCTGAGAATCAACAGCGGCCGTTTGGGCTGCCATGGCCACCCGGTCGCAAAATGCGGCCGCGCTCATGCACCTTGTTAGCACGCGCATGGCGGCTGCGGCCGCGCTCTCATCAGAGTGGGCCACCGAAGTTGCACTCACGACGCGGGTCCACGTGCTCATCTTTCACTGGCGACGATTGAACAGTGAAATGATATTTGGGGAGCGAGCTAGTGTGCTTGAGACGCCGGCTGTGGACTGTAGCTGATGCACCTTCTCGCGTAAGCCATAGGCGTACTATACACCGACGGTGCTCCAGGATATTTTGTGCTGCATCTCACACCGTTGGTGATAATAAACTGTGTGCGATCTACTTCATTTTTCATCTTGATTTGAGTTACATAATGGGGTCACAGTGGCAATGTATGGTGTTTGAATTGCTAGACCTTTTATCTGGAGTGAACATGCAACTATATGTGTGCCGTAAAAGAATTGGAATTATTCAGGGTTCGTTTGAACATTTTATACCTTAAATTGGTTTTCTAGCCATTTCAGGTGCACAATTCAAAATTAAACTACATGCACATGCTCCGGTTCACCAACATAGGTTGTAAAATCATATATGTGTCCATGGGTTTATGCTTATCTCCCATGCAAGAAATGGGGATGAAATTCGAACACCACAGCACCGTGGCTCTTCGGCAAACGTCAACGTACTTGCTTTGTAATTCTAGTGAATCCAAAATTTGTCCAAAATTCATGAAACTTGGCATGCTATCATGGAGCGGCATGAACATGTCGTGGTAAAATTTTTGTCCCATTGGGGGCAGGTTTGGGTATAAGCTTCTCATAAACCAGAGCTTCTCACAACAAGTGTGATGGTTTCGGTAGGGAATGTTTCACCTTTCTGGATGAAACGATATCCGTTGCCTCTTCTCGATTTCAATTTTTTTCCTAGTGGCAACTTAGAACAACAGGAGTGTTGTGTCAATTTTTGGGGATTTTCGGGGTTCGCTTGGACATTTTTATACATTAATTGAGTTTTCTGTGCATTCATGTGCATAATTCAAATTTGAACTACAGGCACATGCTCTAATGCATATAAATTAGTTGAAAATTCAAATCTGTGTCCTTGGTTGCCAGCTTAGATCCCATGCAAGAATTGGGAATGAATGTCAAACACCCTACCACCGTCACTCGGCCGCAAACATTGAGATACCTGGTTTTTAAATTCTACTAAATCCAAAACTCATCCGAAATTCATGAAACTTGGCATGCTATCATGGAGCTGCATCAACATGCCGTGGTAAAATTTTTGTCCCATTTGGGGCAGGTTTGGGTATATGCTTCTCACAAACCAGAGCTTCTCACAACAAGCATGATGGTTTTGATAGGGAACGCCCCACCTTTGGGGACGAAACGATATTCATTGCCTCTTATTGCTTTCAAAAAATTTCTCATGTCAACATAGAACAATAGGAGTGTTGTGCTTTTTTTATTTTTCGGGTTTCATTTGGACATTTTTATGCATTAAGTGAGTTTTCAATGCATTTATGTGCATAATTCAAATTTCAACTACATGCACATGCTCCAGTGCATATAAATTGGTTGAAAAATCAAATATGTGTCATTGGGTGCATGCTTAGGTACCATGCAAGAAATGGGAATGAATTCCAAACACCAGGGCACCGTTGATTGCCGGCAAAACATTGAGATACCTAGTTTTTAAATTCTAGTAAATCCAAAACTCGTCTGAAATTCATGAAACTTGGCATGCTCTCATGGAGCGACATCAACATGCCGTGGTAATTTTTTGTCCCATTTAGGGCAGGATTGGGTATATGCTTGTCACAAACTAGAGCTTCTCTCAACAAGCATGATGGTTTCGGTAGGGAACGTCCCACCTTTGGGGACGAAACGATATCCATTACCTCTTATTGCTTTCAAATTTTTTCTCGTTTCAACATAGAACAACAAGAGTGTTGTGTCAATTTTTGTGATTTTTCGGGGTTCGTTTGGACATTTTTATGCATAACTGAGTTTTCAATGCATTTATGTGCATAATTCAAATTTGAACTACGTGCACATGCTCCAGTGCATATAAATTGGTTAAAACATCAAATATGTGTCCTTATGTGCATGCTTAGGTCCCATGCAAGAAATGGGAATGATCACTATTGATTGCCGTCAAAACATAGAGATGCCTGGTTTTTAAATTCTAGTAAATCCAAAACTCGTCTGGTGCGCAGGTTCACCAGGAGGTGTGCAAGATGTTCAACGCAGGATTTGTGCATCTCTTCAACGCAAACGGTTCAGTGAAGCAGTAAAGCGGTAGAAAATAAACCAAAAAATATATGTGCTTCCACACGCCCCATGTGCCGTGTGAGCAGGCGTGAGTTGACGGGACTCATGCGAGCAGTCCGCCGCGGAGGCATACCGGGAGGAGTGCGTGCAAGTGTGTGTATTTATAGGGAGGCGTGCGAGTAGCTTTGTGAAATGATGGTAGGAATGGCAGACGTCCGCTGCGTAGGCTCACCGGGAGGAGAGACAACTTTTGACCGCAGCCTGCCTCGCTCGCACTAGTTCGTATTAATTGCATGCCCGAGCCGCTGGCCATAATAGGCGGCCGCACCCCCGGTCCATAGTGTTCACCGACGTCTGGACTCTGGAGTGTATGACGATGCCGTAGAAGCCCGCCATTGGGGGGAGTGGCGACGCCGGGGCTAGTGAAGCACCCGCACAACGCATGAAGCTGGCCACAGAGGTTTCCGTCGCCGCCAATGAGGTCTCGCGCGGGCAGCAGCACGACCTTGAATTCGTCGACGCTGTCGTGCCCCCAGCCGGAGCCGGAGGTCAACAGCAACTCCGGCAACAACTGCGACTCCAACGGAAAACCGGTTAGTCATCTATATACCCATTTGTGTGGCAAACATATCAAGTGTTTTCTCTAGTTAATCCCCCCACCCCGCCCCTCTATAATTTTTCTGGAATACAAATCTTATGGTTATGTTCTCTCAGTCCATGGAATCAGAGTAATTAAGATCCGTTAGATGCACGTAGTGTATTGATTGTTTGAATGTTATCCTTATAGAGTTAGTGATTAATTGTTTGTTCTGTACAAATGATTTTTGCTAATAATCCGACTAGGGTTAACTTGGGTGCTAATAATTCGTGGCCAGATCTTGAGAATTGATTTTGAATGTCCTACATATATGTTTGTGCCTTTTTTCTTTCTGGTCATGAGAATTGATTTCGAATGTCCTACATGTTATGCCATTTTTTTCTTTCAGATTGGTATGTACACAGATGAGGCTCCGACCAGCGCCGCCGCCGGATGTAGATCTTGGACCCGGTTGTGGGGCCAGAAGCGCCCCCCTGGACCTGAGGAACCTAGAATCTCTGACGGACCGCATCAGCGATCTCCCGGACGGAATCCTTGGGGAGATATCCCCACCAAGGATGGCTGCCACACACAAGTCCTCGCATCTCGGTGGCGCACTCTGTGGTGCACCGCGCCTCTTAATCTCGACTGTCATCAGCTAGCTGACGATAATGATTCGGAACTCCCCGGAGCCATCATCTCCTCCCACGAGGGCTTCGCTCAACGCATCTACATCCCGGCATGCTACCTACTGGACATACCCTGCATGGTGGCCGCCTGGCTAACATCCCGTCAATTCGATAAACTCCAGCAGCTTGAGTTCTACCATTGCTATAGTGATAGGTTACCACCAAGAGCTGCATCTGTGCCCTCACCACCGATGCCCATCTCATGGTTTTCCTCCTCTCTCCACACCGCCACCTTGACCCGGTGCCATCTAGCAGACTCTCTGGTACAAATGCTTCGACTGCCAGTCCTGAAAAAACTTGTGCTTGTGTTGGTTGATCTGTCGGTGGCCTCACTTCACAGCATCATCCACTCTAGCTGCCCTGCACTGCAGCATTTGGTGCTTGTTTTTGGACTAGGAATCCATATCCCTTGTCTCAAAATAAAGTCATCTCGCCTTCTAAGCATTGGAATTCATTTTGAAGGATAGGAGCTCATCATCGAAGACGCCCCTTCACTTCAAAGGTTGCTCCTTAATTGTTGTTATAAAACCTTCACAAATAATTGTGGTCTCTGCGCCTAAACTGGAGACTTTGGGTGCAATTAGTGATCCGTTTGAATGGTTCGAGATGGTGTTTGCCTCCACACCTATTGAGGTACTATATATTATTCACGTACACTTTTGTAATTTGCATTTTTCATTTGTGCGCATAAGTTAAGTATCATCTTGGAGTACACTTTCAGTGCTAATATTATGTTCTATGCTCAATGAAGCGCTTGTCCATCCTATCAGTGGTGGTGGATTCTGTCAAGACCTTATATATCACTATGTGGTGTTTTGATCTCAACGTCATTATTGCCTTGCTGCAATGATTTCCATGTCTAGAGAATTTGTATATGAAGGTGATGATTTCACGCACATTGAAAGCCCATATATAACTATAAATAATCGTTCAGCTGTCACTCTTTCAACATAATCTTTTTTAGACATTAACTGTTTTCAATCTTCATCTCTATGTAGGCACTAACACATGGAGAAAAGGGTATGACCAATCGATGGTTCAAGAAGCACCGGGATTTTCTCAGATCTCACGACATTCGTTTGAAGACAGTAACACTAGAAGGATATGCATCCAACAATGCAAACACTAGCTTTGTCACATTCTTCACGTTGAATCCGAGGGCACTATTGTCTGTGAGGATTAAGTTTTTCAACAAGAAATTTCTTACGGCTGCAGGTGTTGAACAACATAAAAAGAAGTTTCATGTGGACCTAAGGGCTTCTGATCATGCTCGGCTTCTATTTACAACAGCTTGTCATCATGGACCTGTAGATTTTCTAGCCGAGATCTTGATTTTATGGATCAAACCGATCCATTTGATTGTGACTGCCAAAAACTTTGGTTGAGTTAGATGTCATTGTCTTGTTCAATCTGGATTTTGTCTAAACCTGATGAGCAATTAACCCTCGTGCTTTTGTACTGTTTGTTAGCTGGAGTTAGATATTGTTGCCCTTTTCAACTCGGCTTTGACCCATATTTTCTTTCATACTGGGACAATGGCTTGCCATTTCTTTCACAACATAGGCAAAGAACATCACTCTCTCGGGATCCTTGAGATCTTTGTTCATTACAGAACCGCAAGTTTTTAGTGCCCACCAACACCGACAAACTTATTTTCAGCTTCCACACCAAGGGTTGTAATTCTTAACTAGACCATGATGACGCGCGTTGCTGCGCCTGCCCATGTTACGATAGAATGATAAAATATCATGTAAAATTTTGAAAATGTAAAACATATGAATTAAATTTGCATGATGTAACACACATATTTTATATGACATAGTAATTATGTCATGGGGAGTAGAATTAGCTAGGTGACTGCTCAGGTTTTTTAAATAAATAGTATGAAAGATGTCTAGGACAAAACAAATACAGGAATAACTTTTTTTAGTAACGAATACAAGAATAGCTTTTTTAGAAGGAATACAAGAATAGCTTTTTTAGAAGGAATACAAGAATAGCTGGGTGGCGCTGCTATGCGGACACACGCATCTACGTTTTTTAGGCTACACACGCAGCTACGTACGTATGTGTTTTACACTTTGTTCGCTGAAACCAGTTCACAGGCCCAATAAACAATCGATGCCCAATATACCACAGGTGGCGTAGATGGTTCTGCGGAGCTGTAGCCCAAACAAACGTACAGGTGACATGATCGCAATCCTACGGCTAGCAACGCCAAAGCGCTATGGAGCCTTGTAGGTCTCTCAGTTTTACTTTTACTGTTTTGTAATAAGAAAAGTTGCATGGTAGTCACAGATTTGGATTTATCATTTGGGACCCATGAGGAAAAAGCATATCCAGGGCGGTGCCGACTCGATAGTAAACATTGAGAAACCTGGTTTTAAAATTACTGTAAATCCAAAACTCGCCTCAAAATCATGAAACTTGGCATGGTGTTATGTCATAGCACCAACATGTTGTGGTAAAAAAATTAGTCCAATTTGGGACAAGTTTTGGTATAATCTTCTTACAAACCGGAGCTTCTCTCAAAAAAGCTCATGGTTCCGAGAGGGACCTTGTCACCTATGTGTGCGAAACGACATACGATGTCTCTTCCAGCCTTGATTTATTTTACAAAGGCAACATGCAACTATATATAGTAGCATCGTCCTAAAAATATGAAATTAATCACGGTTCGTTTTGCCTTTTTATACATTATTTGAGTTTCATAGGCATTTCGGAACGTACTTTCATGTGTGCAAAGGTCATGTGTGTACTAGCCACATATGTAATTCGATGTTCAATCTGTTTATGGAATCAAGTCCTTATACATGTTATTCTCCTGTAGACAGAGCAAATCACACGGCTTATTAGCAGCAATCGTTTATGTTATTATTGGTCTTCGCACACATTTCTGATTACTGACCTGTTTGCCGCGTATCACACACATCTTGTTCAGTTGAACCGTTTAGATTGTGTTGCCTAATCACACACAGTTCATCCTAGTTAACCGTATGTTGTATATCGCACACACCTTCATCTGGCTGCCCGTTTCTTTTGTTCCTCATCATCGCAAACAATTAATTGAACTGAACTGTATGCCCTGCATCGTACACGCAACTAAAGTCTGAACCGTGTTTGATGCATCCTCCATCGCAAATGTTTTGCACCTTTTTTTGACGGTTTATTTACACCACTGTTTGCGATTATTGCATCACACATAGTTTCGTCGAAGGGTCTCTGATTGTACTGTCGCGTTAGCAGCATCCTGCAGTAGTGACATAGCAACAAGGAAGAGTGTTACCTTAATGTTCTGGTGATGTCTAGATATACATGTAATAAAATCTTATATATGGGATGGAGGGAGTGTTGTACTACATCATTTTTCAATTGTTGTTTAGCTTCTAATATTAACTTGGTGCTTTTAGGTACATATATCATTGCCAAAGATCCACACTTCGACCCTTTCTGCGTATGGGGCAATGAGATATTCATGAACTAGCATCAAGTGAGGAAACTGATAAAGATTGTTATTAAAATGGGTCAAAAGATGTCAATCGAACTATTTGTTTACACTTTATGCAAGACAACAGTGAACTGCAGGATGGTAAGTAAGAACCCTGTAGCCTTCTTTTTACTGCCCGTAATGAGTTGTGTTAGATGACAATGTCTGAACCTTTTTTCTTTTGCAGTGGATCTTGAAGCAGTTTACTCAAGATTACCTCTCAAACTACATGATTGGCGACCGGCCATCACAAGGGGTTGGACTAGAGTCCTGCATGCCTTCTACTTCTAGGAGAGCACAATAGGGCCATTCCGCTTCACCTTGTTCAGCAACCGGAATGTATGTCGCCTCTTTCCTTACCATCTGTAATAGTACAAGTATAGAACCCTAGTTCATCATTCTTTATTTGGTGCTTATGTAATTCTTAAACATATGTACATGTGAATCGAATAATGCATAGGTTGTTTGAACCTGATGGATATGAATAAAGCTGTAGCCAACTTTCAAGTTTAAATTAGGTACAATTTTAAATAACAGCAATTGAATTAGGGCAAAATTACGGTGTGCATGTCATTACGGCACACACACAGTTGGTAAAACACAAACGTTTGCGATATACACCATAATCCAAGACGGTTCATAGAGAGGAAACGTGTGCAAGCATGCACACAGTTGCTGTTTGCAAAGCGTGTGTGATGTCAGACACTATCACATACAGTGTGGGAAAACTAAATGTGTGTGATTGTCTACCTATCGTACACGGTTTATAAACATGAACTGTTTGTGATGTGCCAGGCATTGTAGAACACCCGTTCCTAGAAACTACCTGGAAAGCTCTCGTGCCTGGAATCTGCCTGGTTTTAGGTAAAACCACAAAACTCCGACTGCGATGGCAATGAAACGAGTAGCAAGGATGAAGCGTTTGGGATATTTGAGATATCAGAAACGGTTATATAGGGACAATTGTATGCATCAAGGCTCCCTATCCCCTATGGTTTCTGGGTCGTGTGGGAAGGACCCCCCTATCGCCGTCACTCACTAGGCCACGGTTCCAAATGCCGTCGCGGAAAGGTTAACAACCGTTTGCATAACACCAACGCGTATCAGTGGGGACACATCAAAAGTAGTGTATTAGTCTCCAAAAATGGCTGACCATGTCCATGCATACCATCACGTGCTCCGTCATTCAGTGCGTGCACGATTCACGTTCGATTGAGAAACTAATGTTGCGTACGTGCCATCGAATAGAATAACTTAATTTATAAAAAATGTGCCACCGCGTCATGATCGAACTTTTATTCGTCCACGCGTGGTTCCCATGAACAAATACTACACTCGCCAAATTATCTGGTGAGCTGCCTCTTCATACAGAAATGAGCTCACCGTGTACCCGCGCGTGAGTATTAGGGAAAGAGGCAAAGAGTACCTGCGTCGGTGCATGCACCTCTTCTCTTCGTGCTCGTATTCCTTTTTTTTCAGGTGATTCGTGCACGTACTCCACCTATGTTCATGACCGTTGGTGAGTCTCTCCTACTATACTTAACTCCATTTTCTTGCATGACACGTGGACCTGGATGCTGGATTTCCCACGTGTCGGCAGAACTTAGAAGAACGCTTTCCGACGACCGAGAAGGAGCAAGAAACCTTGCGGTGGAGCGCCTGGACTCTTTAATATTTTTATTCGGCGATATAGAATCTACCCAATCTTCTCCACAGTAGACCGGAAGAGTCCGAAACATGACAGCCCAGTGTAGTTACATCATACATGGCCAACCAACGGTATCACCATATTTCTTGGCCTCCGTGCGACACCTAGCTCTAGTAATCCACAAGCCCGTATCGCTTCTTGCTCCTCGTCTCCCTGAAAGTGCAGTGGGCTGGCGATTTTGGTGTCTATTGAGGTCGGTTAACTCATCACTCGCTCCCACATGTTAGCGACATGCCAAGAGCATTCTAAAAAAATTACTGTACTCTATTGTTATGCCAAGAAGAGGAAGCGCTTTGACCAACGGACCAAACGAGACAGGTGTGTCATGCCGTGAGTGGGTCCAGTTTCTCGTTTTGAACTTGTTTGGTGTAGTAGTAACACTTGGTTTTGACTACTGATAAGATTGTATGTAGGGCCTAATGTATTCTTTGTGGTTGCCTTTGACTATTGATAAGATTTTATATAATTTGAAAATTATATCATTTGAAGATCCTCTCACGTTCCATTTAAAAAAAAGATCCTTTCACGTATGAATTTGACGGTACGCTTTGAGCAACTTGCATGTCCTATACTGCTCATGTTTGGATACTCTAACTTAGCTAGAGGTTAGACTAACTCATGAGTAACCCTGAACTAACTCTAGCCAAAGAGGTGTTTGGATGACAGGGTTAGATTGATAATAAATGCACTTGATGGAGAGAGAAAAGTGTTTTTCAGTGGGCCCCACGAGAACTAGCTCCAATTAGCACCACTTGGCTGGCGGGATAGAGAGAAAAAAGTGACTTTTAGTGGGCCCAATGAGAACTGTCTCCAATTAGCACCTCTTGGGTGGGATAGTTTTTTTTGGTGGGTTTGGTGCAACTTGCTCCAATTTAACCCTCATGTTTGGATACTTTAGGGCTATTTGAGCCCCAACTAGCTCAAACTAACTCTAACCCATGGATCCAAACATGGCCAAAGTTAGTCTCGGAAAACGCATTAAGCCCTATATACATGGACAGATGGAGTACATGATATTAGCAAACGCTCACCATTAGTAGTAGTTCATTGGTTGGTTTCAATTTTTGATTCAGTTGTTGTGCTGCTACCGTCCAATATTCACGTGTGGTTGTTTCTAGAATAAAAAATGGAGGCAACTTCAATTCCATTTTTTTGGTAATTTTCTTTTATAGACTAAACTAGTGATAAAACAAGAAACTAAAAGATTCAATTGCAAGATCTAAAGATATACCTTCAAGCACTCACCTCCTGGGTAACGGCGCCAGAAAAGAGCTTGATGTCTACTACGCAACTTTATCCTTGTAGACGTTGTTGGGCCTCCAAGTGCAGAGTTTTGTAGGACAGTAGCAAATTTCCCTCAATTGGATGACCTAAGGTTAATCAATCCGTGGGAGGCGTAGGATGAAGATGCTCTCTCTCAAACAACCCTGCAACCAAATAATAAAGAGTCTCTTGCATCCCCAACACACCCAATACAATGGTAAATTGTATAGGTGCACTAGTTCGGCGAAGAGATGGTGATAGTGTAATATGGATGGTAGATATAGGTTTTTGTAATCTGAAAATATAAAAACAGTAAGGTAACTAGTGACAAAATAGTGCGAAAAGGATATTGCAATGTTTGGAAACAAGGCCTAGGGTTCATACTTTCACTAGTGCAAGTTCTCTCAACAATGATAACATAATTGGATCATATAACAATCCCTCCACGTGCAACAAAGAATCACACCAAAGTTTCTATCAAAGAACGTAGGACGAAAACGTGCATCAACCCCTATGCATAGATTACCCCAATGTCACCATGGGAATCCACAAGTTGAGTGCCAAAACATACATCAAGTGAATCAATAGAACATCCCATTGTCACCACGGATGTCCCATCGCAAGACATATATCAAGTGTGCTCAAATCCAAGACTCAATCGAACATAACGAAACCTGAAAGAGCAAGATTCAATTCATCACAAGAACGTAGAGGGTTAGAAACACCATATGATTCAACTATAGTAACAAAGCTCGCGGTACATCAAGATTATTCCATATCAAGAACACGAGAGAGAGAGAGAGAGAGAGAGAGAGAGATCAAACACATACCTACTGGTACATACCCTCATCCCCGAGGGTGAACTACTCCCTCCTCATCATGGAGAGCGCAGGGATGATGAAGATGGCCACCGGTGATGGTTTCCCCCTCCGGCAGGGTGCTAGAACGGGCTCCCGATTGGTTTTTCGTGGCTATAGAGGCTTGCGGTGGTGGAACTCCCGATCTAGGTTTATTTCTGAGGCTTTTGGTATTTATAAGAATTTTTGGCGTCGGGAACAAGTCAGGGGGGTCCACGAGGCGACGACAAGGCAAGGGGCGCACCCTCCACCCTTGTGGATGCCCCGTGGATCCTCTGGCCCAACTCTTTCGCTTTGTGGGCTTCTTCTGGTCCACAAAAAATCATCGTAAAGATTCAGCTCCTTTGGACTCCGTTTGGTATTCCTTTTCTGTAAAACTCAAAAACAAGGAAAAACATAAACTGGCACTGGGCTCTAGGTTAATAAGTTATTCTTAAAAATCATATAAAATAGCATATAAAACATACAAGATGGATAATATAATAGCATGGAACAATAAAAAATTATAGATACATTGGAGACGTATCAGTGTAAACGGTCGAGGGGGGCGCCGCACACGGCTAACAATTGATCTGGTGTGTGCTAGGCGCCCCCACACATATATATATAGGTGGGAGGGAGAGGGTAGGCAGCCAGGAGGTGCCCAAGTAGGCCGAATCCTACTTGGTGTCTCCCGATGGCCGGCACGCCCTGCCTTATTTGCCGGAGGGGGAAGGAAAGAGGAGGGAGGAGGGAAGGAAGGGGGAGGCCGAATCCCCCCTTTCCTTCTCCCTTCCCCTCTTTCCTTCTCCTCTGGTTTGGCCCATATGGGGGGCGCACCAGCCCCTTGTGGCTGGTGCGTTTCCCCTCTTGGCCCATAAGGCCCATATCTTTTGCTGGGGTGCCCAGAACCCCTTACGGTGACCTGGTATGTACCCGGTACCCTCCGGAACACTTCTGGAATCTGAATACTATCATCCTATTTATCTATCTTTACCTCTGGACCATTTCGAGACTCCTCGTCATGTCTGTGATCTCATCTAGGACTCCGAACAACATTCAGTCACCAAATCACATAACTTATATAATACTATATCGTCATCGAACGTTAAGCGTGCGGACCCTACAGGTTCGAGAACTATGTAGACATGACCGAGATGCCTCTCCGGTCAATAACCAATAGCGGAACCTGGATGCCCATATTGGCTCCTACAAATTCTAAGAAGATCTTTATCAGTCGAACCATTATGAAAACATACATAATTCCCTTTGTCCATCGATATGTTACTTACCCGAGATTCGATCATCGGTATCTTCATACCTAGTTCAATCTCGTTACCAGCAAGTCTCTTTACCTCGTGACTAACTCCTTAGTCGTTTGCTTGCAAGCTAATGATGTGTATTACCGAGAGGGCCCAGAGAAACCTCTTCGATACTCTGAGTGACAAATCCTAATCTCGATCTATGCCAACTCAATAAACACCTTCAGAGATACATGTAGAGCATCTTTATAATCACCCAATTATGTTGTGACGTTTGATAGCACACAAGGCATTCCTCCGATATCCGGGAGTTGCATAATCTCATAGTCGAATGATTATGTATTTGACATGAAGAAAGCAATAGCAATAAAACTGAACGATCATAATGCTAGGCTAACGGATGGGTCTTGTCCATCACATCATTCTCCTAATGATGTGATCCCGTTATCAAATGACAACTCATGTCTATGGTTAGGAAACGTTAACCATCTTTGATCAACGAGCTAGTCAAGTAGAGGCTCACTAGGGACACAGTGTTTGTCTATGTATTCACACATGTATTTAGGTTTCCGATCAATACAATTCTAGTATGAATAATAAATATTTATCATGAATAAGGAAATATAAAATAACAACTTTAGTATTGCCTCTAGGGCATATTTCCTTCAGATAGATCGATTTTTACTTCATTTACCAAGGAGATTAGGTATCTTATGAATCTTCGTGATGTTGTATTACTCATGTAGCTCGCTCACAAAATAGAGTTAGTGATAGTCTAGCTAATTTTGCTCGTACTGAAGGGAGAACCGTGACTTGGGTTGGTTCTGGCCCTGATGAGTCTCTAGCACTAGCTGCTGATAATTGTAAGGACTTGGTGAGTTGAGTAATACAATTATTTCACCCAAAAAAATGTACAACAAGCAGGTACGTACCGGGCGCTCGACAGTGCCTTGTAGTACCGTAGGACATCTACCTTGACGGTGCTATAATCAGGAATGCTAAAAAGGCTTTGCGTCACGTGTACTGATAGAGGAAAAAATATGTACAGCATTATTATGGCAGGGCCAACACCAATTCAGAGGCCCACCCGAACTGCCGTCGCCCACATCCAAGCCTGAACCCTGAGAGGAACTAGTTAACAAGCGCTCTTTCGGGAGCCTCGTAACGATCAGCGCCACTTGGCGCGTTCTTAGCTATTCGTCACGTGTCGCGTTCCTCTGGATTTTGTTTTTTCTATTTTTCGAACGTGTTTTTGGTTTTTTAAACGGTTTTTTTGGTTTTTTGACCTTTTAGTTTTTCACCGGTCTTCCTTAGCTTTTCAATCAAAAAAATTTAAAAAAATAAGATTTTTGCGTGAAAAAACGCATTTTCTTTTTTTTTCTTTCACGAGAGTCACAGTTTTGCTTCCACGAGAGGCCCGGTTTTTCTTTCGCGAGAGTCACGGCCGTGCCTCTCGGAAAGAAAAAACGCGTTTTTAACGTGTTTTTTGTTTTTTTCTTTCGCGAGAGTCACGATTTTGCTTCCGAGAGAGGCACGGTTGTGCTTTTGCGAGAGTCACGGCCGTACCTCTCGGAAAGAAAAAAAGGCGTTGCCTCTTTCGGAAAAGGAAAAAACCCGTGCTCCCGGTTCGGTTTTTTCGTTCGGTTTTTTTCTTGAAGAAAAGGTTCGTCAAAACCTATCAACATGGGATCTAGTTTTGAAGATCTCGACGTGAGGAATCCAACGGTGAAAACAGTTCGAGATTTGGACGCACGGTTTGAGAGATAAAACGTTTTGAATAAAGGGATCTATGAAAAAAAGGAAAACTCCCAGGTTGCGACAAGTGGCGCGCTGCATGTGCGCCACTTGTCGCAACCAGGGAATTGAAGTGATCTTTGCAATGAGTACTTCTCAATTAGTGATTTCGCTGAACCCTGGTCCAGCATGCTGGGCACGACTATGTCTCACTGCAAGCGAGACAGACTCAGCTCTCGCTGAAGGCACCGGCCTGAATGGCCCGGCCCAGCTCAGGTGAAACCACTGCCTCTTTTTTTCACTTTTGTTTACACTTTAAAAAATTAAACATATATATTACAAAATATATTTTTAATGTTTTGAAAAATGTTAAATGTGTATAGAATTTTCTTTGACCATGTATACAAAAAATATACAATGTGTGTGAAAAAAATTGATCATGTATTTAATATACGTTAATCAAGCATTTAAGAAAAATGGTAAACAACAATTTGAAAAATTCTAATCAAGCATTTGAAAAATGTTGAGTGTGTATAGAAAATATGTTGATCATGTATTAAAAATTATGAAATCTTTTGATCATTTATATGAAAAATAATATTAACCAAGCATTTAAACAAATGTTGAACAAGTATTTCAAAAATGTTAATCAAACATTTGGAAAATTTTGAATGTGTATAGAAGAATATTGAACCTGTCTTGAAAAATGATGAATCTTTTGATGACCTATATGAAAATATATTAATCAAAATTTAAAAAAACTATTGAACAAGTATTTAAAATGTTAATCAAACATTTGGAAAATGTTAAATGTGTATAGAAAAATGTTGACCATGCATTCAAAAATGTTGATCTTGCATTTGAAAAATGTTGTTAAATTTTTGAAAAATGTTAAATGTAAATAGAGAAAAGTGTTGACCATGTATTACAAAAATGTTAATCTTGTATTTAAATTTTTTAATCAAGCATTAGAAAAAGTTTAAAATGTGGATAGGAAAAATATTGACCATGCATTCAAAAAATATTAATCTTGTATTTGAACAATGTTAATCAAGCATTTGAAACATATAAAAATGTGTATAGAAAAATGTTGACTATGTATTTAAAAAATGTTAGATTTGTATAGAAAAAAATTAACATGTATTAGAAAAGAGAAAAGTATACTTTTCATCCCTCAATTCTTCGTGAAGTCTAGATTTGGTCCCTCAACTTGAAAACCGGACAACTTGCACCCTTAACTACTGAAACCGGACAAGATTCATCCCTGGTCATGGTTTTGACCGGTTTTGGTGCTGTCCCACCACGGTTTTGACCGTGCTGACTCAAATTTGCGTACTTTTCCAATTCCACTTAATGTTTTCAAATCTGGGTAGTTTTTTCAAATACATGAACTTTTTAAAAATTTGTGTACTTTTTCCAAATCCGCGTACTTTTTCTAAGTTCACGTACTTTTTTTTAAATCCATGTACTTTTTTAAAGTTCATGTGTTTTTTTCAAATTCATGTAATTTTTTAAAATTGACGTACTTATTCATATTCGTATACATTTTTTGCTTTTGAAATTTTTTGAAAAAAAGTACACAAATTTCAAAATAGTTCACGGATTTGAAAAATATATGTTTATTTTTGAAAAAATTGCGCGAACTTGAAAAAACTATGTGGATTTGAAAAGAGTATGTGACTTTCAAAAAGTTCACGGATATGAAAAAATTACGCGAATTTGAGTCAGCACCGGTCAAAACCGGGGTCAGTTAGCACCAAAACCGGTCAAAATCAAGACCAGGGATGAATCTTGTCCGGTTTCGTTAGTTGAGGGTGCAAGTTGTCCGGTTTCGGAGTTGAGGGACCAAATCTAGACTTCACCAAAAGTTGAGGGATGGAAAGTATACTTTTCTCATTAGAAAAATGTTGTTGACAGATACAAAAAATTTAGAATGAAAACCAAAAGAAACAAAGAAAGCCTAAAACTCAAACCCGAAGTAGAATACAAAACAACCAAAATAAAAAATAGAATGAAAAATAAAATCATAAAAACGGAGCAGAAAAAAAGAAAAGAAACACCCTGAAGGAAAAAAAAACAAAACCAGTGAAACCCGGGCTCTTTTCATCTCAACTACATCCCGCCCTATTACTTGGTTAGAATCCCAATGCCAGCGTGGTGGCTAGAGACGTTGTAACCTATCTAGGAGATCACGGTTTGAGCCCCCCCCGCAGCGCTCCTTTTTCATTTTTTTTTAAGTGTGCGCGAGTGGGCTGGCTACTGTCTTGCTTACTGTAAGAAATAGTAGCCGCAGAGCACACTTGCAATGATGCTGGAGCGTTGGGCTATGCTTTATGGAGAACGGCAACGTTGCCATATTTTAGGCACATTATGATAGCTATTGCTTTGCCCTCTCTCTCTCTCTCTCTCTCTCTCTCTCTCTCTCTCTCTCACGTAAAGTGGTTTAAAGAAACACTAACATTTATCTAATTATTTTGCAAGGAAACTTCCAATCTACTCATCAACTTTCAAGGTAGTACAAAGAATATCAGAAGTAAAGATTACATTCAAGTCCATAGACCACCTAGCGACAATTAGAAGCATTGGATCAACAATCAAATTTATTAACATAACCAGCAGCACAAATATATTTTTTACTCAAAGTCCGTGTAGACTGACCGCCTTTTTCCTGATTGGATCGATAGCATGCAGCTGCAAGACTCTGTCGTCAAAGCCAACTTCTCGTTCTTGATCACAAACAGGAAATCATCAAGGAAGTGGCCGTGGCAGGCCATCACCCTGAAGAAGAAGCCATAAAACGGAAGAGTTGTAGATTCAAGCGCCAGATCTACTTTATTTCTCACACGTCTCACGCCAACACCGCATGACCAATCAATGTGACGTTGATTGACAATGAATACATATTTCGTAGGTCCTACATGACCTCATATTCCAACACCACAAATGCATATGCTGGTCACAATTGTTCTGCAATTTGGGCCAAACAAAAGGAACGCCAGGTCATTATGTGGACCAAGGCGCAGGAGAAAACCCCTCAAGCGGCCCACAAGGGGGCGGGGAGACACTGCGGACATTATGGGCCGCTTCTTGTGAAACTACATATCGGCCGTACGCGCGTGTCATTGGACCGACTAGGGCGATACTCATTTTTCATACTCTTTTGCTGGTTTTTCATTTTTCTCGAGTTCTATCTTCCGGTTATCCTTTCCCTTTTCTTTATCTTTTTATTCTTTCTTTGTTTTTCCTATTCTACATTCCCTTTTCTATTTCCTTTTAAAAAGTATTTACCTATTAAATACTATGTAAACATTTTTTGCAAAATACATGATAACATTTTAAAAAATGCTTGAAATTTACTAAAAATAAAAAGATTATTTCTAATATTTTGTTTCAAGATACATGGACATTGTTTTGTAAATATGTGAACACTTTTCTGAGAGCAACTAGTTAAAGAGCGCTCCTTCGAGAGCCTCGAAACGATCAGCGCCACTTGGCGCGCTTTCAGCCATTCACCACGTGTCGCACTATGGGCGCTCCCTTCGAATTTTGTGTTTTTATTTTTCGCATGTGTTTTCGGGCTTTTAAAACTTTTTTTTTCGGTTTTTTTGATGTTTTAGTTTTCCACCGTTCTTCCTTAGCTTTTCGACGCGCGAAAAAATGCGTTTTCTTTTTTCCCTTTCGCGAGAGTCACGGTTTTGCTTCCGCGAGAGGCACGGGTGTGCTTCGCGAGAGTCACGGCCGTGCCTCTCGGAAACAAAAAAAAACATCTTTTCTGTTTTTTTTTTCACGAGAGTCACGGTTTTGCTTCCGCGAGAGACACGGTTATGCTTTAGCGAGAGTCACGGTCGTGCCTCTCGGAAACGAAAAAAAAACAAGTTTTCGGTTTTTTTTTCTTTCGTGGGAGTCACGGTTTTGCTTCCGCGAGAGGCACGGTTGTGTTTTCGTGAGAGTCACGGCCGTGCCTCTCGGAAACGAAAAAACGTGTTTTCTGTTTTTTTTCCTTTCGCGAGAGTCACGGTTTTGCTTTTTCAGAGGCACGGTTGTGCTTACGCGAGAGTCATGGCCGTGCCTCCTCGGAAACGAAAAAAAACGTGTTTTTCTTTTTTTTTCTTTCGCGAGAGTCACGGTTTTGCTTCCGCGAGAGGCACGGTTGTAATTTTTCATGAGAGGCACGGGCGTGCCTCTTTCGGAAAGGGGAAAACCCCGTGCTCCTGGTTCGGTTTTTTCGTCCGGTATTTTTCGTGAAAAAAAGTTCGTCAAAACCTATCAACATGGGATCTAGTTTTGAAGATCTCAATGCGATGAATCCAACGGTGAAACCGGTTCGAGATTAGGACGCACGGTTTGAGAGATAAAAAGTTTTGAATAAACGGATCTACAAAAAAAAGGAGAACTCCCAGGTTGCGACAAGTGGCGCGCTGCATGTGCGCCACTTGTCGCAACCAGGGCAGTTGGAGTGATCTTTGCAACGAGTACTCCTCAATTAGTGATTTCGCACTTTTCTAGTTGTATGAGTTTTTTAAATGCGCGAAGACTATTTTAAATACATGATTTTAAAAAAAATCACGAAACTATGAAGATTAAAAAAAAGGTTTTTAAATATTTTCATAATTTTTTAATTGAAATATATTTTCAATAAAAGTGATAATTTTTTTTATTACATGATTTTCTTTTTGAAATGTGTGGTCAACTTTTAAAATCACACAAATAATTTTTTTTAAATACACATACACTTTTTGAATATCTGCATATATTTTTGTAACACAAAGGTATTTTATTTTTACTATTAAATTAATTATATAAAAAACCAATAAAATGGACTTTTTTTTTCTTCTAAAAATGGCTTTTCAATGCACGTTGGAATTGTTTATTTGCATTTTATTACGATTAAATCCCGCAAGGAAAAAAATGACAAACCTTATGTGCTGCTACTTGCATTTGAGAATTCTGCAAATATTATATTCGCCAGAGTCTGAACCGCTGTAGAGTTGTACAGATTTCATTTGGGTATCTTCGTTGAGTCAAACTAAGAGTGAACATAATTTGTCTGAGATACCCACTTCCCTTGTATCACACAACAATTTCAGTTCCAATATCAATCCAAGAAGGTTCTTTTTCTAATGACCTGATATGCTATTTGGTGTGTTTAAAGGTATGCAAATTCATGGCTAGCAAAACTAATCATGTGGAGTGTGTTACAATTTGTTTTATCCTCTCCGATTTGCCCATTGGTATGTGTGTACCCACTGAGCATATTCTAAGTTAGCTAACAAATATGTGGTCTCAAATTCTCAATATGTACCTACATGACATCTCTATCCGGTTTCATCTGCAAATTGACTTAGAAAATCTGACATAAGTTGGTAATACTGCTAACATCCATGACAAGACTGTTCAGTTGTGCTTCCATATTGCATCTCCATGATTCAATTTTTTTTTGTCCTCTGCAGGCAAATGTCAAAGACTTGCATACTCTAGTACCTTATTTTAAATCAGAATCACTCAACATATGAAATACATGGATGCCAGGATATGTCATTTCATTATATGCAATGTCTGAATTCCAATTGATCCGTACAATACTGTCGATTCCTTGGTGTACATACTTATACAGACTGTTATAGAACGATAATCCGGTACTATCTGAGTAAACATAGCTTGGTAATTCAAGAACTTACGAAGCACACAGACGCGATAAATACTAGCCAGTAAACAACATATCAGCACGATATCGACAAACATTATAGGCAAACAATTTCTGAAACTGCAGCACTACACAGATACTAGCACTACCACCCGTGACAAGATCAGTACTTTAGAAGCTGAGCGCCGAGAGAAGAATGGCAGTGGTGAAAACCAGTGCCAGAACGGAGGTCACCAGAGCCGGCAGCGCCACGGCGCCGCCGTTCTTGGTGTTGTGCGGCCTCGTGTTCACCGCGCCGCCACCGGTACCGGTGTGCCTCCCGGCACCGCTCGCTCCACCGCCGGAGCTGCGGCCTCCCGTGTGCCCAAGCTTCCTGGGTCTCGCCATCTCCAGGAGCCTCTTGCCTTGGATTTCTGGAAAAGTAAGCGGCAGTTCCAGGAATAACTTTGTAAGAGATATGAAGAAAGTAGGGAGCAAAGAGGAGATTGATGCACACAAACTACCAACCATGGGGCTGGAGAGCTGCACCGGCCATGGTCCTTCTCGGAGCTGCCTCACACCATGTGCCATGGGAGGCGAAGGCGAGGAGGAGGAGGAGGAGAGCGAGGGCACCTTTCTTCATCTTGAGAGTTGAGATGGACTCGGTGCCCAACAGAGCAACTCCGATGTGGAGTGTGTGTGGAGACTCGTCTTTTAACTCCCGGACGCTGGAGAGCAGCTAGCTAAGATAAGACCACTCCACAAGCTATTGTGCATGGTGGCAACAGTTCAGCTTGGTTCTTTCTGTGGCAGACACTGTGCCTTGAGCCGGAGAGGGCGCCTTTCTCACCCTCTTGTTAGCTCACGAAATCAGGGTTAGTACCCTCCCATAATCTTGCTGATTAGCACCACCCCCAAACCAAGCAACAGTTTCAGGAACTTTTGTTTTGGGTGCTCTATGGCATCACCGATGTTTCCGCTGGGGGCAAGAGGGGGCAAAGCGAACTGCAAAAGCTACCCAAAGAGCATATTTTGTTGCTTTTTTAATCTGTGTGCATGTCGTTGGCGCTGAGATTCCACGATGCTCCACCACATGTGCTCTTTGCCAGCTCCCAGAGCTACAGGATTTTGAGACCACAGGCAGCCTGTAACGTAAAAATCCTGAGATTGGTTTTCTCATCTCCTCCATGAAAAGCAGGTCCGTCCGATCAGCAGGAGATACGATGTGATCTTTGCCTTTCTGATATGTCGTTTTGGGCGGCCTTGTGAATGGTCCTTTCAGCCCAAGTTTCAGACGTGGCATTCTCTGCAGAGGAACAGTTACATCAGTACAAAGTAGCAAGGACAACTGCTGCATCAGTAAAAACAATTCTTACGCATTTCTGAAAGAAAATAGTACATTGTCGGGTTATGAGAAGTTTGTACAGATCATGAAACCGGACTTATGAAATCATAGAGGGTGTTTTTATTTTCTCTTTGGAAAATAAAATTAGATATACATCACTTGTCACCCTGAAAAGAATGATGTTACCAATGAGTAGGAAGGCAGTGCGCCCTCTTTTCAGAGCAGGTTTCAGACAAAACGCACTCATAGATGAGAGTGGACGTTATTTCTGGGCTGGGTACCACTCCTTTTTTCGTTGGATCCACCGTTTCATTTTATCTCGTCTCATATCTCTGACTTAAAGCTCCCTTTTGGCTTAGGCTGGACCTGTGCGTGTGGATGATGTTGCATGTTAAACTATGCTTGCCCTTTGGCTTTTATTTTCTGTAGTAGCTGTAATAGGCTTTGAACCGGATGGTTTCTCTTAATAGAAATCAGTCAAAAAGAAAAATCTCTCTGACTTAAATTTCATACCTCGAGCCTCGAGGTTGCAGTCCCTGGGAGAGAACCACCACATCTCAGATAGTACTCTTCTTGACGAATGTCGACTAAGAGCATCTCCAGCCGTTGGCCCCCCCAGGGGGCGCCTAAAATCGCTGCCTGGGGGTGATCCGGCGCAAAAAGTGGGCCTGGGGGCGAGTTGGCCCCCAGCCGCCGCCCCCAGGGCCGGCCCCAGGCGTGGGAAATTTTTTTTAGACAAACTTGGGCTGAAACACGTTAATTTTCGGCAAATTTGGGCTTTTATATTCGCAAACTTGGGCTAAAACACGCCATTACATATAAAAACTAGTCAAAAAAACTTGCTGAAGGCCGAGAAGACGCCGTCGTCGCCGCCGTCGTCGCCGCCGTCGTCGGCCTTCTCCTCCTTGACTCGGGCACCCCTGCTGGAGCCCTCCCCGATTGGTGGTGGCGGCGGCGGGCCGTCGTCGTCGTCGTCGTCGCTGTCGTCGATGATGACGACGCTGCCTTCGTCGCGGCCTCGGCGGCGATGCGCGAAGCGCTGCAGGGCGGCGCACTGGCGCTCCCCCGCCATCTTCAAGGAGTCTTGGCGTGCCCATTCAAGGGCCGCGTCGTCGTCGAGCTCGACCTCGCCGTGCTCCGTCTTCACCGGCGCCAGCAGCCCCGGCTCCGTCTTCACCGACGCGAGACCCGACTCCGTCTTCGGCTTGACGAAGCGCGGGGGAGGAGCCGACGAGGAGGCGCGCGGGCCGCCCTCGTTGATGACGATGCCGGCGCTGCGTGTACGCCGGCCGAGCAGCGTCTCCGCCGCGGGCTCGGCCTTGACGCCGAACAGCGATGGAGTGCTGGAGGATTGGGAGGAAGAACGCGACGAGGAAGAAGAGGAGGAGGAGTCGAACCTCCTTGGCGCCCATTGCCCGTCGCGTCGGCGGTGCGCCGGGGCGGCCGTCCTCGCCGGGGGGTACGCCAACGGTGGGTTGTTGCCGCCCTCGATGTGCATCAGCACACCGTCGAGGGTGCGGCCGGGGACGCCCACCGCAGGTGGCGCTTCTTTCTTCTTCGAGCCGCCGACCACCGGCGCCCGTTGGTGGACGCTTAGCTCTGCTTTGGCGGCGCTTCAATCGCCGCCAAGCCGCGGTGTTGTCGGCGCGATCTTGGGGAGGGAGAGCTCGGCGTCGGTGAGGAGGCGCTTGCGATCTCGACCTCGTCGGTGAAGTCTGATGGCTTGGTGACGGCGTCGGCAACGGGGAATGGGCACTCCCATTCTTGAGCCTCCAGCCCGTCGGCCGGCGCGCATGTCTGGCGGCGCCGGATGTTCGCTGAACAGAGCAGGACTCTGTTCGCGGAGCGAACGGCGGCCGCCGTTAGCCGCCGCCTCATCTCCGGGAAACGCCGCCATCGGGGAGGGGAGGAGAGGGAGGGCTGGGCGGCGGCGCGGGAGAGGGAGAGGAAGGCTCGCGGCGCCGGAGAGGTATAGCTTCGGTGGCGGGCTGGGCTGGTGTGGCCCGGGCGAGGCCATCGGCTTATATAGCCGCGTCGCGCCCGTGTGTACGCGCGCGAGGGAGGGGAGGCGTCGGCGCGCCGTCCCGTGACGCGCCGCCTATGAGGAATCAATGGCAAGGCTGACCGGCGGCGGCAGCCTTGCCATTGATTCCCCGCGGGAACCGAGACGTCTGGTGAAGACGAGGCGCGGTGTCGCTGACGTGGCTAGCCCGCGGCTTTTTCGCGCCAAAACCACTCGCCCCGGCGCCCCCAGGCGCCCCCAGCGCGTCGGGTTCGGTCTGGGTCCGCCGGCGCTGATTTCGGCCCAGGCCGGCGAAAATCGGGCTCTGAGGCGCGACTAAGCCTTTTTTCAGCGCGGCGTGAAAAAACGCTGAGAGGCCTTCTGAAGCGGGTGGAGATGCTCTAAGAGCATCTCCAGCTGCTCGCCCAGGTATGATAAAATCGCCCCTGAGGCGAGCAGCGATTCTTTCGGCAATGGGCGGTTTTTCCAAATCGTCGCCCGATCGCCGATTTTGGCCCACTTTTGAAGCCCCATTTCGGCGAAAAAAGGCCCATATGGGCGAGAATAGGCCCATATTCGGCGTGGTTCGCCGTGCCTCGGTGTTCAATTATCAACATAACTATTTTTTTTATCACATATTTCATCACAGAAATTTCAAATACTTCAACAACAAATAGTTCAATACAAATTATATAGTTTAACAAATAAAAACTCATATTTCATCACACGTCGCTCCCGGTGTCGCCCTTGAGCCTTCATAGGTGCTCTATCAGATCTTGCTGCAGTTGATGATGCACATGTGGGTCTCGGATCTCCTGACGCATACTGAGGTAGGCAGTCTAGGTTGCCGGTAGATGGTGATCAACTTGGGCAAGAGGACCTGCCGGTGGTATGGTTCGATGTCAAACATCGACTCTTCCCGCTTTCGCTCTCAATGATCATGTTGTGCAAGATGACACAGCAGGTCATGATCTCCCACATTTGATCTTTTGACCAGGTCTGAGCGGGGTACCGGACAACAGCAAATCGAGATTGGAGCACACCAAATGCCTGCTCGACATCCTTCCTGCAAGCCTCCTGAATCTTTGCAAACCAGGCGGTCTTGCCTCCAGGCATAGGGTTTTTGATGGTCTTGACAAATGTCGACCATCTCGGATAGATGCCATCAGCTAGATAGTACCCCTTGTTGTACTGCTGCCCATTGATCTCGAAGTTCACGGAGGAGAATGACCTTCAACAAGCTTGGCAAAGACAGAGAGCACCTTTGCAAAGACGTTGATGTCATTGTGAGTTCTGGCATACCAAAGAAGGAGTGCCAAATCCAGAGGTCCCGTGTGGCCACCGCCTCAACTACCACACTGCAACCGCCTTTGGCGCCTTTGTACATCCCCTGCCAAGCAAATGGGCAATTCTTCCATTTCAAATGCATGCAGTCGATGCTTCCAAGCATCCCAGGAAATCCTCTTGCTGCATTCTATGCTAGGATTCGAGCAGTGTCTTCCGCATTGGGTGTTCTCAAGTATTGCGGTCCAAACACTGCCACCACTGCCCGACAGAACTTGTAGAAACACTCTAGGCTGGTCGACTCGGCCATGCGCCCATAGTCGTCGAGTGAGTCACCGGGAGCTCCGTATGCAAGCATCCTCATTGCTGTCGTGCATTTCTGGATGGAGGTGAATCCAAGTGAACTGGTGCAATCCATCTTGCACTTGAAGTAGTTGTCGAACTCCCAGATGGAATTCACAATCCGGAGGAAAAGCTTTCGGCTCATCCGATAACGGCACCGAAATGTTCTGCCGCCGTGAAGTGGAGCATCGGCGAAGTAGTCGGAGTAGAGCATGCAGTAGCCTTCGAGACGATGCCGGTTCTTTGCTTTCACCCGTCCCGGCGCCGAGCCACCTCGCCATGACTTTTCATTGCTCGCCAAAGAGTTGGCGAGGGCGGCGAGCACCATGAGATGCTCTTCTTCCTAGACGTCGGCCTCGGCTTCCTCCTCCAAAGCAGCGCGCGAGCACTTCCTCGTCATCCGAGTCCATCGCCGAGGCAGTAAATCGCCGAACACCTTGCGCGGTGGGCGTGCACCGCCGCTAAACCGCCCTCCGCGCCGGAAACGCCCGGTGGTGTCGGAGGGGCTGTCGCAGCGAACCTATGCTATTTTTCCGGCGGGAATGGCTATCTACCGGTGAAGGCGGCGGGCGGTGCCGGATATACCTAGTTGCGCCGAGAGCGCTTGGGGTGGAGGCGGTCGGGAAGAAAATCTTGACTTTTCACCGACGGCGTGGGCCAGCTGCTTTTCCTTGCGCGGAGCCCCAAGCGCCCTAAGCGCGCGGGTTCGACTCTGCGTCACCGGCGGAAAAAGGGCGAACCGGCGCTTTTAAATCGCCCTAGGGACGCGATCGGCCGTTTTTTTACGCCAAAAAAAAGTCGCTGGGGGGCCTGTTGAAGCGGCCGAGATGCTTTAAGAAGCCACTTGGTGCAATGGATGCAGGTCACTACTTTCTTATCCACTCACCGTTCTCCAACTCAACATGTGCTCCCCTGGACATCCAGCTGGTATCCTCAAGTTTTTACATATCTGAGAAAGAAGGGCCATTTTTTTAGGGCTAGAGGCCTAGAGCAGCAGAGCTCTAGGATTGGACATATTCAGACAACAAAAGCTGATTCGGTCTATTTGGGACTTTCTCCATGAAAGTATGGTCTCCATGCACTCTGGCTTCAACTGCTAATTCATGAGCCATCTTGTTACCTTCCCTTGCAGTGTGGGTCACCTCGAAAGCAGAGAACGTAGCGAGGGCATCATTCAGATCACTGATGAGGCCATGGTAAGGTGACATCTTTGGTGCATCGTTCTTCAGTGCGTCTGCTAACCACTTGCAGTCCACCTCCAACTGAATATTTCCCCTGTACACAGCTGAAAGTCCATGCAGTCCGGCGAGTGCAGCACGCCCTTCAGCCTCTTCCACACTTGTAGATCGTGGCAACTCCTTGCAGACTGATAGGAATACATGTCCTATGTGATCTCTAGCAATCGCGCCAGCCCAGCTTTGGCCGCTGTCGGCGTGGAAAGCAGCATCTGAATTTAATTTAGCAACTCCCCTCTTCAGTGCCGTCCACTGTATGTATCTGTTCGTTGATATACATGGCTTAGGATTGGATAAGTAGCCCGTCCCCTTGCCCGAGCTCGTTGACAGTTCCAACCGAGAGCTGCGCCATTCCTCCTCATAACTTTCTTTTTAGAGAAAAGGCCTTAGCCCGACTTTATAAATAAAGCCACACGGCAGCGTCACAAACCCGAACATAAACACGAATAGTTGGCGAAACATCGCAAATCCACCGAACAGAGAGCATGGAACAGGCGAACGAAGGTTTTAAGAGATACATGGCAACCTGCCATACTCGGCGCGTAGGCCGGAAGGAGAAAGAAGACTAAAACCAGACGGACATAACAGCAGCAGACGAGATCAGACGGTGGGATCCAGCCCGGAGATGTGGGACGCCGAAGCCCGAATTTTGGCGATGAGCAAGTCCAGGGCATCCCGATCTTCATCCTTAGTCAATAATCTCCACTGCTGCAATAGTATACATGATTTGAAAAGGATGTCAGCAGGTTTAGATGGAAAGATATGCTCAATAGTAAATTTGTTCCTAATGGTCCATAAAGCCCAGCATAAGGCACCCAAGCCAACCCAGAACACCCTCTTAGTGACCCCAACCAAAACTTTGGCTAAGATTCTAAGCTCAGAGAAGGAAGAGGGATTCCAAGAAACCTGGAGCCAAGACCTGACACAACTCCACACCAACTTAGCCAACACGCAGTGAAAAAAGATGTGTTCCGTGTTTTCCAAAGCACCGCAAAGGTGACAGAAGTCCGAGCCCGGCCCATTGCGCTTGCGAATCTGGTCGGCCGCAGGAAGGCGGCCTCTGAAGGCTTGCCAAAGGAAAATCTTAATCTTAGGCGGAACTTTGGACTTCCAGACGCAAGAAAATCTATTCGAGGGGGTACCACCGATAAGCCTAGAATAAAGCGACTTAACCGAAAACCTGCCAGACGCCGAATGGGGCCAAACAACAGAATCCGGCGACTCCGAGAGCACAGGGAAGAGGGCAGAGAGACTTTGCCAGTCTTCCAACTCTTCAGGAGACATGGAATGACGAAAAGCCAGATCCCAATTATTCGCCGCCACCTCCGCGATGGAGATGTCCAACTTAGGACAGTACGAAAATAAAACCGGCAAACTAACAGCCAGAGGGGCATCCCCACACCACCAGTCACGCCAGAAACGAACCGAAGTTCCATTACCCACGATAAATTTAACATGATCCAGGAATATAGGTCTGACTTTGACAAGGTTCTTCCAGAATTGAGATCCGCGTCTAGCAGAGGCAAACAAGGGGCTAGAATGAGGGAAGTACTTGGCCTTGAGAATAGAGAACCAAAGAGAATCGGCCCCACTAGTCATAATTTCCCACCACCACTTTATTAACAAGCATTTGTTCATCACCAGCGTATTAATAATGCCTAACCCCCCAAGGTTTTTAGGCCTACACATAAGCTGCCACTTGACCAGCCTATATTTCCGCTTATTATCCGCAGTGTTCCAATAGAAAGCTCCTCTGTGTTTATCAAAACCAGCATGAACGCCAGCCGATAAAAGAAAAAAACCCATAAGGAACATAGGAAGGGAAGATAGACAGGAGTTAATTAGAGCAACTTTGCCAGCGTTAGTATTATATCTCCCGCGCCATGGAAGAACCCTGTTTCCCACCTTAGCGACAGCCGGAGCAAAGTCCTTAGCATGAAGCAAGACAGGAGAAATTGGAAGGCCCAAATACTTGAAGGGAAGGAGCCCAAGGAGCGTTAAGAAGCCTAGCCACACGCAAGGCTTCTGCATCATCAACACCAGTAACTAAGACCTCACTTTTGGAGAAGTTAATCTTAAGGCCTGAGACCGCTTCAAAGCATAACATGATGAATTTAAGGTTGGCAATACACGCATCATCCAATCCAACCATAATAATCGTATCATCGGCGTACTGCAAGTGAGAGACCCCATCCGGGAGTAAATGGGAGACCACCGGAATGATATGACCGCACTGGGCCGCGCTAGCAAGAATGCATGAGAAGGCATCGGCCACAAAGTTAAAAAGAACAAGGGAAGCATGGTCCCCTTGACGAAGGCCTCTGCCATTGGCAAAAAAATTACTAATATGCCCATTCACCGAAACGGCAGTATGGCCACCCGAGACCAACTGCATGATACGATGCACGTAAGCTCCGTCAAAACCTTTTGCGAGCAGGACCTGCTTAAGAAACGACCAACTAACCGAGTCGTAGGCTTTCTCAAAATCTAACTTAAGAATAATCGCTTTAGAGCTCCGAGAGTGAAGGTCGTGCACAATTTCATGCAAAGAAAGGATGCCATCTAAGATGAAACGACCTTTAATGAAAGCAGATTGGAAGGGGCTAATAACTCTATGGGCAACAGGGGACAGGCGGTTAGCAAAGCCCTTAGCCGGAAATTTGGCAAAGTTATTTATCAAAGCAATAGGTCGGAACTGAGAAATTAATTAAGCACCATTAACCTTGGGAATCAGGGATATAGCAGCGTAACTCAAGTGGGAGATATCGATAGTGCCAAGACAAAAACCCTGGATAACATTGCACACTAGCTGCCTTAACTGAGGCCAGAATTTCTGAAAGAAAGGAATAGAAAAGCCGTCTGGCCCGGAAGCAGCATTCGGGTTAGCAGAGTTGACTATATCCCAGATTTCCTGATCAGAGAGGGGAATCATCAACGAAGCATTTTCCTCAGCCGAGATTTTTAAACCCAGGTTCCAAAGAGATGGGGAGATAGAGAAGCCCGAAGGAGGTTTAGCCCCAAGCAGAGTAGAGAAGAAATCCAGCACGTGATTCATAATAACAGACTGGTCCAAAGACCGCACACCATTGATAATCAGGCTGTTGATACCACAACGCCTCCTCCTACCTTTCGCGATGGCAAAGAAATAAGCCGTGGGGGAGTCACCTTTGAGAGTCCAGTTGAGCGTGCCCCGCTGGCGCCAATAAATCTCGGCCTGGTGGTGCAACTGCATTAAGGCGGCCTCAAGGTTATGAAGGAAATATGCCCTAGAGGCAATAATAATGTTATTATTTATTTCCTTATATCATGATAAATGTTTATTATTCATGCTAGAATTGTATTAACCGGAAACATAATACATGTGTGAATACATAAACCTACAGAGTGTCACTAGTATGCCTCTACTTGACTAGCTCGTTAATCAAAGATGGTTATGTTTCCTAACCATGAACAAGGAGTTGTTATTTGATTAACGGGATCACATCATTGGTTGAATGATCTGATTGACATGACCCATTCCATTAGCATAGCACCTGATCGTATAGTTTGTTGCTAGTGCTTTTCTTCATGACTTATATATGTTCCTATGACTATGAGATTATGCAACTCCCGTTTGCCGAGGAACACTTTGGGTGCTACCAAACGTCACAACGAATCGGGTGATTATAAAGGTACATTACAGGTGTCTCCGAAGGTACATGTTGGGTTGGCATATTTGAGATTAGGATTTGTCACTCCGATTGTCGGAGAGGTATCTCTGGGCCCTCTCGGTAATGCACATCACATAAGCCTTGCAAGCATTGCAACTAAATGTGTTAGTTGTGAGATGATGGATTACGGAACGAGAAAAGAGACTTGCCGAGAACGAGATTGAACTAGGTATTGGATACCGACGATCGAATCTCGGGCAAGTAACATACCGATGACAAAGGGAACAACGATGTTGTTATGCGGTCTGACCGATAAAGATCTTCGTAGAATATGTAGGAGCCAATATGGGCATCCAGGTCCGCTATTGGTTATTGACCGAGAGGTGTCTCGGTCATGTCTACATAGTTCTCGAACCCGTAGGGTCCGCACGCTTAACGCTTCGATGACAGTTATTATGAGTTTATATGATATTGATGTACGAAGGTTGTTCGAGTCCGGATGAGATCACGGACATGACGAGGAGTCTCGAAATGGTCGAGACATAAAGATTGATATATTGGAAGCCTATGTTTGGACTCGGAATCACTCCGGTGAAATTGGGAATTTTACCGGAGTACCGGGGGGTTACCGGAACCTCCCGGGGGGTCAATGGGCCTTGATGGGCCTTAGTGGGAAAGAGAAAAGGGGGCCATAGTGCTGGCCGCACCTTCCCCCCTTCCCTAGTCCTATTAGGACTAGGAGAAGGGGGCGCCCCCTCTCTCTCTCCCTTCCCACTTGGGGAAACCTAGTTGGACTAGGATTTGGGGGAATCCTACTCCTAGTAGGAGTAGGACACCCCTGGCGCACCTCTCCTTGGCCGGCCAGCCCCTCCCCTTCCCTCCTTTATATACAGGGGCAGGGGGCACCCCATGACACACAAGTTGATCATTGAGATCGTTCCTTAGCCGTGTGCGGTGCCCCCTTCCACCAAACTACACCTCGAATATACCGTTGCGGAGCTTAGGCGAAGCCCTGCGCCGGTGGAACATCATCATCGTCACCACGCCGTCGTGCTGACGAAACTCTCCCTCAACACTCGGCTGGATCGGAGTTCGAGGGACGTCATCGAGCTGAACGTGTGCAGAACTCGGAGGTGCCGTACGTTCGGTACTTGGATCGGTTGGATCGGGAAGAAGTACGACTACTTCCTCTACGTTGCGTCAACGCTTCCGTTCTGGTCTCGAGGGTACGTGAACAACACTCTCATCTCGTTGCTATGCATCACCATGATCTTGCGTGATCGTAGGAAAATTTTTGAAATTACTACGTTCCCCTACAGTGGCATCCGAGCCAGGTTTTATGCGTTGATGTCATATGCACGAGTAGAACACAAGTGAGTTGTGGACGATACAAGTCATACTGCCTACCAGCATGTCATACTTTGGTTCAGCGGTATTGTGAGATGAAGCGGCCGGACCGACATTACGCGTACGCTTACGCGAGACTGGTTTCACCGCTCCGAGCACTCGTTGCTTAAAGGTGACCGGCGGGTGTCTGTCTCTCTCACTTTAGTTGAATCGAGTGTGGCTACGCCCGGTCCTTGAGAAGGTTAAAACGGAGTCTATTTGACGAAGTATCGTTGTGGTTTTGATGCGTAGGTAAGAACGGTTCTTGCTCAGCCCGTAGCAGCCACGTAAAACTTGCAACAACAAAGTAGAGGACGTCTAACTTGTTTTTGCAGGGCATGTTGTGATGTGATATGGTCAAGACGTGATGCTATACTTTATTGTATGAGATGATCATGTTTTGTAACCGAGTTATCGGCAATCGGCAGAGCCATATGGTTGTCGCTTTATTGTATGAAATGCAACGCCATGTAATTGCTTTACTTTATCACTAAGGAGTAGCGATAGTCGAGAAGCAATAGTTGGCGAGACGACAACGATGCTACGATGGAGATCAAGGTGTCGCGCCCGGTGACGATGGTGATCATGACGGTGCTTGGAGATGGAGATCACAAGCACAAGATGATGATGGCCATATCATATCACTTATATTGATTACATGTGATGTTAATCCTTTATGCATCTTATTTTGCTTTGATTGACGGTAGCATTATAAGATGATCCCTTACTAAATTATCAAGAAGTGTTCTCCCGAGTATGCACCGTTGCGAAAGTTCTTCGTCTTTGAGACACCACGTGATGATCGGGTGTGATAGGCTCTACGTTCAAATACAACGGTGCAAAACAGTTGCACACGCAGAATACTCAGGTTATACTTGACGAGCTATGCATATAAGATATGACCTCGGAACACGGAGACCGAAAGGTCGGCGTGAATCATATAGTAGATATGATCAACATATTGATGTTCACCATTGAAACTACTCCATCACACGTGATGATCGGTCATGGTGTAGTTGATATGGATCACGCAATCACTTAGAGAATTGAAGGGATATTTTCTAAGTGGGAGTTCTTAAGTAATATGATTAATTGAACTTTAATTTATCATGAACTTAGTCCCGTAGTATTTTGCAAATTATGTTGTAGATCAATAGCTCGCGTTGTTGCTTCCCTATGTTTTCATATGTGTTCCTAGAGAAAATTGTATTGAAAGATGTTAGTAGCAATGATGCGGATTGGATCCGTGATCTGAGGTTTATCCTCATTGCTGCAGTGAAGAATTATGTCCTTAATGCACCGCTAGGTGAGCGGACCTATTGCAGGAGCAGATGCGGGGCGTTATGAGCGTTTGGCTAGCTCAATATGAGCGATACAAACGTTATGAGCGTTTGGCCAGCTCAATATGATGACTACTTGATAGTTTAGTGCACCATGCTTAACGGCTTAGAATCGGGACTTCAAAGGCGTTTTGAACGTCATGGACCATATGAGATGTTCCAGAATTGAAGTTAATATTTCAAGCAAATACCGAGTTGAGAGATATGAAGTCTCCAACAAGTTCTATAGCTAAAAGATGGAGGAGAATCGCTCAACTAGTGAGCATGTGCTCAGATTGTCCGAGTACTTCAATCGCTTGAATCAAGTGGGAGTTAATCTTCCGGATAAGATAGTGATTGACAGAATTCTCTAGTCACCATCACTAAGTTAGTAGAACTTCGTGATGAACTATAGTATGCAAGGGATGACGAAAAAGATTCTCGAGCTCTTCGCGATGCTAAAATCGGCGAAGGTAGAAATCAAGAAAAACATCAAGTGTTGATGGTTGACAAGACCACTAGTCTCAAGGAAAATGGCAAAGGGAAGAAGGGAACTTCAAAAGGAACGGCAAGCAAGTTGCTGCTCGAGTGAAGAAGCCCAAGTCTAGACCTAAGCCCGAGACCCAGTACTTTTGCCTCAATGGAACTGGTCCTTTGGAAGCGAACTACCCCTGAATATTTGGTGGATAAGAAGGATGGCAAAGTGAACAAGGTTATATTTGATATACAGGTTATTGATGTGTGCCTTACTAGTGTTTATAGTGGCCCTTGAGTATTTGATACTCGTTCGGTTGCTAAGATTAGTAACTCGAAACAGGAGTTACAGAATAAACAGAGACTAGTTGAAGGGGAAGTGACGATGAGTGTTGGAAGTAGTTCCAAGATTGATATGATCATCATCGCACACTCCCTATACTTTCGGGATTAGTGTGGAACCTAAATAAGTGTTATTTGGTGTTGAGCATAAATATGATTTGATCATGTTTATTGCAATACGGTTATTCATTTAAGTAAGAGAATAAATTGTTGTTCTGCTTACATGAATAAAACCTTATATGGTTGCACACCCAATGAAAATGGTTCATTGGATCTCGATCATAGTGATACACATATTCATAATATTGAAACCAAAAGATGCAAAGTTAATAATGATAGTGCAACTTATTTGTGGCACTTGCCGTTTAGGTCATATTGGTGTAAAGCGCATGAAGAAAACTCCATCTTGATGGACTTTTGGAATCACTTGATTATGAATCATTTGATGCTTGCGAACCGTGCCTTTTGGGCAAGATGACTAAAACTCCGTTCTCGGAACAATGGAACAAGCTACCGACTTATTGGGAATAATACATACCGATGTATGCGATCCAATGAGTGTTGATGCTCGTGGCAAGTATCGTTATTTTCTGACCTTCACAAGATGATTTGAGCAGATATGGGTATATCTACTTGATGAAACATAAGTCTGAAATAGTTGAAAGGTTCAAAGAATTTCAGAGTGAAGTGGAAAATCATCGTAACAAGAAAATAAAGTTTCTGCGATCTGATCATGGAGATGAATATTGAGTTCTGAGTTTGGTCTTCAATGAAAACAATGTGGAATAGTTTCACAGCTCACGCCACCGAACACCACAACGTTATGGTGTGTCCGAACGTCAGAACCGTACTTTATTATGATATGGTGCAATCTATGATGTATCTTACCGATTTACCACTATCGCTTTGGGGTTATGCATTAGAGACAGCTGCATTCACGTTTAATAGGGCAACCATCTAAATCCGTTGAGATGACACCGTATGAACTATGGTTTAGCAATAAACCTAAGCTGTCGTTTCTTAAAGTTTGGAGTTGTGATGCTTATGTGAAAAGGTTTTCACCGATAAGCTCGAACCCAAATCGAGAAGTGCGTCTTCATAGAATACCCAAAAAGAAAATGTTGGGTACACCTTCTATCACAGATCCGAAGGCAAGTTTTTTGCTAAGATGGATCCTTTCTAGAGAAGAAGTTTCTCTCGAAAGAAGTGAGTGGGAGGAAAGTAGAACTTGATGAGGTAATTGTACCTTCTCCCTTATTGGAAAGTAGTTCATCACAAAAATCAGTTCCATGATTCCTACACCAATTAGTGAGGAAGTTAATGATGATGATCATGAAACTTCAGATCAAGTTGCTACCAAACCTCGTGGTCTTCCAGAGTAAGATCCGCACTGAGTGGTACGGTAATCCTATTCTAAAAGTCATGTTTGAGACCATGATGAACCTACGAACTATGAGGAAGCGATGATGAGCCCAGATTCCGCGAAATGGTTTGAGACCATGAAATCTGAGATGGGATCCATGTATGAGAACAAAGTATGGACTTTGGTTGACTTGCCGATGATCGGCAAGCCATTAAGAATAAATGGATCTTCAAGAGGAAGACGGACACCGATAGTAGTGTTACTATCTACAAAGCTCGACTTGTCGCAAAAAGGTTTTGACAAGTTCAAGGTGTTGACTACAATGAGATTTTCTCAATTGTAGCGATGCTTAAGTCTGTCTCAATCATGTTAGCAATTGCCACATTTTATGAAATCTGGCAAATGGATGTCAAAACTACATTCTTTAATGGATTTATTAAAGAAGAGTTGTATATGATGCAACCGAAGGTTTTGTCAATCCTAAAGGAGCTAACAAAATGTGCAAGCTCCAATGATCCATCTATGGACTGGTGCAAGCATCTCGGAGTTGGAATAAGCGCTTTGATAGTGTGATCAAAGCATATGGTTTTATACAGACTTTTGGAGAAGCTCGTATTTACAAGAAAGTGAGTGGGAGCACTACAACATTTCGATAAGTATATATGAATGACATATTGTTGATCGAAATAATGTAGAATTATTCTGCAAAGCATAAAGGAGTATTTGAAAGGAGTTTTCAAAAAGGACCTCGGTGAAGCTGCTTACATATTGAGCATCAAGATCTATAGAGATAGATCAAAGGCGCTTGATAAGTTTTTCAATGAATACATACCTTGACAAGATTTTGAAGTAGTTCAAAATGGAACAGTCAAAGAAAGAGTTCTTGCCTGTGTTACAAGGTGTGAGATTGAGTAAGACTCAAAACCCGACCACGGCAGAAGATAGAAAGAGAATGAAAGTCATTCCTATGCATCAGCCATAGGTTCCATAAAGTATGTCATGTTGTGTACTGATCTATTGCATACCCTACCACTAAGATTGGCAAGGAGTGCAATAGAGATCTAGGAGTAGATCAATGGACATCGGTCAAAATTATCCTTAGTAGAATAAGGATATGTTTCTCGATTATGGAAGTGAAAAAGGTTCGTAAGTAAAGGTTACGTCGATGCAAGTTTTAACACTAATCTAGATGACTCGAGTCTCAATCTGATACATATTGAAAGTGGGAGCAATTAGCTAGAGTAGCTCCGTGCGAGCATTGTAGACATAGAAATTTGCAAAATACTTACGGCTCTGAATGTAACAGAGACCCGTTGACTGAAATTATCTCACAAGCAAAACATGATCACACCTTAGTACTCTTTGGGTGTTAATCACATAGCGATGTGAACTAGATTATCGACTCTAGTAAACCCTTTGGGTGTTGGTCACATGTCGATGTGAACTATGGGTGTTAACCACATATAGATGTGAACTATTGATGTTAAATCACATGGCGATGTGAACTAGATTATTGACTCTAGTGCAAGTGGGAGATGAAGGAAATATGCCCTAGAGGCAATAATAATGTTATTATTTATTTCCTTATATCATGATAAATGTTTATTATTCATGCTAGAATTGTATTAACCGGAAACATAATACATGTGTGAATACATAAACCTACAGAGTGTCACTAGTATGCCTCTACTTGACTAGCTCGTTAATCAAAGATGGTTATGTTTCCTAACCATGAACAAGGAGTTGTTATTTGATTAACGGGATCACATCATTGGTTGAATGATCTGATTGACATGACCCATTCCATTAGCATAGCACCTGATCGTATAGTTTGTTGCTAGTGCTTTTCTTCATGACTTATATATGTTCCTATGACTATGAGATTATGCAACTCCCGTTTGCCCGAGGAACACTTTGGGTGCTACCAAACGTCACAACGTAATCGGGTGATTATAAAGGTACATTACAGGTGTCTCCGAAGGTACATGTTGGGTTGGCATATTTGAGATTAGGATTTGTCACTCCGATTGTCGGAGAGGTATCTCTGGCCCTCTCGGTAATGCACATCACATAAGCCTTGCAAGCATTGCAACTAAATGTGTTAGTTGTGAGATGATGGATTACGGAACGAGAAAAGAGACTTGCCATGAACGAGATTGAACTAGGTATTGGATACCGACGATCGAATCTCGGGCAAGTAACATACCGATGACAAAGGAACAACGATGTTGTTATGCGGTCGACCGATAAAGATCTTCGTAGAATATGTAGGAGCCAATATGGGCATCCAGGTCCCGCTATTGGTTATTGACCGAGAGGTGTCTCGGTCATGTCTACATAGTTCTCGAACCCGTAGGGTCCGCACGCTTAACGCTTCGATGATGCTTATTATGAGTTTATATGATATTGATGTACCAAGGTTGTTCGAGTCCCGGATGAGATCACGGACATGACGAGGAGTCTCGAAATGGTCGAGACATAAAGATTGATATATTGGAAGCCTATGTTTGGACTCGGAATCACTCCGGGTGAAATTGGGAATTTTACTTAGAGTACCGGGGTTACGGAACCTCCGGGGTCAATGGGCCTTGATGGGCCTTAGTGGGAAAGAGAAGGGGCCATAGTGCTGGCAGCTTTTCCCCTTCCCTAGTCCTATTAGGACTAGGAGAAGGGGCGCCTCTCTCTCCCTTCCCACTTGGGGAAACCTAGTTGGACTAGGATTTGGGGGAATCCTACTCCTAGTAGGAGTAGGACACCTGGCGCACCTCTCCTTGGCCGGCCAGCCCCTCCCTTCCCTCCTTTATATACAGGGCAGGGGGGGCACCCCATGACACACAAGTTGATCATTGAGATCGTTCCTTAGCCGTGTGCGGTGCCCCTTCCACCAAACTACACCTCGAATATACCGTTGCGGAGCTTAGGCGAAGCCTGCGCCGGTGGAACATCATCATCGTCACCACGCGCCGTCGTCTTGTGAAACTCTCCTCAACACTCGGCTGGATCGGAGTTCGAGGGACGCCATCGAGCTGAACGTGTGCAGAACTCGGAGGTGCCGTACGTTCGGTACTTGGATCGGTTGGATCGGGAAGAAGTACGACTACTTCCTCTACGTTGCGTCAATGCTTCCGTTGCTGGTCTAAGAGGGTACGTAGACAACACTCTCATCTCGTTGCTATGCATCACCATGATCTTGCGTGATCGTAGGAAAATTTTTGAAATTACTACGTTCCCCAACAGGTTATACCGCACCGCCCAGCCATCATCAGAAAGCCCAGTAGAGTCGGCCGTCAAATCGAGAGCCACGATCTGGGCCTCAAGGAAATCTTTGGATCGACGATCCTCCGCAGCAAGATTGCGAGACCAACCTCTAAGAAATTTCCGCAGGTTGTAGGAACACGAGTACCAGTCATCCAGAGGGCCGAAAGAGTGAGCATGAGGACAACACTGAATTCAGAATTGGTTCTTTTCCACTTCCATGGATGCAATCATCATGCAAATGCCAGCATCTCCACAACAGCAGGAGTATTTTAGCTCTCATGTCCTCCTGATTCGAATCGAGCAATACCTAAAGCCAATTATTTCCAGTGTACCAGAAAGTACTCTCTGGTGGCAGGCCCCATTTATCTCTCATGGCACATCTCAGAGCCCTGCTCTTTGTACATCCAACAATAGCACAAAATTCATCTTCGTCCGCATTTCCGCATATATCACAGATTGCATCATGTACAATAGTTCGCCTCCGTTTGTTCTTTTTTGTGGCAAGAGTGTTAGTGGCTACTCTCCATCCAAATATACGAACCTTTGGAGGTATATCGGCTTTCCAAATGAGGTCCCAGATACTCCTATTCCAGGCCCCATTATTCGAATTTGACGGGTTTTGTTGAACTTGGCCTTGGATGGAGGCCGCCAGTCTGTATGCACTTCTAACCGAAAAAATCCCATTCCTCTCAAAGTGCCATGCAACATAGTCCTTTGTTTCTGCTTGCGGTAAGTTGATCTTGCATATTTCCTCCGCCTCGAATGAATGGAAAATCTGTCCAATGAGCTCTTTATCCCATTCCTTTTGATCTAGGAGCATTAACTGGTTAACCCATCTTAATCAGGGTCTCCGAATGAAGGCTGCCGTCCTTAGGCCCTCTTTCCTCGGAAGCCATTGGTCCCTTTGGGTCTGAATATTCTTGCCATCGCCCACGCGCCAGATAATGCCCTTCTTTAGAAGCTCTAGGCCAGTTTCAATCCCTCTCCATACTGGTGATGCATCAGAGGAAAACACTGTATCAAGCAGGTTTCCATGAGGATAGTACATAGATTTTAGGACTCGTGCACACAAGCTATCAGGGTTCTCAATGAGTCTCCATCCTTGCTTCCTAGTAATGCGATGTTGAAAAGGTGCATATCCCTGAATCCAATGCCCCCAGCTCATTTTGGTTTCGTCATATTTTCCCAAGACATTCAATGCACCTTCCGGTGGCCCTCCTCGTCGCCCCACCAGAAGTCCCTAATTAATTTCTCATACTTCTCACAAAATCCTTTAGATAGGAGGAAAACGCCCATAGTGAAACATGGGAGTGCTTGGACCACCGACTTCACATGAACCTCCTTTGCCGGAAAGGACATAAACTTCTCGGACCAGTCATTGCATCTTTTACCGAACCGGTCCATAATAGGTTGGAAATTTTCGTCTTTCATCCTTCCCTCTGGCGTTGGAAGACCTAAATACTTGCTCCCAAAAGATGCTGATGAAGGAAATATGCCCTATAGGCAATAATAAAGTTATTATTTATTTCCTTATATCATGATAAATGTTTATTATTCATGCTAGAATTGTATTAACCGGAAACATAATACTTGTGTGAATACATAGACAAACAAAGTGCCACTAGTATGCCTCTACTTGACTAGCTCGTTGATCTAAGATGGTTATGTTTCCTAGCCATTGACATGAGTTGTCATTTGATTAACGGGATCACATCATTAGGAGAATGATGTGATTGACTTGACCCATTTCGTTAGCTTAGCACTCGATCGTTTAGTATGTTGCTATTGCTTTCTTCATGACTTATACATGTTCCTATGACTATGAGATTATGCAACTCCGTTTACGGAGGAACACTTTGTGTGCTACCAAACGTCACAACGAATCGGGTGATTATAAAGGTGCTCTCTGGTGTCTCCGAAGGTACTTGTTGGGTTGGCGTATTTGAGATTAGGATTTGTCACTCCGATTGCCTGGAGAGGTATCTCTGGGCCCTCTCGGTAATGCACATCACTTAAGCATTGCAAGCATTGCAACTAATGAGTTAGTTATGGGATGATGTATTACGAGCGAGTAAAGAGACTTGCCAAGAACGAGATTGAACTAGGTATTGAGATACCGACGGTCGAATCTCGGCAAGTAACATACCGATGACAAAGGAACAACGTATGTTGTTATGCGGTCTGACCGATAAAGATCTTCGTAGAATATGTGGGAGCCAATATGAGCATCCAGGTTCCGATATTGGTTATTGACCGGAGACGTGTCTCGGTCATGTCTACATAGTTCTCGAACCCGTAGGGTCCGCACGCTTAAAGTTTCGATGATGGTTATATTATGAGTTTATGAGTTTTGATGTACCGGAGGTTGTTCGGAGTCCCGGATGTCATCACGAACATGAAGAGGAGTCTCAAAATGATCGAGACATGAAGATTGATATATTGGAAGCCTATATTTGGATACCGGAAGTGTTTCGGGTGAAATCGGGATTTTACCGGAGTACCGAGGGGTTACCGGAACCCCCCGGGGGCTTAATGGGCCATAGTGGGCCTTTGTGGAGAAGAGGAGAGGCGGCCAGGGCAGGGTCGCGCGCCCCTCCCCCCCTAGTCCGAATAGGACAAGGAGAGGGGGCGGCGCCCCCCCTTTCCTTCCTCTCTCCCTCCTCTTTCCCCCTCCACTCCTAATCCAACAAGGAAAAGGGAGGGAGTCCTACTCCCGGTGGGAGTAGGACTCCTCCTGGCGCGCCCCCTCATGGCCGGCCGCACCTCCCCCCTTGCTCATTTATATAGGGGGGCATGGGGGCACCCTAGAGACACAACAATTGATCGTTTGAGCTTTTAGCCGTGTGCGGTGCCCCCTCCACCATAGTCCACCTCAATAATACTGTAGTGGTGCTTAGGCGAAGCCCTGCGTCGGTAGAACATCATCATCGTCACCACGCCGTCGTGCTGACGAAAACTCTCCCTCAACACTCGGCTAGATCGGAGTTCGAGGGACGTCATCGGGCTGAACGTGTGCTGAACTCGGAGGTGCCGTGCGTTCGGTACTTGATCGGTCGGATCGTGAAGACGTACGACTACATCAACCGCGTTGTGCTAACGCTTCCGCTTTCGGTCTACGAGGGTACGTGGACAACACTCTCCCCTCTCGTCGCTATGCATCACCATGATCTTGCGTGTGCGTAGGAATTTTTTTGAAATTACTACGTTCCCCAACAGTGGCATCCAAGCCAGGTTTTATGCATTGATGTTATATGCACGAGTAGAACACAAGTGAGTTGTGGGTGATATAAGTCATACTGCTTACCAGCATGTTATACTTTGGTTCGGCGGTATTGTTGGATGAAGCGGCCCGAACCGACATTACGCGTACGCTTACGCGAGACTGGTTCTACCAACGTGTTTTGCACACTGGTGGCTGGCGGGTGTCAGTTTCTCAACTTTAGTTGAACCGAGTGTGGCTACGCCCGGTCCTTGCGAAGGTTAAAACAGCACCAACTTGTTAAACTATCATTGTGGTTTTGATACGTAGGTAAGAACGGTTCTTGCTAAGCCCAGTAGCAGCCACGTAAAACTTGCAACAACAAAGTAGAGGACGTCTAACTTGTTTTTGCAGGGCATGTTGTGATGTGATATGGTCAAGACATGATGCTAAATTTTATTGTATGAGATGATCATGTTTTGTAACCAAGTTATCGGCAACTGGCAGGAGCCATATGGTTGTCGCTTTATTGTATGCAATGCAATCGCCCTGTAATGCTTTACTTTATCACTAAGCGGTAGCGATAGTCGTAGAAGCATAAGATTGGCGAGACGACAACGATGCTACGATGGAGATCAAGGTGTCGCGCCGGTGACGATGGTGATCATGATGGTGCTTCGGAGATGGAGATCACAAGCACAAGATGATGATGGCCATATCATATCACTTATATTGATTGCATGTGATGTTTATCTTTTATGCATCTTGCTTTGATTGTGTTGGGGAACGTTGCAGAAAATTAAAATTTTTCCTACGGTTTCACCAAGATCCATCTATGAGTTCATCTAAGCAACGAGTCAAGGGAGTGAGTTTGCATCTACATACCACTTGTAGATCGAAAAGGAAGCGTTCAAGGGATGGTGATGATGGAGTTGTACTCGCCGTGATTCGGATCACCGATGACCAAGTGCTGAACGGACAGCACCTCCGCGTTCAACACACGTACGGTATGGACGACATCTCCTCCGTCTTGATCCAGCAAGGAGGAAGGAGAGGTTGAAGAAGACAGCTCCAACGGCAGCACGACGGCGTGGTGTTGTTGGTGCAGCAAGATCTCGGCTGTGGCTTCGCCAAGCACGTGCACGGAGGAGGAGAGGTGTTGGGGTGGGAGGGCTGCGCCTTGGCTTGTGTATTCAGCCTCCCTCACCCCTCTATTTATAGGGGAAGGGAGAGGGGGCGGCCCCTCTAGATGGCATCTAGAGGGGGGCGGCCAAGGGAGGGGGACTTGCCCCCAAGCAGAGGCGCCCCTCTAGGGTTCCCCCCCCCAACCCTAGGCGCAAGGGCCCAAAGGGGGGGTGCTCCCAGCCCACCAGGGGCTGGCTCCTGCCCCACGCAGCCCATGTGGCCCCCCGGGAGGGGTGGCCCCTCCCGGTGGACCCCCGGAACCCTTCCGGTGGCCCCGGTACAATACCGATATGCCCCCGAAACTTTCCGGTGTCCGTTTGACAACTTCCCATATATAAATCTTTACCTCCGGACTATTCCGGAACTCCTCGTGACGTCTGGGATCTCATCCAGGACTCCGAACAACATTCGGTAATCACATACAAGTCTTCCTAATAACCCTAGCGTCACCGAACCTTAAGTGTGTAGACCCTACGGGTTCGGGAGACATGCAGACATGACCGAGACGGCTCTCATGTCAATAACCAACAACGAGATCTGGATACCCATGTTGGCTCCCACATACTCCTCGATGATGTCATCGGATGAACCACGATGTCAAGGATTCAAGCAACCCCGTATACTATTCCCTTTGTCAGACGGTGTGTTACTTGCCCGAGACTCGATCGTTGGTATCCCAATACCTCGTTCAGTCTCGTTACCGGCAAGTCACTTTACTGCATCCGTAATGCATGATCCCGTGACCGACACTTGGTCACTTTGAGCTCATTATGATGATGCACTACCGAGTGGGCCCAGTGATACCTCTCCGAAATACGGAGTGACAAATCCCTGTCTCGATCCGTGTCAACCCAATGACACTTTCGAGATACCTAGTGCACCTTTATAGTCACCCGATTCGTTGTGACGTTTGGTACACCAAAGCACTCCTACGGTATCCGGAGTTACGATCTCATGGTCCAAGGAAGAGATACTTGACATTGGAAAAGCTCTAGCAAAACGAACTACACGATCTTGTGCTATGCTTAGGATTGGGTCTTGTCCATCACGTCATTCTCCTAATGACGTGATCCCGTTGTCAATGACATCTGATGTCCATAGTCAGGAAACCATGACTATCCGTTGACCAACGAGCTAGTCAACTAGAGGCTCACTAGGGACGTATTGTGGTCTATGTATTCACACGTGTATTACGATTTCCGGATAATACAATTATAGCATGAATAAAAGATAATTATCATGAACTAGGAAATATTATAATAATGCTTTTATTATTGCCTCTAGGGCATATTTCCAACAGTCTCCCACTTGCACTAGAGTCAATAATCTAGTTACATTGTGATGAATCGAACACCCATAGAGTTCTGGTGTTGATCATGTTTTGCCCGCGGAAGAGGTTTAGTCAACGAATCTGCGACATTCAGATCCGTATGCACTTTACAAATTTCTATGTCTCCATCTTGAACATTTTCACGGATGGAGTTGAAGCGACGCTTGATGTGCCTGGTCTTCTTGTGAAACCTGGGCTCCTTGGCAAGTGCAATAGCTCCAGTGTTGTCACGAGAAGAGTTTGATCGGCCCGACGCATTGGGTATGACTCCTAGGTCGGTGATGAACTCCTTCACCCAAATTGCTTCATGCGCTGCCTCCGAGGCTGCCATGTACTCCGCTTCACATGTAGATCCCGCCACGACGCTCTCGCTTGCAGCTGCACCAGCTTCTCGCTCCACCATTCAACATATACACGTATCCGGTTTGTGACTTAGAGTCATCCAGATCGTGTCGAAGCTAGCATCGGCGTAACCCTTCTGACGAGCTCTTCGTCACCTCCATAAACGAAACATGTCCTTTGTCCTTTTCGGTACTTTAGGATATTCTTGACCGCTGTCCAGTGTTCCTTGCGGGATTACTTTGGTACCTTCCTACCAAACTTACGGCAAGGTTTACATCAGGTCAGTACACAACATGGCATACATAATAGATCCTATGGCTGAGGCATAGGGATGACACTCATCTCTTCTTTATCTTTTGCCGTGGTCGGCATTGAGCTGAGCTCAATCTCACACCTTGCAAGACAGTGCAAGAACCCTTTCTTGGACTGATCCATTTTGAACTTCTTCAAAATCTTATCAAGGTATGTGCTTTGTGAAAGACCTATGAGGCGTCTCGATCTATCTCTATAGATCTTGATGCCTAATATATAAGCAGCTTCTCCAAGGTCCTTCATTGAAAAACTTTTATTCAAGTAGGCCTTAATGCTGTCCAAGAGTTCTATATCATTTCCCATCAAAAGTATGTCATCTACATATAATATGAGAAATGCTATAGAGCTCCCACTCACTTTCTTGTAAACGCAGCTTCTCCATAAGTCTCATAAACCCAAACGCTTTGATCATCTCATCAAAGCGAATGTTCCAACTCGAGATGCTTGCACCAGCCCATAAATGGATCGCTGGAGCTTGCATACTTTGTTAGCATTCTTAGGATCGACAAAACCTTCCGGCTGCATCATATACAGCTCTTCCTTAAGATAACCGTTAAGGAACGCTGTTTTGACGTCCATCTGCCATATCTCATAATCATAGTATGCGGCAATTGCTAACATGATTCGGACGGACTTAAGCTTCACTACGGGAGAGAAAGTCTCATCGTAGTCAATCCCTTGAACTTGCCGATAACCCTTAGCAACAAGTCGAGCTTTATAGATGGTGACATTACCATCCGCTACCGTCTTCTTCTTAAAGATCCATTTGTTTTCTATCGCCGCCGATCATCGGGCAAGTCACCAAAGTCCATACTTTGTTTTCATACATGGATTCTATCTCGGTTTCATGGCTTCTAGCCATTTGTTGGAATCTGGGCCGCCATCGCTTCTTCATAGTTCAAGGTTCACCGTTGTCTAACAACATGATTTCCGTGACAGGGTTGCCGTACCACTCTGTGCGGAACGTGTCCTTGTGGACCCACGATTTCAAGAGCAACTTGATCCAAGTACCTTGATCATCATCATTATTTTCCTCTTCAAGAGGTGTAGGCATCACAGAACATTTTCCGAGCTGCACTACTATCCCGCTCAAGAGGTAGTACTTCATCGAGTTCTACTTTCCTCCCACTTACTTCTTTCGAGAGAAACTCTTTTCCGTAAAGGATCCGTTCTTGGCAACAAAGATCTTGCCCTCGGATCTTAAGTAGAAGGTATACCCAACGGTTTCCTTAGGGTATCCTATGAAGACGCATTTTTCCGACTTGGGTTCGAGCTTTTCAGGTTGAAGTTTCTTAACATAAGCATCGCATCCCCAAACTTTTAGAAACGACAGCTTAGGTTTCTTCCCAAACCATAATTCATACGGTGTCGTCTCAACGGATTTATACGGTGCCCTATTTAAAGTGAATGTAGCTGTCTCTAGAGCGTATCCCCAAAATGATAGCGGTAAATCGGTAAGAGACATCATAGACCGCACCATATCCAATAGAGTGCGATTACGACGTTCGGACACACCGTTACTGCCGAGGTGTTCCAGCGGCGTGAGTTGTGAAACGATTCCACATTTTCTTAAGTGTGTACCAAACTCGTGACTTAAATATTCTCCTCCACGATCCGATCGTAAGAATTTTATCTTTCGGTCACGTTGATTCTCTACTTCATTCTGAAATTCCTTGAACTTTTCAAAGGTCTCAGACTTGTGTTTCATCAAGTAGACATACCCATATCTACTCAAGTCATCCGTGAGAGTGAGAACATAACGATATCCTCCATGAGCCTCAACACTCATTGGACCGCATTTACATCGGTATGTATGATTTCCAACAAGTTGGTTGCTCGCTCCATTGTTCCGGAGAACTGAGTCTTGGTCATCTTGCCCATGAGGCATGGTTCGCATGTGTCAAATGATTCATAATCTAGAGACTCCAAAGTCCATCAGCATGGAGCTTCTTCATGCGCTTGACACCAATGTGACCAAAGGCGGCGATGCCACAAGTATGTGGGACTATCGTTATCAACTTTACATCTTTTGGTATTCACGCTATGAATATGTGTAACATTACGCCGAGATTCATTAAGAATAAACCATTGACCATCGGAGCATGACCATAAAACATATCTCTCATATAAATAGAACAACCATTATTCTCGGATTTAAATGAGTAGCCATCTCGCATTAAACGAGATCCGGATACAATGTTCATGCTCAAACTTGGCACCAAATAACAATTATTAAGGTTCAAAACTAATCCGTAGGTAAATGTAGAGGTAGCGTGCGACGGCGATCACATCGACCACGAACCATTCCCGACACGCATCGTCACCTCGTCCTTCGCCAGCCTCCGCTTATTCCGCAGCTCCCGCTGTGAGTTACAAATATGAGCAACGACACGGTATCAAATACCGTGGAGTTACTACGAGTCTTGGTAAGGTACACATCAATTACATGTATATCAAATATACCTTTGGTGTTGCCGCCTTCTTATCCGCTAAGTATTTGGGGCAGTTCCGCTTCGGTGACCCTTCCCTTGCAATAAAAGCACTCAGTCTCGTGCTTGGGTCCATTCTTTGACTTCTTCCCGGCAATCGGCTTACGGGCGGCAAACATCTTTGCCGTCCTTCTTGAAGTTCTTCTTACCCTTGCCCTTCTTGAACTTAGTGGTCTTATTGACCATCAACACTTGATGTTCTTTCTTGATTTCAACCTCTGCTGACTTCAGCATTGAGAATACTTCGGAATGGTCTTCACCATCCCCGCATATTGTAGTTCATCACAAAGCTCTTGTAGCTTGGTGGGAGCGATCAAGGATTCTGTCAATGACCGCCTTGTCCGGGAGGGTTTATGTCGAGGGACAAAGGTTGTGCAACCTGACATTTTGAGTATGTGCTCACCGATGTAACTGTTTTCCTCCATCTTACAACTATAGAACTTGTCGGAGACTTCATATCTCTCGACCGAGGCATGAGCTTGGAAAACTAGTTTCAGCTCCTCGAACATCTCATATGCTCCGTGTTGCTCAAAACGCTTTTGGAGCCCCGGTTCTAAGTGTAAAGCATGCCGCATTGAACGAGGGAGTAATCATCAAGACGAGACTGCCAAGCATTCATAATGTCTTGGTTCTCTGGGACGGGAGCGTCACCTAGCAGTCCTTCTAGGACATATTGTTTCCTGGCAGCTATGAGGATGATCCTTAGGTTCCGGACCCAGTCCGTATAGTTGCTGCAGTCATCTTTCAGCTTGGTTTTCTCTAGGAACGCGTTGAAGTTCAAGTTGACATGAGCGTTGGCCATTTGATCTACAAGACATATTATGCAAAAGTTTTAGACTAAGTTCATGATAATTAAGTTCATCTAATCAAATTATTTAAATGAACTCCCACTCAGATTAGAGATCCCTCTAGTCATCTAAGTGTTACACGATCCGAGTCGACTAGGCCGTGTCCGATCATCACGTGAGACGGACTAGTCATCGTCGGTGAACATTCTCATGTTGATCGTATCTTCCATACGACTCGTGTTCGACCTTTCGTTCTCCGTGTTCCGAGGCCATGTATGTACATGCTAGGCTCGTCAAGTTAACCCTAAGTGTTTTGCATGTGTAAAACTGTCTTACACCCGTTGTATGTGAGCGTAAGGATCTATCACACCGATCATCACGTGGTGCTTGAAACGATTTAACTTTAGCAACGGTGCACGTTAGGGAGAACACTTCTTGAAATTGTTGTAAGGGATCATCTTATTTACTACCGTCGTTCTAAGTAAACAAGATGCATAAACATAATAAACATCACATGCAATTATATAGTAGTGACATGATATGGCCAATATCATATAGCTCCATTGATCTCCATCTTCGGGGCTCCATGATCATCTTGTCACCGGCATTACACCATGATCTCCATCATCGTGTCTTCATGAAGTTGTCACGCCAACGACTACTTCTACTTCTATGGCTAACGATTTAGCAATAAAGTAAAGTAATTTACATGGCGTTCTTCAATGACACGCAGGTCATACAAAAATAAAGACAACTCCTATGGCTCCTGCCGTTGTCATACTCATCGTCATGCAAGTCGTGATTCCTATTACAAGAACATGATCTCATACATCACAATATGTCATTCATCATTCATCACAACTTCGGCCATATCACATCACATGACAATTGCTGCAAAAACAAGTTAGGCGTCCTCTAATTGTTGTTGCATATTTTACGTGGCTGCAATTGGGTTCTAGCAAGAACGTTTTCTTACCTCTGAATAACCACAACGTGATCTTGTCAACTTCTATTTACCCTTCATAAGGACCCTTTTCATCGAATCCGCTCCAACTAAAGTGGGAGATACAGACACCCGCCAGCCACCTTATGCAACTAGTGCATGTTAGTCGGTGGAACCGGTCTCACGTAAGCGTCACGTAAGGTTGGTCCGGCCGCTTCATCCCACAATACCGCTGAAGCAAGATAAGACTAGTAGCGGCAAGCAAGTTGACAAGATCTACGCCCACAACAAAATTGTGTTCTACTCGTGCAATAGAGAACTACGCATAGACCTAGCTCATGATGCCACTGTTGGGGAACGTTGCAGAAAATTAAAATTTTTCCTACGGTTTCACCAAGATCCATCTATGAGTTCATCTAAGCAACGAGTCAAGGGAGTGAGTTTGCATCTACATACCACTTGTAGATCGAGTGCGGAAGCGTTCAAGGGGATGGTGATGATGGAGTCGTACTCGCCGTGATTCGGATCACCGATGACCAAGTGCTGAACGGACAGCACCTCCGTGTTTAACACACGTACGGTACGGACGACGTCTCCTCCGTCTTGATCCAGCAAGGAGGAAGGAGAGGTTGAAGAAGACAGCTCCAACGGCAGCACGACGGCGTGGTGTTGTTGGTGCAGCAGTACTCCGACAGGGCTTCGCCAAGCACGTACGGAGGAGGAGAGGTGTTGGGGTGGGGAGGGGCTGCGCCTTGGCTTGTGTATTCAGCCCTCCCCTCACCCCTCTATTTATAGGGGAAGGGAGAAGGGGGGCCGGCCCCTCTAGATGGCATCTAGAGGGGGGCGGCGGCCAAGGGGAGGGGGGACTTGCCCCCCAAGCAAGGGGGGCGCCCCCTCTAGGGTTCCCCCCAACCCTAGGCGCAAGGGCCCAAAGGGGGGGGGGTGTGACCAGCCCACCAGGGGCTGGCTCCTGCCCCACGCAGCCCATGTGCCCCCCCGGGAGGGGTGGCCCCTCCCGGTGGACCCCCGGAACCCTTCAGGTGGCCCCGGTACAATACCGATATGCCCCCGAAACTTTCCGGTGTCCGTTTGACAACTTCCCATATATAAATCTTTACCTCCGGACTATTCCGGAACTCCTCATGACATCCGGGATCTCATCCGGGACTCCGAACAACATTCGGTAATCACATACAAGTCTTCCTAATAACCCTAGCGTCACCGAACCTTAAGTGTGTAGACCCTACGGGTTCGAGAGACATGCAGACATGACCGAGACGGCTCTCATGTCAATAACCAACAGCGGGATCTGGATACCCATGTTGGCTCCCACATACTCCTCGATGATGTCATCGGATGAACCACGATGTCAAGGATTCAAGCAACCCCGTATACTATTCCCTTTGTCAGACGGTATGTTACTTGCCCGAGACTCGATCGTTGGTATCCCAATACCTCGTTCAGTCTCGTTACCGGCAAGTCACTTTACTCAGATCATGCATGATCCCGTGACGGACACTTGGTCACTTTGAGCTCATTATGATGTTGCACTACCGAGTGGGCCCGTGATACCTCTCCGAAATACGGAGTGACAAATCCTGTCTCGATCCGTGTCAACCCAATGCAGACACTTTCGGAGATACCTGTAGTGCACCTTTATAGTCAGCCCGATTCGTTGTGACGTTTGGTACACCCAAAGCACTCCTACGGTATCCGGGAGTTACACGATCTCATGGTCCAAGGAAGAGATACTTGACATTGGAAAAGCTCTAGCAAAACGAACTACACGATCTTGTGCTATGCTTAGGATTGGGTCTTGTCCATCACGTCATTCTCCTAATGACGTGATCCCGTTGTCAATGACATCTGTTGTCCATAGTCAGGAAACCATGACTATCCGTTGACCAACGAGCTAGTCAACTAGAGGCTCACTAGGGACGTATTGTGGTCTATGTATTCACACTTGTATTACGATTTCCGGATAATACAATTATAACATGAATAAAAGACAATTATCATGAACTAGGAAATATAATAATAATGCTTTTATTATTGCCTCTAGGGCATATTTCCAACAGATTGACGGTAGCATTATAAGATGATCTCTTGCTAAATTTCAAGATAAAAGTGTTCTCCCTGAGTATGCACCGTTGCCAAAGTCCGTCGTGCCCAAACACCACGTGATGATCGGGTGTGATAAGCTCTACGTCCATCTACAACGGGTGCAAGCCAGTTTTGCACACGCAGAATACTCAGGTTAAACTTGACGAGCCTAGCATATGAAGATATGGCCTCGAAACACTGAGACCGAAAGGTCGAGCGTGAATCATATAGTAGATATGATCAACATAGTGATGTTCACCATTGAAAGCTACTCCATTTCACGTGATGATCGATCATGGTTTAGTTGATTTGGATCACGTGATCACTTAGAGGATTAGAGGGATGTCTATCTAAGTGGGAGTTCTTAAGTAATATGATTAATTGAACTTAAATTTATCATGAACTTAGTACCTGATAGTATCTTGCTTGTCTATGTTGATTGTAGATAGATGGCCCGTGCTATTGTTCCGTTGAATTTTAATGCGTTCCTTGAGAAAGCAAAGTTGAAAGATGATGGTAGCAATTACACGGACTGGGTCCGTAACTTGAGGATTATCCTCATTGCTGCACAGAAGAATTACATCCTGGAAGCACTGCTGGGTGCCAGGCCTGCTGCAGATGCAACTGACGACGTTAAGAACGTCTGGCAAAGCAAAGCTGATTACTACTCGATAGTTCAGCGTGCCATGCTTTACGGCTTAGAACCGGGACTTCAACGACGTTTTGAACGTCATGGAGCATATGAGATGTTCCAGGAGTTGAAGTTAATATTTCAAGCAAATGCCTGGATTGAGAGATATTAAGTCTCCAATAAGTTCTACAGCTACAAGATGGAGGAGAATAGTTCATCGGTGAGCATATACTCGTAATGTCCGGGTATAACAATCACTTGATTCAACTGGGAGTTAATCTTCCGGATGATAGCGTCATTGACAGAATTCTTCAATCACTGCCACCAAGCTACAAGAGCTTCGTGATGAACTATAACATGCAAGGGATGGATAAGAAGATTCCCGAGCTCTTCGCAATGCTAAAGGCTGCGGAGGTAGAAATCAAGAAGGAGCATCAAGTGTTGATGGTCAATAAGACCACCAGTTTCAAGAAAAAGGGCAAAGGGAAGAAGAAGGGGAACTTCAAGAAGAACAGCAAGCAAGTTGCTGCTCAAGAGAAGAAACCCAAGTCTGGACCTAAGCACGAGATCGAGTGCTTCTCTGCAAGCGGTCGGACATTGGAAGCGAACTGCCCCAAGTATTTGGCGGATAAGAAGGATGGCAAGGTGAACAAAGGTATATGTTATATACATGTTATTGATGTGTACCTTACTAGAGCTCGCAGTAGCACCTGGGTATTTGATACTGGTTCTGTTGCTAATATTTGCAACTCAAAACAGGGACTACGGATTAAGCGAACACTGGCCAAGGACGAGGTGACGATGCGCATGGGAAACGGTTCCAAAGTTGATGTGATCGTCGTCGGCACGCTACCTCTACATCTACCTTCGGGATTAGTATTAGACCTAAATAATTGTTATTTGGTGCCACATTGAGCATGAACATTATATCTGGATCTTGTTTGATGTGAGACGGTTATTCATTTAAATCATAGAATAATGGTTGTTCTATTTATATGAGTAATATCTTTTATGGTCATGCACCCTTGAAGAGTGGTCTATTTTTGATGAATCTTGATAGTAGTGATACACATATTCATAATGTTGAAGCCAAAAGATGCAAAGTTGATAATGATAGTGCAACTTATTTGTGGCACTTCCGTTTAGGTCATATCGGTGTAAAGCGCATGAAGAAACTCCATACTGATGGACTTTTGGAACCACTTGATTATGAATCACTTGGTACTTGCGAACCGTGCCTCATGGGCAAGATGACTAAAACGCCGTTCTCCGGAACTATGGAGCGAGCAACAGATTTATTAGAAATCATACATACATATGTATGTGGTCCAATGAATGTTGAGGCTCGCGGCGGATATCGTTATTTTCTCACCTTCACAGATGATTTAAGCAGATATGGGTATATCTACTTAATGAAACATAAGTCTGAAACATTTGAAAAGTTCAAAGAATTTCAAAGTGAAGTTGAAAATCATCGTAACAAGAAAATAAAGTTTCTACGATCTGATCGTGGAGGATAATATTTGAGTTACGAGTTTGGTATACATTTGAAGAAATGCGGAATAGTTTCGCAACTCACGCCATCCGGAACACCACAGCGTAATGGTGTGTCCGAACGTCATAATCCATTGAGACGACGCCTTATGAATTTTGGTTTGGCAAGAAACCAAAGTTGTCGTTTCTCAAAGTTTGGGGCTGCGATGCTTATGTGAAAAAGCTTCAACCTGATAAGCTTGAACCCAAATCAGAGAAATGTGTCTTCATAGGATACCCAAAGGAGACTGTTGGGTACACCTTCTATCACAGATCCGAAAGCAAGACATTCGTTGCTAAGAATGGATCCTTTCTAGAGAAGGAGTTTCTCTCGAAAGAAGTGAGTGGGAGGAAAGTAGAACTTGATGAGGTAACTGTACCTGCTCCCTTATTGGAAAGTAGTTCATCACAGAAACCGATTCCTGTGACGTCTATACCAATTAGTGAGGAAATTAATGATGATGATCATGAAACTTCAGATCGAGTTGTTGATGAACCTCGTAGGTCAACCAGAGTAAGATACGCACCAAAGTGGTACGGTAATCCTGTTCTGGAGGTTATGTTACTAGACCATGACGAACCTACGAACTATGAAGAAGCGATGGTGAGCCCAGATTCCGCAAAGTGGCTTGAAGCCATGAAATTTGAGATGGGATCCATGTATGAGAACAAAGTGTGGACTTTGGTTGACTTGCCCGATGATCGGCAAGCCATTGAGAATAAATGGATCTTCAAGAAGAAGACTGACGCTGACGGTAATGTTACTGTCTATAAAGCTCGACTTGTTGCGAAAGGCTTTCGACAAGTTCAAGGGATTGACTACGATGAGACCTTCTCACCCGTAGCGATGCTTAAGTCTGTATGAATCATGTTAGCAATTGCCGCATTTTATGATTATGAAATTTGGCAAATGGATGTAAAAACTGCATTCCTGAATGGATTTCTGGAAGAAGAGTTGTATATGATGCAACCAGAAGGTTTTGTCGATCCAAAGGGAGCTAACAAAGTGTGCAAGCTCCAGCGATCCATTTATGGATTGGTGCAAGCCTCCCGGAGTTGGAATAAACACTTTGATAGTGTGATCAAAGGATTTGGTTTTATACAGACTTTTGGAGAAGCCTGTATTTACAAGAAAGTGAGTGGGAACTCTGTAGCATTTATGATATTATATGTGGATGACATATTGTTGATTGGAAATGATATAGAATTTCTGGATAGCATAAAGGGATACTTGAATAAGAGTTTTTCAATGAAAGACCTCGGTGAAGCTGCTTATATATTGGGCATCAAGATCTATAGAGATAGATCAAGACGCTTAATTGGACTTTCACAAGCACATACCTTGACAAAGTTTTGAAGAAGTTCAAAATGGATCAAGCAAAGAAAGGGTTCTTGCTTGTATTACAAAGTGTGAATTTGAGTAAGACTCAATGCCCGACCACTGCAGAAGATAGAGAAAAGATGAAAGATGTTCCCTATGCTTCAGCCATAGGCTCTATCATGTATGCAATGCTGTGTACTAGACCTGATGTGTGCCTTGCTATAAGTCTAGTAGGGAGGTACCAAAGTAATCTAGGAGTGGGTCACTGGACAACGATCAGGAACATCATGAAATACCTGAAAAGGACTAAGGATATGTTTCTCGTTTATGGAGGTGACAAAGAGCTAGTCATAAATGGTTACGTCGATGCAAGCTTTGACACTGATCCGGACGATTCTAAATCGCAAAGCTGATACGTGTTTACATTGAACGGTGGAGCTGTCAGTTGGTGCAGTTCTAAACAAAGCGTCATGGCGGGATCTACGTGTGAAGCGGAGTACATAGCTGCTTCGGAAGCAGCAAATGAAGGACTCTGGATGAAGGAGTTCATATCCGATCTAGGTGTCATACCTAGTGCATCGGGTCCAATGAAAATCTTTTGTGACAATACTGGTGCAATTGCCTTGGCGAAGGAATCCAGATTTCACAAGAGAACCAAGCACATCAAGAGACGCTTCAATTCCATCCAGGATCTAGTCCAGGTGGGAGACATAGAAATTTGCAAGATACATACGGATCTGAATGTTGCAGACCCGTTGAATAAGCCTCTTCCACGAGCAAAACATGATCAGCACCAAGGCTCCATGGGTGTTAGAATCATTACTGCGTAGTCCAGATTATTGACTCTAGTGCAAGTGGGAGACTGAAGGAAATATGCCCTAGAGGCAATAATAAAGTTATTATTTATTTCCTTATATCATGATAAATGTTTATTATTCATGCTAGAATTGTATTAACCTGAAACATAATACTTGTGTGAATACATAGACAAACAGAGTGTCACTAGTATGCCTCTACTTGACTAGCTCGTTGATCAAAGATGGTTATGTTTCCTAGCCATTGACATGAGTTTTCATTTGATTAACGGGATCACATCATTAGGAGAATGATGTGATTGACTTGACCCATTTCGTTAGCTTAGCACTCGATCGTTTAGTATGTTGCTATTGCTTTCTTCATGACTTATACATGTTCCTATGACTATGAGATTATGCAACTCCCGTTTACCGGAGGAACGCTTTGTGTGCTACCAAACGTCACAACATAACTGGGTGATTATAAAGGTGCTCTACAGGTGTCTCCGAAGGTACTTGTTAGGTTGGCGTATTTCGAGATTAGGATTTGTCACTCCGATTGTCGGAGAGGTATCTCTGGGCCCTCTCGGTAATGCACATCACTTAAGCCTTGCAAGCATTGCAACTAATGAGTTAGTTGCGGGATGATGTATTACAGAACGAGTAAAGAGACTTGCCGGTAACGAGATTGAACTAGGTATTGAGATACTGACGATCAAATCTCGGGCAAGTTACATAACGATGACAAAGGGAACAACGTATGTTGTTATGCGGTCTGACCGATAAAGATCTTTGTAGAATATGTGGGAGCCAATATGAGCATCCAGGTTCCGCTATTGGTTATTGACCGGAGACGTGTCTCGGTCATGTCTACATAGTTCTCGAACCCGTAGGGTCCGCACACTTAAAGTTTCGATGACGGTTATATTATGAGTTTACGAGTTTTGATGTACCGAAGGTTGTTTGGAGTCCCGGATTGATCACGGACATGACGAGGAGTCTCGAAATGATCGAGACATGAAGATTGATATATTGGAAGCCCACATTTGGATATCGGAAGTGTTTCGGGTGAAATCAGGATTTTACCGGAGTACCGAGGGGTTACCGGAACCCCCCGGGGGCTTAATGGGCCATAGTGGGCCTTTGTGGAGAAGAGGAGGCGGCGGTGGCAGGTCGCGCCCCTCCCCTAGTCCGAATAGGACAAGGAGGGGGCGGCGCCCCCCCTTTCCTTCCTCTCTCCCTCCTCTTTCCCCCTCCACTCCTAATCCAACAAGGAAAAGGGAGGGAGTCCTACTCCAGGTGGGAGTAGGACTCCTCCTGGCGCGTCCCCTCATGGCATGCTATAGGACCTTGAAGTATGTCCAGAGGGGGGGGGGTGATTAGACTACTTGACCAATTAAAAACTTAACCTTTTCCCAATTTTAGACTTTGGCAGATTTTAGCTATCTTTGCACAAGTCAAGCAATTTTCACACAATTCAAGCAAGCATGCAAAGATAGAAGATGAAAGGCTCATCAAGACGAGGGATACCAATTAAGATGGCAAAAACCTCGTAAAGATAAGCATGAGGAAAATAATCTTCACCACACAAGAGCGCATCAAGATGCAACGATAGAAGACACGCACTCAAGGCAAAAGCTTTCACGGAGCCACCAAAGAAATAACATAAGAAAGACAAGGTGGACGTGAAATAAAGGATATCATCTAGATATGCAACTTCTCTCAAGTGTATAAGATTCTAGGTAGACGAAATCATGATGATATATATATATATATATATATATATATATATATATATATATATATATATATATATATATATATATATATATATATACACACACAAGAAGGATGTACACCAAATAGTTACAACACGAAGGAACAAGATATCCAAAAGGAAGTCATACATATACCAATAAGATATTTGCTTGGAAGCATAGCACATGGCTAGATATGGTCTTATAGTATATAAATGAATTCCTACCACACACCATCAAAGACATCACAACTAGCAACATGAGATCATCATTGAGATGCTTTGAGAAAGGAAACAAGTATCACAAGATGGAATGAAAAACATGCTAAGATGCAACCTACACAAGGTTGAATGCTAGAAAAGAATGCATGAAGAGATACTTATTACCGAGATATCATTGGAAGGATGTAGTAGATACCAATTAAAGGTAGGTAGTAGTTCATTGATCATCCTAGCTTGACTCCAATTAGCACATGATGACACCATCTTTCTTGTGAGTGAGCCGAGCATCCAATGCATCTCCAATTGTTCCTAGAACAACAACACAAAAAAAATGGTACCCAAACTCATTGGGACCAAAGAGTTAGAGAACCAACAATACATAGGGCAACCTCCACATAAATATGTGCATATAGATATGAAAATGAATTTCATGCACATCTCATCCAATTTGAGACTTGGTGGAGTTTCCCCTATATATTGGGTCCAAGAAAGAAAGCATGCTAAAAATACTACATCAAATTAATATGCATGCTCAAGACTTTCAAGAACCGATACCAGATGAAAAAGAAAATCCAAGTGAAGAAAATATACCAAATGAATAAACCATCACTTGGAGGATATCCATAAGAGATACATTGAGGAATGAGATATCGGTTGATACACACTAAAACAAGATATCAAACTCCCAAAAGAGAGGATAGTTCCAAACAAACCAAGCTCTCTACAAAGTTTCATGATGGCACAAAGTACCAAAAAGAAAACGGCTTGTCTTCCACCAACACACACTTGATAAGGATCGCAAGATGAGTGCCTTATAGAAAATAGGATAGATCCCCCAAGACTAGTGCATTATAGAGAATTTGCATTTGAATACAAAATGCACAAGGTGGGATCACCACTTTCACTATATCTAGAAAACACTAGACAAGATCAAGAAATTAACAAGATCCACAAGTGGTATGGAAGACAAAGGGAGTTGATACAATCCTAGGCAAGAGATAAGGCAAATAAAAGCAAAGGCCAATGTAGAGATGATCAATAATTTCTACCACACATAAGTGAGTACCAATTGTCAATAGACAAGAAGTATTTGGAAATGATTCCCGTTGGTAGATAGCAAGGATATCCAACATCATCTTCACACCGAACACAAGAAAAGTGCAACTTGTAGAGCTAACATGCCACCTAAGAACAAGATAATTTACAATATCAATTCTAGGTGAAAATATCTCAAATGTACACATTTTCTAGGCATGTAATATGCACATAGCATATTACTCCCCCATAATGTGATACTAATAAACTTAACAAGAGGCAATAGGAGAATCCAACAAGAGATAATTAATGGACTATTTAGAATTTGAATTTCTTATGAGAAGACATACCACATAGCGACTAGATAATCTTGAAATATCAATACTAGATGGTATTACTCATGTACACACATTTATAGGATAGTGAGGTGCACAAATCACATCACTCCCCCATAATGGGATATTCCATTAATCTCTCACAAGAACCAACTAAGATACAAACAAGATGCATAAAGGCTCAACGTACGACACACATGTACATGAAGTTCAAACCAACATACATAAACTTGATTACTCAAGATAAGCAATTTGGAGACACAACACATACAAACACATGCAAGGAACAAAACCAAAACATGCAAAGGGGAAAGTAACTTTCAATGTAAACAATTTAAGTACAAGTTACCGCAAGGAGGCACATTGGATATAAGATAGAAACTTGATAACCCAAATGACTTGGCTTGAGACAATAAGAATGATGAAGTCCCCTTAATTCTTCATAATGTACCCAAGTCTCCAATGACCTCCAACAACACCTATTGATCAAGTATGAGCTAGTTGGTCCCCAACCAAGTTGGGTCCTAAGAGGTTAGTCACAATAGGCTTGGCTACCCAAATGGTTCTTTTATTGACACCACTTTGAGTACCAACAAATTTGGCAAACACATTGCCAACCTTATCCTTCCCAAGAGAATAGATATCATCAATTAGAATAGGGTTGGATAAGGTACAATTAGTGCATGAAGAAGCGACGTGACCTTTTTCACGACATAGGTAGCAACGCCTACTCTTCACTTTCTTCTCACTTGATTTCTCAACTTGAGAAGCATTAGCTTGAGTCTTCTTGGGAAGAGGCCTTTCTTCAACTTGAGGTTGAGAATGAGAGTGAACTTGTGGCTGCTTCCCTTGTTGCTTGTCACTAATGGCCTTATTCTTCAAAGGGCAAGATCTAACATGATGCCCTTCAATTTTGCACTTGAAGAAAATGATCTTGGCCGAATTCTTGACTTGTTTTTGGCCCTTCTTCTTGTTGCTCTTATACTTCTTCTTCTTATTGGAGTTGAATCCAAGCCCACCTTTGTCATTTGGGGATTTTTGCATGCTCAAGATGTTGTTGAGTGTAAATTTCCCTTCATGACACTTTTCCAAGTCTTTCTTCAAAGAAGTGAGTTGGGCCTTGAGCTCTTTGATTTCCTCTACATGGTTAGTATCAACACAAGTACTAGAGGAAGTATAAGCTTCATCGTTAGAGCAACAAGGCAAGGAAAGCAATTCATTACAAGATGTACCAACATTGTGAGTAGATCAATTACAAGGACTAGCACATGGCAATATAGCATTTTGACTAGAAGTAGTGCTAGTATCCACATGAGGCTCACTAGATGTTACCTTAGCAATCATGGCCTCATGAGCTATCTTTAGCACATTATGGGATACTAGAAGATCATCATGAGAGCTTGAGAGCTTTTCATGGCTTTCTTCCAATTTCTCATAATTGCTAGATAGCAACTCAAGTTGAGCCCGAAGCTCAACATTCTCCTTCAAAATGGATGCTTCACAAGTAATAGAGTTAGTAGCACAAGCATCATCAATAATAGCAAGAGGAGAAGGCAACTTTACAAGCTCTTTTGAATATGAAGCTTTAAGTTGTGCATGAGACTCGGTGAGTTTGATGAGCTCACCCTTGATGACCCTTGAGCCATTTTCGAGGTGCTCAAAATCCTCAAGGAGTCTAGCATGAGAAAATTCAAGCTTAGCATTTTTAGTTTCGAAAACATTGGCCACCTCAAGAGCTCTATTATGATATTCCTTCACTCTAGATAATTTTAGTGCAAAACTCTCCTCAAGAGTTTCCTTGGTGGTTTGTTCAAGTTCAAGAGCTTGAGAGAGGTCCGCAATTTCATTAGCGTAATCACGCTCATGACCTTCCGTTTTATCAATGGTGACCTCAAGCTCCTCAAGACGAGATTCCAACTCATCAATATATTTCTTGCCCTCAATAGCAATAGACATGATTTCCATGAAGTTGGAACGAGCAATTTTATTCTTAAGAACAACTTTAAAAATCATTTCCCCCTTAATTTTTAAGGAGGCAACATCATCATTCTCTTCATCATAATCAACATCATCATCACTCTTGCCATCATCAATATCATCACAAGATATATTCGGATTCAAAGTGGGAGATACCTTTGAAGCCTTGGCCATAAGGCAAAATGCAATAGATGATGATGTAGGATCCCTTGAAGCACCATCCAAGACCACATCTTGTTCCATGGAGTGTTGGGCTTCCTCTACATTGTTAGCACAACAACTCGAGGAAATACATGCATTTTTATCATGGCAAAAAGATATAGAAGGCATATCATCATGAGATTTAGTCAAGCAATTTCTACATGATATGCAAGGACTATCAACACAAGCATGTGAAACATTTGGAGTGCTCGAAGTGCTAAAGTCCAAAGATGAAGTATTGCAATAAGAAAGTGATGAAGGATTATCAATAATAAGCCCACTATCATCATTGCAATGAACACCACTACTCACCATGTCATTACCTTTGGCAAACCACATGTAGGTGAAGTAGAAGAAGTTGAGAACATAACACATTGGAGGTGGAGGAGAACAATCATCCTTACAAATCTTGGACACACCATATTTATCTTGAAGCTTTGTCCACAACTCATGAGCATCCGGAACGGCATGAGTTGAAATATAACTACATTGCTCAAAGCATCGAAAAGCACATTAGAAGCTTGAGCATTGAGATAAGAGTTTTCTCATCCTCTAAAGATAATCTTTGGGGATCCTTTGGAGAGAAAACCCATATCTACAATTAAGCTCTAAATTTGGGTCCATGACCTAAAGAGATTAAGCATCTGAATTACCCAAACATCAAAATTTGTGCCATTGAAACTAAGAGTGTCAGAGAATCCTAAACCCCTAGTAGACATCCTTACTCTCTAGGCAGTTAAGCCCTATAAAGAGAGACGAGGCTCTGATACCAATTGTAAGATCGTGGATGTCGCCTAGAGGGGGGGGGTGAATAGGCGCTTTAAAACTAACTACAGTTTAGGCTTGAACAAATGCAGAATAAACCTAGCGGTTAGTTTGTCAAGCACAAAACCTACAACAACTAGGCTCACCTATGTGCACCAACAACTTATGCTAAGCAAGAAAAACTACTTAGGTGATAGCAAGATATATGACAAGAAACAATATGGCTATCACAAAGTAAAGTGCACAAGTAAAGGGCTCAGGTAAGAGATAACCGAGGCACGCGGAGACGACGATGTATCCCGAAGTTCACACCCTTGCGGATGCTAATCTCCGTTTGGAGCGGTGTGGAGGCACAATGCTCCCCAAGAAGCCACTAGGGCTACGTAATCTCCTCACGCCCTCGCACAATGCAAGATGCCGTGATTCCACTAAGGGACCCTTGAGGGCGGTCACCGAACCCGTACAAATGGCAACCCTTGGGGGTGGTCACCGAACCCGTACACTTTGGCAACCCTTGAGGGCGGTCACCGGTACCCGTCAAATTGCTCGGGGCGATCTCCACAACCTAATTGGAGACCCCGACGCTTGCCCGGAGCTTTACACCAGAATGATTGAGCTCCGAACACCACCAACCGTCTAGGGCTCCCAAGAACCCAAGAGGAACAAGCTCAAGGGCACCAATCACCCAAGAGTAATAAGCTTCTCAACTTGTAACTTCCACGTATCACCGTGGAGAACTCAAACCGATGCACCAAATGCAATGGCAAGGGCACCTGAGTGCCCAAGTCCTTCTCTCTCAAATCCCACGAAGCAACTAATGCTAGGGAAGAAAATGAGAGGAAGAACAAGAAGGAGAACACCAAGAACTCCAAGATCTAGATCCAAGGGTTCCCCTCACATAGAGGAGAAAGTGATTGGTGGAAATGTGGATCTAGATCTCCTCTCTCTTTCCCTCAAAACTAGCAAGAATCCATGGAGGGATTGAGAGTTAGCAAGCTCGAAGAAGGTCAACAATGGGGGAAGAACACGAGCTCAAAGGATAAGGTTCAATGGGGAAGAAGACCCCCTTTTATAGGTGGGAAAAATCCAACCGTTATGCTCACAGCCCGCACCAAGCGGTAGTACCGCTTGACATCACGGTACTACCGCTAGCGGTAGCGGTACTACTACTAAGGGTAGCGGTACTACTGCTTGCGAGCGGTACTAAAAAATTACATCCGTGCCTACCACCGCTGGGCTTGTGACGAGTTTTTGGTCCCGAGCGGAAGTAGCCACGGAAGTAGCCGCGGTAGTACTGCTCCAAGCGGTAGTACCGCTCCCAAGGGCGATAGTAAAAAATTACTTCCGCTCCTACCCGCGGTAGTACCGCTGCAGCCTTTTCAGAACACCAAAACTACCACAACTTCTGCATTCGGACTCAGAATTCGACGAAACCAAGTTTGTTGGAAAGCTAGCGACAAGGGCTAACACAATCTTGATAGAAATACCAATAATAAGCAAATGAGAAAATGCCCAAAAGAAAATGGTGAGAACCCTTCCTCGGATAAGACCGGTAAAACCTCCAACACCGAAAACTTCATAGAAGACGCATGCAAACTCCGTTTTCGATGAACTCAAGCTTGTCATCAAGATGACCATAAGCTCTAAGACTCATAAAGAGAACCAAATAAGAACCAAGAAAAATGATGCAAGGATGCAATGGTTTGAGCTCTCGACAAACGATACGATCAAGCTACTCACTTGAGAGCCCCCCTTGATAGTACGGCTATCGATCCTATAACCCGGTCTCCCAACTACCACCATGAGACCGGTAAAATAGAAAACCTATCAAGGGCAAACCTTTGCCTTGCACATGATCCACTTGAGCTAGATTATGACGATCTTGTCCTCCTCAAGATGGACCACCTTTCTTGATTGCGTTGGGTCGATGGAGACTAGATGATTGCTCCCCCATACTCCACTATGGGTGAGCCACTCTTCGGCACATCTTCACAAGTCTATTGACACCACAATGGATGGAAAGCTTCAAGCACTTGATCTCTTCGTGATTCTCCACTTGAACTTGCACACGGCAATCTTGATGACGATCACCACTTGATGTCATCCTTTCCATGGGTTGTATGATATCTTCCTCTTGACGCAAGCCCATGGACACGTACCTAACCCCACATAGACTCTCACATAGACCATGGGTTAGTACACAAAGTGCAATGGACAATGCTTACCATACCATGGGATCACTTGATCCCTCTCGGTACATCTTCTACGCTTTGTGAGTTGATCAACTTGATTCACTCTTGACTTAGTCTTGATGAACCTTGAATCTTTCCAACTCTCTTAGTTTGGATGATGTCTTGAAGGTAAACATGAATGATCACACAATCTTCTTCTTCAAGACATGCTTGCAATAAGATCAAACTCACATGACCAATCTTTGGATAATTCCTTAATAGCACCTTGGTCAACCCATAAACTCCTTGAAACCAACACATGGACTTCAAGAAATGCCTATGGAAAAATCCTTCAAATATAACTCAATGCAACCATTAGTCCATAGAGAATGTCATCAATTACCAAAACCACACATGGGTTTACCGCATGTCCTTTCACCCTTTTTGGTAATTGATGACAACATATAGATCAAAGCTTCGACAAATGATAATAAGATTGAAAAACATCGTCGCTTTGAGAAGTATGTGATAAGCAAGAGCTCCCCCTATATTTGTGCATAGTTTAAGATTTGCTTTGGACTGCAAATGCACAAGGAATTAGGCTCATGGGTTACTCTTCCATGTCACATACATCTTGGTGGAGCGCTCAAAATAATAAAGATTGAATACATGCACTGATCACCAAGCAAAGTGAATGATCATATAAGGATAAATAAGATAATATCATCTAACAAGCATAAGTGTAGCTTATGATCAAACACATGATCATTAATGTCTTACAGATAATAGCATAGTATCTCAAGCAATCAAAAGCAACCAAAGTTCAACCAAGAATACAAGAGAGAACAAAAGCAAACTCTCTCTCTTGAAGCCTATGATCTATACATTTTTCTCCCCCTTTGGCAACAAGTTACCAAAGTTCCTAGAAAATGCATAGTACTATATCGTCTCTCAGGCTTGGTCTTCAGTTGGTGATGTAGAGATGGCTCCTTGGACGAAGACTTCAGTTGATGTGGATGGAGCTGAAGGAGTTAGTCTTGGAGCTGGTTGCCTTTGGAGCTGTAGCTGGTGCGGATGAAGTGACTCGGTGTGCATTCTTGGCTCTGCAGCTGATCTCGAGGTCGAGGCACTCTGGTAAATGCATCAGTAGTTGTCCTGCCCTTCCTCTCTTGCATGTCATCCTGTAGCTGCTCCACAACTGACTGAATCACAGTTACTTTGACATCTAAATCATAGAATTTTTGTTCCATAATTCTTTCCAGGCTCTCCTGGTTTTGAGTTAGGGTGGCCAACCCCTTCTCAATCCTCAGAGTTGATGCTATCAAGTAACCAAGCTGGTCCTGCTTGCTCTTCAAAAAGTACTCAGATGCCTCCTCTTAAGTTGGCATCTTGGCAGCCTTCTCTTTCTTTGCTTTCTCCTTCTTCTCTTGACCTTGTACTGATGATGGTTCATTCTTATTCCTCACAACTTGATTGTCCTCAAAGTCTGGATAGAGAAAAAAGTGTTCCTTATCCAACAGATACTTTCCTGTGCCCATCTTTGAGTTAATCAACTCCTGAATTTGTGGGGCATATCCACAACTTCTCTTTTGGTCTGCTGCTGTCCTCTTAATAGTCTCAACCATGAGGCTCATGACCTTGAATTTCTGTGGCACATCAAATATGTGTAGCAAATTAATTGCATGCCCTCTGGTCATGTTGTGGTCACCTGACTTGGGAAAAAGAGTGTGCCTTAGGATCCAGTTGATCGTTGGCAGCCCTGACAGAAGAAAATTGACTGGCCCAAACTTGAAAGTCTCAAGAGCTTTGTCTGGGATCTCCTTGTACATATGTGACATAGAATTGTGATCCATCTTTTTCTTGGCATAGACGTCCAAGTCATCTTCATTCTCCTTTGGGGCATTGATCAGATTGGCCCATTCCTCAATAGTTGATTGGTATCTCGTACCTTCAGACATCCAAACAATCCTTCCATCTAGATAGAAATGTGCTGTGGAGTAGAATTGCATAATGAGCTCATCATTCCAGTTTGTGAGCTTCTGCCTAACAAAGTCTGCAACTCCACACACACTGAAGCTGTCATATACTCCTGGGTAATGTTCCTCATTCTCCTTTATGTAGGTCCGGTCGACCCACCTCATATCACACACTATAGGCTTCTTGTCCAACAAGATTGTCTCATAGAAATCCTGATGTTCCTTTGTGTGGAACCTGTAATCAACAGCAGTCCTTCTCTTGGTGGCATATGGATCTGACTCTCTCCGTAGCCTCAACCCTGAGTCTCTCCTGATCTTCATGTTCTCAGCCACAGGATGAGCATCATTGTGGTCTGGAATCTTTGTTGTGAGCTTCCTCGGGACTTGTCCTTCATCATCTTCCTCGTGACAACTTGAACCTTTGGGCCTTGTTCTTCTCAGCAGTGGTATACTCCTGGTATTCCTCTTGGTGCACTCTTGGGCTTGGAGGCAGCTTTGGGTGCTTCTTTGGGCTTTGATGTTGCAGCCCCTGACTTTATAGCATCACCCATCAACCACATGCCTTGGGTGCTGGTGCAGCAACCTCTTCTTCTTCTTCTTCCATCATGGAAGGCTTTCCAATCACACTGGCCATGGTCTTCTTGACCCTTTCCTTCCTTTTCTTCCCTTCTACAGTAGGCTCTTTGGGTTGGGATTCCAAAGATGCTTGAGTGGAGGCTCTGGCTTCAGACATGGGTTGTCTTCCTGCTGGCCTTTTGATCTTCAGCCCTGGCTTAACTGCAGCTGAGCTATACTCCTTCTTGAGCACTTCCTTCTTTGAAATGGCCTCATCTTCTACTGCCACATAATCCTCATCCTCATATTCTGAGGTTCTCTTCTTCCTTGTCCTGGTTGCAGCTTTGGGCAAATTGCTGGGAGTGCTTCTGCTTCCCTCATCTGAGCTGCTAGAGGGACTAGTGCCCTCACTCATCTGAATCTGCTCCTCTGACTTGTTCTGGCTGTCACTTTGGTCAGACATGTTGCAAACACTGACTGCAGACCCTATGAATAGTTATAGATGAGATAGAGTGGATGAGCATCACAAAATACAGAGGTTTTTGCAAATGAATGATTCAAAAACTTAGTTTTAGTTTTCCACATAAAGCATTTTGGATCAACCGATTTGCAAACTCGGTGATACCGAAGCAGCTTTTGGAACCTAAACTAGTGAACTCGGTCAGACCGAGTCACAGTTCGGTGGCACCGAGACTGCTAGGGTTTCACTGAGTTCTAAAATCGGTCACACCGATTAGCAATTCTCGGTCAGACCGAGAGTTACTAGTGCAATGGCGTTAGCCGAATCGGTGGGACCGAGTTTTTCAACTCGGTGGGTCCGAGATGGTTTCATGAAACCTAACCCTAAATTTTCAAATCGCATCTATTCTAAGGATTGTTTTGACTGGATAGAGGTGTTTCAATCGTGGCAAGAATCATAATGAACACAATGTGCTAGGAATCGACGAGGATAGCACTATGATCGAGTTCATACCCTAGTTGGCGATGAACTCGCTTCTGGCTGCAACGGCGGAGATGAAATCCGTTGACGCGGCGGATACCAGCGACATGAGGCGGTGGCGGCAAGTCGACGATCGAGAGACCTAGAAGGCAGAGCGAGCTATCTTGTGGCGAAGAGGTTTGGAGAAAGTTTTCCAAATTTTTGCTGTGTGAATATATAGCGGACACTTTCGGTGTGACCGAGTGGAGCGACTCGGTGGCACCGAGATGCATCTTGTTGACGATTACAGCAACTCGGTGTGACCGAAAAGTTCAAATCGGTTGCACTGAGATTGAAGACCTAGATCGACTTGGTGATCTCGGTATGACCGAAATGGAGGAATCGGTCAGACCGAAAAGCACAAAGAAGTTTTGGAAGTTTAAGTCTATGACGAATCGGGGACTCTGAGTGCTCCTCACACAGAGTGGTTTGAATCTGACTTGATCAAATTTTGTGATGTGGCATGAATAGAGTTTGAGGCGAGAAAAGCATAGATAGCTAGAGAAGGTTCTTAGGCATTCTTGTCCATCCACTTGGCCAAAGAAAAAGAAACCAATCAATCAAAACAACAAGTGGATGTCCTCGAATGAGTAAAATATGCAACCAACATGCTCACACAATAAAATGACAAAGGAAATATGTGGCAAAGCATGCACAACCAATTCTAGCATCTATCAAACAATTGGCGATGACTAGGTCATCTATATATGAGTATATTGACTTACGAGTCAAATGAGAACATTTGATCATAGGTCATACTCATCGTTTAAGCTCAAGTGGGGTTACCACTTTTACATAATGCATTGATGTGTTTACATCATTAGAGTTGCTTTGACTCAATTCTTAGAACTAAGCTCCCCCTAGATGTGAGATCCCCCCTTAGAGGGATGAACTAACCTTGGGTTTTGTCGATGATGACTTCATGTAGGTGTTGAAGATGTGGATGCTCAATGTTGATGTAGATCATTTGGAGCAATCCTTTTGGAGTGAGTTGCACTTTCAATACCTACATGGGTTAGTCCCACAAGGAACAAACAAGAATATCCATAGACATAGAGTGATGCACACACAAGATGATGTCCATGAAAACATTAGGTTACCTTGTCCCTTGCCTTACCAACATGAGGGTATTGTGACTCCTTGAACTAGTGCAAGATATGGAAGTTGATTGCACTTGTCCTTTCCATAATGATATGAGTGAAGAATGTTGGCGGAGTCACCCTCAAGAACACTCTAGTTCTTCTTCTTCGGGATCCACATCATCTTGATGGGAATCCTTGGAGATGTAGTTGTACTTGATGAAGTAGAACTTGACGTAGTCTTGGGAACCCACTTGACCAAGGCCTTAGGTGCTTCTTCAAATGCATCAATCTCCTCTTGAAGCTTGTCCTTGCCTTTGTTCTTGTGGTCTTGTGGTAGAAGATCATCTTGTGCTTGTGTTCCCTTGAAGGAAGTAGGATCATACTTCTCTTGTTGAGGAACAAACTTCGTCTTGGGGTATTGATCTTCTTCCCACTCAACTCCATTGGCATTGAACTTTCATTCAAAACCAACACCTTGATTCTTCCGGTGCCTTCCTTGCTTGCGTACAATTTCCTCGAATTGCTTACTCCCGGCAAGGCTTTTGTAAACACCTTTCTCTATAATTCCCTTCAATAAGCTATTTTCTTTCTCAAGTGTAACTTGGCTAAGAGAATCATTAGTGGAATCAAGAGAACTACTAGAAGCAACAATATTGGATTTAGCATTATTATTGTTACTACTAGAGGAAGAATCTTTCTTGTTCTTGTTACTAGACTTGACTTGAGGCATGTAAGTAGATAAGAGTAAACGCTTGGCAATGTAAGAAGAACTTTTCTTACGGAGATCATCATTGATTGCCTTTAAGAACTCATGCTCTTGCTCAAGATTGAGCTTTTCAAAGCGTAACTTCTCATGAGCCCTTAAAAGTTCTCGATGATTTTCGAAGATAGTTTCATGAGCTAACTTATGAGTGTTTAGTTCTTTAGTTAGAAGCTCAATCTTCTCCTTATCATTGTCATTCGTTTTATCTTGATTAGCATGATTAATTGACGTTTTATCATAGTATTCATCACTAGAGTTGTCAATAAGTAAATCATCATCACCTAACAAGTCATCTTCATCACTATTAAAATCAACATACTCGGGGTGTGTTACCTTAGGACCTTTGGCCATGAAGCATCTTCCAATTCCTTCATTTGGTGAATCAAATATGTCGTAGGAGTTGGTTGACACAAGTGCTAGACCGGCAACACCTTCATCTTGAGTATATTCGGAGTCGGAGTGATAGCTTCTCTTGGAGTGATTGTCGGAGTCGGAGCCGGATACCCATTCACCAACATGAGCTTGATGTCTTTGTTTTGTGTAGCTCTTTGATGACTTGTCCTTCCTTTCCGAATCCTTTCTTCTCCGTGAGGGTCTTTGTTCATAACGATCATCTCTACTCCTTCTCTCTCTTGGTGGTGATTCTTCTCTTCTACTTCTTCTTTTTGGAGAATCTTCTCTACTTTTGTAGGGTGTCGTACACTCATTGGAATAGTGTCCGGGTCTCCCACAATTGTAGCAATTGCCCTCTCTACTAGAAGATCTTTTGCCATTGTAGGACCTTGACTTAGAGATTCTTTATTTGCTTCTACTCTTGTAGAATTTGTTGAAGTTCTTCACCATTAAGCTCAATTCTTCATTGAAGGTTTGTTTCTCACTTGATGATGTGGGGGCTTCACATGAGGCTTTGTAAGCAACACTTGACTTGTTGTGAAGTTCCTCCTTATCCTTGAGTGACATCTCATGAGCAAAAATTCTTCCAATGACTTCCGTTGGCTTGAGATCTTTGTAATTTGGCATCATTTGGATCAATGTGCACATGGTATCATATTTTCCATCCATTGCTCTTAGGATCTTCTTGATGATGAATCTGTCGGTCATCTCTTCACTTCCTAAGCCGGCAATCTCATTTGTGATAAGAGCAAGCCTAGAGTACATTTCAGTGACACCTTCACCATCCTTCATTTTGAACTTGTCAAGCTAACTTTGGAGCACATCCAACTTGGATTCCTTGACGGAGTCGGTACCTTCATGCATATCAATCAAAGTATCCCAAATTTCCTTTGCATTCTCAAGACGGCTGATTTTGTTGAATTCTTTGGGGCACAATTTATTGAAGAGGATATCACAGCTTGAGCGTTGTATTGTAGCATCTTCAATTCATCCGCACTAGCTTCACGGTTCGGTTCTCTCCCATCAAAGAATTCACCTTCCAAGCCAATACACAAAATAGCCCAAACGGCGGGGTTATGTCCGAGAATATGCATTTTCATCTTATGCTTCCAACTAGCAAAATTAGTGCCATCAAAGTAAGGACCTCTCGGTGATAATTTCCTCGCTAGGCGCCATACTCTCTAGGTTGTGAAACCAAGGCTATGACCACCAAAAGCTATGGAAATCAAAGCAAATGGAGACCAAAGCTCTGATACCACTTGTAGGACCTTGAAATATGTCTAGAGGGGGGGTGATTAGACTACTTGACCAATTAAAAACTTAACCTTTTCCCAATTTTAGACTTTGGCAGATTTTAGCTATCTTTGCACAAGTCAAGCAATCTTCACACAATTCAAGCAAGCATGCAAAGAGTATATGAGCAGTGGAAATTAAAGCATGCAACTTGAAAGAATGTAAAGGGAAGGGTTTGTAGGAGTGAGGGAGTCCTGGATTAGGGGGTGTCCGGATAGCCGAACTATCACCGTTGGTAGGACTCCTGGACTATGAAGATACAAGATTGAAGAGTTCGTCCCGTGTCCGGATGGGACTTTCCTTGGTGTGGAAGGCAAGCTTGGCGATAAGGATATGTAGATCTCCTACCATTGTAACCGACTCTGTGTAACCCTAACCCTATCTGGTGTCTATATAAACCGGAGGGTTTTAGTCCGTAGGACGAACAACAATCATACCATAGGCTAGCTTCTAGGGTTTAGCCTCTCTGATCTCGTGGTAGATCCACTCTTGTACTACCCATATCATCAATATTAATCAAGCGGGAGTAGGGTTTTACCTCCATCGAGAGGGCCCGAACCTGGTAAAAACATCGTGTCCCTTGTCTCCTGTTACCATCCGCCTAGGCGCACAGTTCGGGACCCCCTACCGAGATCCGCGGTTTGACACCGACATTGGTGCTTTCATTGAGAGTTCCTTTGTGCTGTCGCTGTCGGGAAGGATGCCTCATACCGTCTTTAAAAGACGGCACCGTTGCTAAAGGAGCTTTGGCCACCGCCAAACTCTCCGCTAGGTGGTTTTCTTATGACCGCTGTTATTTGTGGCTGAAGATGACTTCTCGGGTCGCCGAAAGCAATCTTCACGTTAACTTCGGAACTCGCCGAGCGGTTAGATCGATGGAGCTCTCTTCCTTAAACGAGCTCTTGGATCGCATCGCCGCCACAGGAGTCGCTTCTGACTACGATCAGATTGGGCCTAAAACCGATCTGAGAGATCAACTCTCCCGGGCTACCCATCACGTTGTTGTGGTAGAGGAACAATTCGGCGACTCTTCTCCTACCTTAAGGACTAGCTATGTCCGGATTCTGACCCCTCCATGCGGATTCCCGCGGAGGAGGACACCACTCAAGCCACGAACTTAAAGTCGGGCAGCGAGGCTAGATTCATTGGACAACCTCCAAGAACCCAAGCTTCCAAGTTCAGAAACTTCTTGGCCCCTGAATCTTAGATCGGACGGGGTTCGGAATTTGAGTCCACCCGCCCACCCAAACATAAGTGATCTATCCCAAACCCGGCAAGAGCCCGGTGAAACAGTACATCATTACTGGGCCAGATTCCTCCTGGTTATGGACAAGATAAAGGATTGCCGTGAGGAGGACGCAATCTCATTCTTCTGCAATAATTGCACGGACAAGGGAATCCTAAAACGCCATAAGTCGTCGTGAAATTACACGCTTCGCTGACTTGGCGTCCATAATCGAAAATCTTGCATGATGGAGAGCGCTGAAAACCAAAATCAAAATTTGGGATAATCCGCCCCGAATCGACCCTAGTCCGAAATAAAGGGTGCATCATCACCAGCACACAGGTTACATCTGAAAAGCAAAAACCCCCAAAGGGCATGGAACCGTCTTTGGAGGGATGGCTCAATGGACCTGCAAAATTCATAGCACGAGGGCGCCACTCCAACTCATAGCCTTAGAGCATGTTGGATACTACGGTGGTGGCCAAAAGTGGCGAAGAGCTTTTAGCTCGAGCACCAGCCCAACAATACCGATATGGTATTAACAGTCTTGAGACTTTCGCATCAAATAATATCGAAACGAACACTCCATGATCTTGCGAAGTCTACCAGATAGCAACAATAAATTCATGGGTGACACGGCTATTACCTTTAACGCCAGTGACGAACCTAAAGTCCGAACAGCCCGAGCACCAGCCGCATTGGTCCTCAGTCCAATAGTGGACGGCTTTCGCCTTACCAAGGTACTCATGGACGGTGGCGGCGGATTAAACCTCATCTACGAGGAAACCCTTCAAAAAATGGAAATATACTGGAGCCGCATTGAGCAAAGCAGCACAACCTTTAGAGGAATAATCCCGGTCGGGAAGCATCTTTGTCAGGAAAGATCACACCGGATGTGGTGTTGACGCGCCGGACAATTATCGTCCGAGGAGGTCACATTCCAAGTGGCCCCGTTCAGCAGCGGATACCACACTCCATTAGGGCGAGAGGCATTCACAATTTTTCAAGCTATACCCCATTACGGGTACATGAAGCTCAAAATGCCCGGACCCAACGGAATTATCACTCTCGCTAGTGACCCGGACATAGCGCTCCGTGTCGAAAATAAAACAGCCGCACTTGCCCTTGAGGCACTATCCGGAGCCCTAGCGGCAGAGGAACTCACTGCGCTGCACTCCACGGTGAACAGGGACGATGTGATACTCGATAAGAGATCCAAGTCCACCTCTTTTAAACCGGCAGACGATATAGTCAAATTCCAAGTCCATCCAACGGACCCTACAAAAACGGCCTGCATTGGGGCACAATTAAACCCTGTTGTGGGCGCCAGCCACGAGAATTCCTATCACGAAAATTGGGACATTTTGCACGGCACCCTTCGGACATGCCAGAATCCCGCCCGCTGGCCAAGCACAGCCTAAATATCCTAAAAGGATTCAAGCCGATCAAACAAGCTCTTGGCGTTTCTCGAACCCAAGAGACATGCCATGGGAGAGGAGCTAGCCAAACTATTGGAGGCGGATTCATCGAGACATTAAACATCCGGACTGGCTAGCAAACCTGGTAATGGTACGAAGAAGGACAAATCTGGCGCCTATGTGTCGATTTTAAGGACCTTAACAAGGCTTGCCCAAAGGATCCCTTCCCCCTCCCCCGCATCGATCATATTATCGACGCTACCGCAGGACACAATTCATCGTGTTTCCTCGATGCATACTCCGGCTACCACCAAATTAAGATGGCAGAGCCAGACCAAGCCGCAACGGCATTCATCACTCCATACGGCCCATTCTGCTTCAACACAATGCCCTTTGGGCTCAAAAACGCCGGCGCAACATATCAGCGCATGATTCGGACATATGCGGCAAACCAGATCGGCAAAACAGTGGAGGCATACGTAGACGATGTGGTCGTCAAATCCAAGCATGTCGAAACCCTAGTCGACCACTTGAGACTCACATTCGATAATCTCCGAACATATGACATCAAGCTCAACCCGGAAAAATGCGTTTTCGGCGTACCAGCCGGAAAGCTCTTGGGCTTCATTGTATCCGGTAGAGGAATCGAAGCAAACCCAGCCAAGATCCGAGCTCTGTCACAATTGGATATCCCCAAGACCTCAAACAAATACAAAAATTATTTGGATGCGTGGCGGCTCTAAGCCGCTTTATCTCCCGCTTAGGAGAAAAGGCATTACCCTTTATCGCCCCCTCGCATCAACGAACACCAGTGGGCGAATGCCGCCACGGCGGACTCGAAGAAATCAAAGCCATATTGGCAACAAATCCGGTCCTGGCGCGCCCAACATGGGCGAACCAATGCTATTATACATCGCAGCAACCCATCAAGTTTTAAGCGCGGTGCTCATTGTCGAGCGAAAGCGGACGGACACAAGTTCCCTCTCAAAACCAGTTTACTATGTGTCCACCGTCCTAACTCCATGCAAGTCACGGTACCGCATTATCAAAAGATAGCATCGCGGTGTTCATGGCATCCGGAAGCTGCGACACTACTTTCAAGAGTGTTCGATAACAGTAGCCTCGAAGTACCTCTTAATGACATTATAAACAACATGCGACATAGCGGGCGGATCGCTAAATGGGCCATTGAGCTCCTCCATGCGAAATAACCTACAAGCCACGACGAGCTATTAACTCGCAAGTTTTGGCCGACTTAAATCGCCGAATGGATGAAGCCGAACTCCTAAAATGCGGAGCATATTCAACTGGATCATGCACTTGACGGCTCCAAAATGTTGGCGGCACAGGGGCTGGCGTCGTTCGGCGTCCCCAACCGGGATACAGTCCAATCGTACTTCAAATAATGTACACGGACTCCAACAACGCGGCGAATACAAGGCCCTTCTACATGGTCTCCGGATGGCGGTCTCCATGGGCATTCAACGCCTAGAGGTGCACGGGGATTCGAACCTTGCGATATCCCAAATAAATGGGAACTTTGATGCCAAGGATCCGAAAATGGCAGCTTATCACAATGACGTCCTAAAAATGTCAGCTCGGTTTGAGGGGCTCGAATTTCACCATATAGCCAAGGATAACAACCAGAGCAGCGGACGTGTTGCACGCATTGGCGCATAAGCGCGATACCCCCAACATCTTCCTAGAGAGGCTTTTCAAGCCATCCTTATTATGGGAGGAGAGTCGGAAATAACAAACGGACCCAACCACACCGCCCACACGAACATTCCGACATAGTTGGTGGTTCCGCCAAAATAACACCGTCATTACACGCAATAATGGCAGTCATTGCCCGTGGACAGAACCATTCCTAGCCTACCTAACTAGGCAGGAGCTTCCGAAGACCAAAAGCGAGGCCCGCTGCATAGTGCGGCGGTCTAAAACCTATAAGGTCCATGAGGAGAGCTTTATAAGAAAAGCACAACGGAGTCCTTCAAAGGTGTATCTCCGAAGAGGAAGGCGGAATCTCTGGCTGAAATTCATGCGGACTCGGTGGGCACCATGCATAGCCCGGGCCCTTGTAGGCAAGGCCTTCCGTCAGGATTTTATTGGCCGGCGGCCGGGCGGATGCTCGGGACTTAGTCCAACGATCGTCGGTTGCCAGCTCTTTGCTAATCAAAGCCACATGCCACCCACCGCCCTCAAAACTATACCCATCACCTGGCCCTTGGCGGTGCAGGGGCTTGACATGGTTGGACCCCTTAAAGGAGGAACCCACAAGCAAAAATATCTATTGGTCATGGTGGATAAATTCACCCAATGGATAGAGGCCAAGCACAGTAAAGGCGGCGAATCCGGACGGTGATAGACTTCATATCGGGGTAGTACACGTTCTGGCGTCCCCATAGCATCATCACCGATAGCGGCACGAACTTCACGGCCGACGAGGTCAAACTCTAGTGCAAAAACATGGGCATCAAGCTCGACTACGCTTGAGTCTATCACCCCCAAACTAATGGTCAAGTCGGCGAGCAAGCGGTCTAATCATGGCGGCATTAAACCCGGACTAGTGCGGTCCCTCAAGGAATCTAACACGCCTTTGGGTTGAGGAGCTTCGACTCCGTACTGGGGCTGCGGACCACGCCGAATCGCACTACGGATTCACACCATTTTTATGGTATACGGTGCGAGAGGCAGTTTTGTCCTGCGACATAATTCATGACTCACCTCGCGTGCGCATATGCGAAGAAAGAAAGCCGAGCTCGTCGGCGGGACAGTTGGGCGCCTTGGAGGAGGAGCGCGCGTGGCAAAAGCTCGTTCCGCATTCTATGAAACAGCAGGCTCGAAGATATCAAAGCGAGGAAATGCGGGCCAAAGCTTACAACATTGGCGAACTAGTTCTCGCTGCGGGACAAGAAAAGGACAAACTCAAGCCCAAATGGGAGGGCCCTTCATCATCGACCATGTCGACCGCGGGCGTACCGTCTGCGAAACACATCGGATAACCGACTCGAGCCGAACCCAAGGAACGCAGCCCGCCTCCGAAGATTCTACGCCTAGCGCCGGATTCTTAGTTCGTCTCCTTCCTTCGTCTATATTTTATACTTTAAGCTGTCTTTTATTTCTCTCCTTCTTCCTCCTTTTTTCCGAAGCCGTTAAAGGCTTGTTCGCGCATTGTTACTTTTACACTTGATCGCTATCTGCGCTCATTATACACGGGGCTTCTCTATGAAGCTTATTTATACGGGCTTTATGCCCAACACATGTGTCACACTTACACATGAACCTTTTATTCACCATTGTATGCATCGATATGACTTAAGTTTTGGCCAAGCTGGGTTGCCTGGCTCCTGTGCTTACCCCTACGTTCTCGATTGTTCGGCTAGGTGGTAAAGGAGCACCTCTGCGATTATTACCGCCCGGTCAGCCGGACGTGTACCTCAGGTGGGTGAAGCCGAAAGCTAAGCGTGCTTAAGGGAATATTCGATCGGTGAACTAAAAGATGATTTTTTATTTTTCATTTATCTGCCCCAGATGCTTTTACTTTTTTACTTGATCCGTACATGCACTTTAGGGCATGCCTCGAGAAAAAGGAACCCCAAGCGGAACTATTCTCCTGGAAGATGTTTCTTGCTAACCATGTAATATAACATAACTAGTTGGGCACTTGTATGATAAAGCACTCATGACCCCTCGCTTGGTCTCCACGCATTCCCGGTTTTTACATAACCGCGAGGGTATTCGGACACACTCCGGACTATTGGGTCCCGAGGTTGAAGCAAAAGGTCCGCTTCGACAAGCGATCTACAATCCGGCTAGAAGGCATTTTACATGTCATTTTAAATTACATAGTCAAATTGGTGATTGTATTCCTCTTGATACCATCTAACAGGTTTTCTAGTTTACAGTCCTGCTGGGAATACTTTATGCCAACTCTACTTGGCGTGCGCTAAACTCACAGGATCTCCTTCCCGTCGGGCCACACAGAGTCCGACCTCGGCCATGTGGTTTGGGTCCGCCGTGTACAGCGTCTTCACCATGGCCCGAGCCTCCCTAAGCGCCTTGACGACAGGCGATATCTTCCATAGTCGGAGCGCCACCGTGCTCCTGAAGCTTCTCTGCAAGCTCTCCAAGGCCTTGGGCAGGGAGATAGATGGCCACAAGGCTGTCGGCGCCTTTCATCACCTGCGAACTTCGTTAGTGCGGTTGAAATAGCTCGGGAAGAGGGTCACCCGTCGAACCGGGCATTTCCTCTGCAGGACGACCCGTGAGCATACCTACAGACATAACTCTGTTAGTCGACTTCCTCGCCGAACTCTTTTTCAAAGTTCGCTCAAGCACTTACTATAAATGCCGCGACGAAGTCGCCGATTCTCCTTCATGGAGTCAGACAGCTGGGCACGAACATCCTTTAGTTCCTCACCCAGCTGGGTGTTGGCATCCTGGAGATTATTTTTCTCTTGCCTCACCCTTATAAGAACATTCTCGCCGGCCTTCAACCGGCGCAAGAGCTGTTGCTTGTCCAGATCTAGTCCGGCGGCATCTGCAATATTATTGTCAGATTTACACACACGCCGCACTTCACAAACTACTTATCTTTTGAAGCATATATTACCAGAGGGGTTCTCTGTGGCTCCCCCTGTAGCGGCTAGTGCGGCCTCAAGTTGGGCCTTGCATTCTTCAAGCTCCTGGGACAATCGGGTATTCTTTTTTGTAAGATCCTACATAACAAATGATCCTTAAATCAGTTATTCTAACTATTTTAAGTCTCGGGGGCTACTGGCATATATAACCGTCAAATTTCCTCACCCGTATGTCCTTTACATACTGCTCCGTGGCTCTGTCTAGACCATCTTGAGCGGCACGGAGGTGCGCATCTCCCGAATTGAAGGCATTCAATGCCTCTTGGGAGAAACATGCGTCACGAAGAACTGCCCGGCGGCGCCTGTGATTCATGGCGCTCTCCACCTCGGAGTTGGTGGCGGACAATCTGTCGGCATCCTCTGCCGGAGGATCATCCGACGCACGCCTCATGCTCGCCTCCGCTTCTGGACCCGGCTTTGGAGCCTGGCTGGCGGAGGCTCGATTGGCAACCTCTCCGGACACAGTCCAGCGAGCGCTCTTTTTCCTGAAAAGAGTACCAGCGTTAGTACACCTTCCAGGAATCAATCCTGGGAATATGGTAACGCGCCATACCATTGCGGCGGCGTTTCGATCCGGACCGCACTTCTTTTTAGCCTGCGGGGCAGCTTGTTGGCTAGCCGCCGCGGGCTCGGCCTCCTGCCTCGAACGCACCCCTTGCGAATATTGGGACCTCGTTCTCAGTTACCTGTGAGGCTGGAAGTATTCCGGGAAGTGTCGGCCGTAATGGCAACCAAGGCATTATCGATGCTCGATTGGTGAAATACCCCATCAATCAGCTCCACCAATATGTCCGGATCCTCTTGGGAGGCGGATCGAGGAACCGTTCGGATCCTCGGGTTGTGGAAGCGGGCTGTTTATGTCTTTTACGGCTGGCGCGGTTCTGCGCCAAAATCACTAAATGAGATACCTAACCATGGGAATACGGATCGGATGTGCAAAAAGAAATGTCGCTTACCCAGCTTGAGGATTGTTCATAGAAAATCCGTTCAATGGGTGACACGGAGAAAATCCTCCTCTTCTCCCTTATGCAGGCGGACAAGATCTTCACCAGATCGGTGACCGATCCGGCCCCTTCGGCCATGGCGGGTGGCATCGTCCTCCCGTTGAAATCCCACATGGGGTGGCCCCTATCTTTGGGCGGCTGCACCCCCCCGCATAATACATGTGGCCATGACACGATCATGGTCGATGCAGAATGAGCTAACAATCTTATTTGGCTCATCGGGTAAAGGGCGTCCTATCGCCTTCCCTCACAGGAGCTCATGGCGCCAACTCAGCGTTTCTTCAAAGGAGCATTGCTGAACTCCGGAGACCGATCCGAACAGGATCCGGCAGCGGGACGTCCTCTATATAAAACCATTCCGAAGGCCAGTCTTCGGACGCCTTCTTCGGGGTTCCGGATAGATATCCGGTCCCGACGATGCGCCATAGCCCGGCTCCGCCGACTTGATATATTGACCCCTCATGAGAGCAGGGTACAAGGCAGAATAATCTCTTCCACAATGCAAAATGAGCCTCGACGCCCAAGAACAGTTCGCAAAGGGCCACGAAGCCCGCGATGTGCAAAATGGAGGCAGGCGTAAGGTGGTGCTGGCTGGAGGCCGTAGAACTCCAAGAGCCGGGAGAAAGCGGATGAATTGGAAATCCGAGTCCTCTTACTAGATAAGAGACAAAGCATACCCGCTCTCCTTTGGAGGGATCGGGGACACTCTCCGCTTGCTTTCCGCCCTTATAGGTGGCGAGTCCGCTCGAACCGGAACCATGAAGGCGGGGAAGAAATCCCTTGGTTTGGAGTGTCACTAGCTCGCTATCTTGGACTGAGCATCTCTCCCAATTACCAGGTGAGGGCTGGGGCGCGAGAGGAGGAGCTCGTCGATTGTCCATGATGGAATGGATTTTTGTCGAGGCGCTCCGATGAAAGCTTCATGGAGGGATGGTGTGACTCAGATCTAGATCCTCGTCCCTTTTATAGGCGGCTCATTTGCGCAGCTAGGGGGATAAGTGTAAAAATACCCTGGCTTTTCGCATTCGTTCAAACATGTGGAAGATGGCCATTATTGGGCGTGGAAGCCAAGGAGCGCATCATTTATCAGAAGCTGGACACTATTCGACAAGTATATGGTTTTTGGAGAAAAACCCACCTCGCAATGCCGAAGACAATCTCGCACGGACTCATCGCCATTGAAGCCTGGTTCAGGGCTCTTGAGGAGTCTGGATTAGGGGTGTCGGATAGCGAACTATCATCGTTAGCGGACTCTGGACTATGAAGATACAAGATTGAAGACTTCGTCCCGTGTCCGGATGGGACTTTCCTTGGCGTGGAAGGCAAGCTTGGCGATAAGGATATGTAGATCTCCTACCATTGTAACCGACTCTGTGTAACCCTAACCCTATCTGGTTTCTATATAAACCGGAGGGTTTTAGTCCGTAGGACGAACAACAATCATAATATAGGCTAGCTTCTAGGGTTTAGCCTCTCTGATCTCGTGGTAGATCCACTCTTGTACTACCCATATCATCAATATAAATCAAGCGGGGTAGGGTTTTACCTCCATCGAGAGGCCCGAACCTGGTAAAAACATCGTGTCCCTTGTCTCTGTTACCATCCGCCTAGGCGCACAGTTCGGGACCCCCTACCGAGATCCGCCGGTTTGACACCGTCAAGGATTCAAGCATAATTTGAGACATGGATGTTTTTGTCGTGGTTCCGATAAGTGGTGCTATTGTACATCCACGTTGATGGAGACTTCAACCCACGAAGGGTAGCAGTTCTTGTGAGTCCACGGAGGCTCCACCCACGAAGGGTCCACGAAGAAGCAACCTTGGCTATCCCACCATGGCCGTCGCCCATGAAGGACTTGCCTCACTAGCGGTAGATCTTCATGAAGTAGGCGATCTCCTTGCCCTTACAAACTCCTTGGTTCAACTCCACAATCTTGTCGGAGCCTCCCAAGTGACACCTAGCCAATCTAGGAGACACCACTCTCCAAGAAGTAACAAATGGTGTGTTGATGATGAACTTCTTGCTCTTGTGCTTCAAATGATAGTCTCCCCAACACTCAACTCTCTCTCATAGGATTTGGATCTGGTGGAAAGAAGATTTGAGTGGAAAGCAACTTGGGGAAGGGTAGAGATCAAGATTCATATGGTGGGAATGGAATATCTTGGCCTCAACACATGAGTAGGTGGTTCTCTCTCGAGGCTGGTAAGTTGGAAGTGTAGGTTTGTTCGATGGCTCTCTCCACGAATGAAGAGGAGGTGGAGGGTATATATAGCCTCCACACAAAATCTAACCGTTACACAATTTACCAAACTCGGTGGGACCGAATTAACAAACTCGGTCGGACCAATTTAGTAAACCTAGTGACCGTTAGTGATTTGGTGGGACCGACATGCAACTCGGTAGGACCGATATGGTTAGGGTTAGGGCATAACGTAATCTCGGTGAGACCGATTATACAAACTCGGTGAGACCGATTTTGGTAATTAGCTAACCAGAGAGTTGGTCGGAGTAAACTTCGGTGGGACAGATTAAGCTCTTTTTGTGAGACGAAATGTTACGAAAGGGAAGCAGAGAGTTTACATTGCAATCTCGGTGGGACCGATCGCTCACTTCGGTTAGACCGAAACTTTACGAAGGGAAACAGAGAGATTACAATCCCATCTCGGTGAGACCGATTTGCCTAGGGTTTGTGGCAGTGGCTATGACATTTGAACTCGGTGGCGCCGGATAGAAAGAGTCGGTAGGACCGATTTTGACTTTAGGTTTAGGTCATATGTGGATGTGGGAAAGTAGTTGAGGGTTTTTGGAGCATATCACTAAGCACTTGAAGCAAGAGGCTCATTAAGCAACACCTCATCCCTCCTTGATAGTATTGGCTTTTCCTATAGACTCAATGTGATCTTGGATCACTAAAATGTAAAATGTATAGTCTTGAGCTTTTGAGCTTGAGCCAATCCTTTGTCCTTAATATTTTGAGGGATCCACTTTCATCATCCATGCCATGCCATTCATTGAGCTTTCCTAAAATATTTGTCTTGGAATAGCATTAGCTCAATGAGCTATATGTTGTTATGAATTACCAAAACCACCTAGGGATAGTTGCACTTTCACCGGCCGCACCTCCCCCTTGCTCCTTTATATACGGGGGCAGGGGGGCATCCTAGAGACACAACAATTGATCGTTTGATCTTTTAGCCGTGTGCGGTGCCCCCTCCACCATAGTCCACCTCAATAATACTGTAGCGGTGCTTAGGCGAAGCCCTGCGTTGGTAGAACATCATCATTGTCACCACGCTGTCGTGTTGACGAAACTCTCCCTCAACACTCGGCTGGATCGGAGTTCGAGGGACGTCATCGGGCTGAACGTGTGCTGAACTCGAAGGTTCCGTGCGTTCGGTACTTGATCGGTCGGATCGTGGAGACGTACGACTACATCAAGCGCGTTGTGCTAACGCTTCCGCTTTTGGTCTACGAGGGTACTGTTGGAAATATGCCCTAGAGGCAATAATAAAAGGATTATTATTATATTTCCTTGTTCGTGATAATTGTCTTTTATTCATGCTATAATTGTATTATCCGGAAATCGTAATACACGTGTGAATACATAGACTACAATAGGTCCCTAGTGAGCCTCTAGTTGACTAGCTCGTTGATCAATAGATAGTCATGGTTTCCTGACTATGGACATTGGATGTCATTGATAACGGGATCACATCATTAGGAGAATGATGTGATGGACAGGACCCAATCCTAAGCATAGCACAAGATCATGTAGTTCGTTTTGCTAGAGCTTTTCCAATGTCAAGTATCTTTTCCTTAGACCATGAGATCGTGTAACTCCCGGATACCGTAGGAGTGCTTTGGGTGTACCAAGCGTCTGGCGTAGCTGGGTGACTATAAAGGTGCACTACGGTATCTCGAAAGTGTCATTGGGTTGTCACGGATCGAGGCTGGATTTGTCACTCCGTATTACGGAGAGGTATCACTGGGCCCACTCGGTAATGCATCATCATAATGAGCTCAAAGTGACCAAGTGTTTGGTCACGGGATCATGCATTCTGATGCAGTAAAGTGACTTGCGATACTTGAGACTGAGCGAGGTATTGGGATACCGACGATCGAATCTCGGGCAAGTAATATACCGATTGACAAAGGGAATTGTATCGGGTTGCTTGAATCCTCGACATCGTGGTTCATCCGATGAGATCATCGAGGAGCATGTAGGAGCCAACATGGGTATCCAGATCCGCTGTTGGTTATTGAGCGGAGAGCCGTCTCGGTCATGTCTGCGTGTCTCCCGAACCGTAGGGTCTACACATAAGGTTCGGTGGCGCTAGGGTTGTATGAATATGAGTATGCAGCAAACCGAAAGTTGTTGAGTCCGGATGAGATCCGGACGTCACGAGGAGTTCGGAATGGTCGGAGGTAAAGAATTATATATAGGAAGTGTTGTTCGGCCATCGGGAGAGTTTTGCGGTCACGGTATTGTACCGGACCACGGAAGGTCCCAGGGTCCACGGGTGGGGCCACCTATCCGGAGGGCCCGTGGGCTGAAGTAGGGGAACCAGCCTGGTGGGCTGGTCGCCCCCTGGGCCCCCCTGCGCCTAGGGTTGGAAACCCTAGGGGTGGGGAACCCACTGCCTTGAGGCAAGCCTCCCCCTTGGCCGCCGCCCCCTTGGGAGATCTCATCTCGGGTGGTGCCCCAGAGGCCTATATAAAGGGGAGGAGGGCAGCCGCACCTGAACCCTTGGCGCCTCCTCTCCTTGCTACACCTCTCCCTCTCATGAGCTCTCAGTGAAGCTCTGCGGAACCTCTGCATCCACCACCACGCCGTCGTGTTGCTAGATCTTCATCAACCTCTCCTTCCCCCTTGCTGGATCAAGACGGAGGAGACGTCACGCTGACCGTATGTGTGTTGAACGCGGAGGTGCCGTCCGTTCGGCGCTAGGGTCATCGGTGATTTGGATCACGACGAGTACGACTCCCTCAACCCCGTTCACTTGAACACTTCCGCTCGCGATCTACAAAGGTATGTAGATGCACTCCTATCACTCGTTGCTAGATGAACTCATAGATGGATCTTGGTGAAACCGTAGGAAATTTTTTATTTTCTGCAACGTTCCCCAACAGTGGCATCATGAGCTAGGTCTATACGTAGTTCTCTATTGCACGAATAGAACACAATTTGTTGTGGGCGTAGATGTTGTCAACTTTCTTGCTGTTACTAGTCTTATTTTTCTTCAGCGGTATTCTGGGATGAAGCGGCCCGGACCGACCTTACACGTACGCTTACGTGAGACAGGTTCCACCGACTGACATGCACTAGTTGCATAAGGTGGCTAGCGGGTATTTGTCTCTCCCACTTTAGTTGGAGCGGATTCGACGAAAAGGGTCCTTATGAAGGGTAAATAGAAGTTGACAAATAACATTGTGGTTTTTCGTAGGTAAGAAAATGTTCTTTCTAGAACCCTATTGCAGCCACGTAAAAGATGCAACAACAATTAGAGGACGTCTAACTTGTTTTTGCAGCAATTGCCTTGTGATATGATATGGCCAAAAGTTGTGGTGAATGATGAATGATATATTGTGATGTATGAGATCATGCTCTTGTAATAGGAATCACGACTTGCATGTCGATGAGTATGACAACCGGCAAGAGCCATAGGAGTTGTCTTAATTATTGTATGACCTGCGTGTCATTGATTCAACGCCATGTAATTACTTTGCTTTATTGCTAAACCATTAGCTATAGTAGTAGAAGTAATAGTTGGCGAGCAACTTCATGGAGACACGATGATGGAGATCATGATGATGGAGATCATGGTGTCATGTTGGTGACAGGATGATCATGGAGCCCCAAAGATGGAGATCAAAGGAGCTATATGATATTGGCCATATCATGTCACTACTATATAATTGCATGTGATGTTTATTATGTTTATGCATCTTGTTTACTTAGAACGACGGTAGTAAATAAGATGATCCCTTATAATAATTTCAAGAAAGTGTTCTCCCTAACTGTGCGTCGTTGCTAAAGTTCATCGTTTCGAAGCACCATGTCATGATCGGGTGTGATAGATTCCTACGTTCACATACAACGGGTGTAAGACAGTTTTACACATGCAAAACACTTAGGTTAAATTGACGAGCCTAGCATGTACAGACATGGCCACGGAACACAAGAGACCGAAAGGACGAACATGAGTCGTATGGAAGATACGATCAACATGGAGATGTTCACTGACGATGACTAGTCCGTCTCACGTGATGATCGGACACGGCCTAGTCGACTCGGATCATGTAACACTTAGATGACTAGAGGGATGTCAAATCTGAGTGGGAGTTCATTATATAATTTGATTAGATGAACTTAATTATCATGAGCATTAGTCTAAAATTCTTTGCAAAATGTCTTGTAGATCAAATGGCCAACGCTCATGTCACCATGAACTTCAACGCGTTCCTAGAAAACCAAGCTGATAGATGATGGCAGCAACTATTCGGACTGGGTCCGGAACACGAGATCATCCTCATAGCTGCCAAGAAACAAAATGTCCTAGAAGCACCGCTAGGTGAAGCACCCATCGAGAGAACCAAGGCGTTATGAATGCTTGGCAGTCTCGTGTTGATGATTACTCCCTCGTTCGATGCGGCATGCTTTACAGCTTAGAACCGGGGCTCCAAAAGCGTTTTGAGCAACACGGAGCATATGAGATGTTCGAGGAGCTGAAAATGGTTTTCAAGCTCATGCCGGGTCGAGAGATATGAAGTCTCCGACAAGTTCTATAGTTGTAAGATGGAGGAAAATAGTTACATCGGTGAGCACATACTCAAAATGTGCAGGTTGCACAACCGCTTTGTCCCAGCTGGACATTAACCTCCCGGACGAGGCGGTCATTGACAGAATCCTTGATCGCTCCCACGAGCTACAAGAGCTTTGTGATGAACTACAATATGCGGGGATGGTGAAAACTATTCTGAAGTATTTTCAATGCTGAAGTCGTGAGTAGAAATCAAGAAAGAACATGAAGTGTTGATGGTCAATAAAACCACTAAGTTCAAGAAGGGCAAGGGTAAGAAGAACTTCAAGAAGGGCGGCAAGGATGTTGCCGCACCCGTAAGCCGATTGCGGGAAGAAGTCAAAGAATGGACCCAAGCACGAGGCAGAGTGCTTTTATTGCAAAGGGAAGGGTCCTTTGGAAGTGGAACTGCCCAAATACTTAGCGCACAAAAAGGCGGCAACACTAAAGGTATATGTGATATACATGTAATTGATGTGTACCTTACCAGTGGTCGTAGTAACTCCTGGGTATTTGATACGGTGCCGTTGCTCATATATGTAACTCTCGGCGGGAGCTGCGGAATAAGCGGAGGCTGGCGAAGGGCGAGGTGACGATGCACGTCGGGAATGGTTCCAAGGTCGATGTGATCGCCGTCGACACGCTACCTCTACATTTACCTACGGGATTAGTTTTAAACCTCAATAATTGTTATTTAGTGCCAAGTTTGAGCATGAACATTGTATCAGGATCTCGTTTAATGCGAGATGGCTACTCATTTAAATCCGAGAATAATGGTTGTTCTATTTATATGAGAGATATGTTTTATGGTCATGCTCCGATGGTCAATGGTTTATTCTTAATGAATCTTGAACGTGATGTTACACATATTCATAGTGTGAATACCAAAAGATGTAAAGTTGATAACGATAGTCCCACATACTTGTGGCACTGCCGCCTTGGTCACATTGGTGTCAAGCGCATGAAGAAGCTCCATGCTGATGGACTTTTAGAGTCTCTCGATTATGAATCGTTTGACACATGCGAACCATGCCTCATGGGCAAAATGACCAAGACTCCGTTCTCCGGAACAATGGAGCGAGCAACCAACTTATTGGAAATCATACATACCGATGTGTGCGGTCCAATGAGCATTGAGGCTCGCGGAGGATATCGTTATGTTCTCACTCTCACTGATGACTTGAGTAGATATGGGTATGTCTACTTGATGAAACACAAGTCTGAGACCTTTGAAAAGTTCAAGGAATTTCAAAATGAGGTAGAGAATCAACGTGACCGAAAAATAAAGTTCTTACGATCAGATCGTGGAGGAGAATATTCAAGCCACGAATTTGGTACACACTTATGGAAATGTGGAATCGTTTCACAACTCACGCCGCCTGGAACACCTCAGCGTAAGGGTGTGTCCGAACGTCGTAATCGCACTCTATTGGATATGGTGCGATCTATGATGTCTCTTACTGACTTGCCGCTATCATTTTGGGGATACGCTCTAGAGACAGCTACATTCACTTTAAATAGGGCACCGTCTAAATCCGTTGAGACGACGCCGTATGAATTATGGTTTGGGAAGAAACCTAAGCTGTTGTTTCTAAAAGTTTGGGGATGTGATGCTTATGTCAAGAAACTTCAACCTGAAAAGCTTGAACCCAAGTCGGAAAAATGCGTCTTCATAGGATACCCTAAGGAAACCATTGGGTATACCTTCTACCTTAGATCCGAAGGAAAGATCTTTGTTGCCAAGAGCGGATCCTTTACGGAAAAAGTTTCTCTCGAAAGGAGTAAGTGGGAGGAAAGTAGAACTCGATGAAGTACTACCTCTTGAACCGGAAAGTAGTGCAGCTCGAAAACTGTTCTGTGTTGCCTACACCGGCGGAGAGGAAGTTAATGATGATGATCAAGGTACTTGGATCAAGTTGCTCTGAACCGTGGAGTCCACAAGGACACGTTCCACACCAGTGGTATGGCAACCCTGTCACGGAAATCATGTTGTTAGACAACGGTGAACCTTCGAACTATGAAGAAGCAATGGCGGGCCCAGATTCCAACAAATGGCTTGAGCCATGCAATCTGAGATAGGATCCATGTATGAAAACAAAGTATGGACTTTGACAGACTTGCCCGATGATCAGAATGTCGGTGTCAAAACCGGCGGATCTCGGGTAGGGGGTCCCGAACTGTGCGTCTAGGCGGATGGTAACAGGAGACAAGGGACACGATGTTTTACCCAGGTTCGGGCCCTCTTGATGGAGGTAAAACCCCCTTATTTCGGGATTCTCATCAATACGGACGTGGGTAACCCAACCGTGCCCGTTGGCCTGCCTTCTCTATCAAAGGCGAGTCCTAGTTGACCACGGGGTGGGCTCTTGGTATTCAACCTCTTTATAACGAGACCAAGGCCCTCTCCTTTTTACACCCTCTATCGAGTTCGCCTCGTGCTTCGAGTTCCAACACCCAAAGCTTCAGATTCAGGCGCTTCGAACTTTCGACAATGTCCGGCTCTGACCAGCATGGCCGATGGATGTCTTCCTCCGTCACAGAAGAAGACGTGCTAAAGCTGCGCGACGCCAAGTATCTAACGGCGAGATCTCGCATAGGCTGCCTGCTCGAGGCAGGTCATTCCCACTCTGAGCCCGGTGAGAACGTGGTGTTCGTGTCTCACTTCCGTCGGGGTTTAGGCTTCCCGATGGACCCATTTGTGCGAGGGCTCATGTTTTATTATGGGCTTGATTTCCATGACTTGAATCCGGAGTCCATCCTCCATATCTCGTCATTCATTGTTGTATGTGAGGCCTTCCTCCATATTACCCCTCACTTTGGATTGTGGCTCAAGACCTTCAAGGTGGAGCCAAAGGCGATCAAGGGGCAGAAAACAGAGTGCGGAGGGGCGGTCATAAGAAAATGCGCTGGTGCTCCGTGGCCCGAGGCTCTTTTCAAGAGGAGCTTCGTTTATGGCAGCAGGAGTGGTTCTATATCACCGCTCCTGGGGGCACCAAATGGGCGGCGCTCCCGCCTTCGCTCAGGTCCACCACAGCGGTGGCGTCATGGGTCAACAAGGGGCTCGGCGGGGGTTGTCCAGGGCGTTCCCCTGCTGCGAGGGCCGTGTTCGAGATCTCCAAGAAAGAGGATCAATCTGGTTGCGATGGCGCGGTTATTGTGATCCAGCGCCTTCAGCCTGCAAACATCGCCCCCTCCGCTTGTGGGAATTCAATCCAGAGGGACCACGAGCTCTCCAAAATTTTATGGGCACGGCGCTTGTGGGAGATGTATAAACTGTTCTTGGATCACAAGAGAAGTGTCCGGACTTGACCGAGGGCGCAGGACTAAGCTGCAATCGCCAGATACTCAAGTAAGTAGTCACAGTAACGGACAAGCTGTTCATTCATTTATTATACATATATGCCCTTTAAAGGAGCCGTTTCTTGAACAGGAGTGGATAGCCAAGGCAAAGTTGATAAGGTGTCCGCCTCCCCTCCCAGAGACCATGCCGGATCCCATGTTGACCAATATGTTGAAGGTCGCGCCCTTTGAAGAAGGCGAAGGGATGAGCGGGGGAGCAACTGCCTCTGCAAAGGAGGCTATCAAGGAAGGAGGGATTAAGAGTCCCACCTTCCGAGGAGAGAAGAGGATCGCTTCAGAAGATCCGGATGTCAAGGCCTCAAAGAAAGGAAGGGAATCTTCGGTAGAGAGTCCGGCGCTGGGAAGTAACCCAGCCGCATTATTTCCCCAAGGGGATCAGCCCTCCAGCGAGCCGTAAGTAGAAAGAAGGGGTCCTATAAATAAGGAGCATCCCCGTATTTATTTATGAAGATAACCGGAATTGTACCTTTGAGTTCGGATCTCAGCCCTTCTCAGCAGAGCTCGTCTTCGGCGAATCTTCTTCCGGAGATGATGGAGAGCGAAACGCCTCCACCTGTCGCACCCTCATGTGAAGCAGACGACCCAGAGGTGTCGTGGCGGAGGGTTCCCCAAGTCCGGCGGGGCGGAAGGTCAGGCGCCAAGTGGTGTCTTGGTCGGAGGATCTGAAGGATCTGCTCGGGCGGCGGCTATCTCAGAAGATCACCGTGCTCTAATGGAGTGCGGTGATTGAAAGAATTGCATCCATGGAGAGCGGATTATGTGAAGCCGTCGAAGCTTCTTGGCGGGGTTTGAAATACATAAAAAAAATGATGTACCGTCGGCGATTATGCATATAAAATCGCCTGTATAGATAGTAGCCCTGAGACTCGGTATGTTGTCAAAATTGACAGCGTGCGAGGATCAAATCTCGATTTTAACACATCGCCGCTTTTAAACAGGTGGCGGGCGTCCGGAGGCCAGCGGATTGATGAATATGCGAAACTGAAGCGGCAACTTGCGAGGCGAATCACGGACATCGCTGGGTCAATAAGCGGTTTGACGAGTCACAAGGTATCGACTTCTATCACGAGACACCTGTTAAGGGAGCTTGACGCCCATGTCTTCTTGTTAGTATGCTTTAATGCGATGGTGCCGCTGCGTGGAAGAGCTGCGGGCAGAACTTCGCCCGAGCGAAAAGAGCAAGCCAGAATTAGTAATCGGCCGCTTTAAAAGGCGGCGAAGAGCTAAAAGCTGAGCGGGCTGCTCACTTGCCAAAGCAAAGAGAAGATGGCGATATGGCCAAAAGTTAAGGAGTACTACCGATCGCTGCAAGGTTCTTGAAAAAAGCGTCAAAGCGGAACACGAGGGCTGAAGAAGGCCGCCGCGAATCTAGAATGCCCAATCGGCTTTGAGAGCTGCCAAGGAGGAGCTGAGTCGGGCCACGGCAATTGCAGCTGGAAAACCGTTTACGCTGCGGAGAAATATCTGGATCAAAGTATGCTCGATTAGATAAGTTGTGGAGTTCAGAGGATGCTTATCTGGACTTGGCGGCGAAGCGCCAGGACGCGTTGAGCACTTCCGGGGCGGAAGGGGCACGAAGGAAGAGCTATATTGGTCGCAATTCCATAGTCCGGGCGTCCCTGCCGTTAACCGATCGGTTGGCGAATGGGCGAGCTGAATTGATTGTCGGATTTGCCATGAAGCATGTCTTGACTCACTTGTGGCGGACGGACCCCACCAAGAGCTATTTTTGTTTAGTGCAGCGGTTTCTTGGAAGCGGTGCAGCGTGTCGCCGATGAAGCGATCGTCATGTCTTGAGGGAGCGCGGATGGCTCTTGCCGTGTCAAGACATCTTGGGCGAGATGAAGGCCACTAACGTTGCATCCCAGGATTCGGAGAAAGGCCGAGTACCTGCCGAGCACTACTTTGAAGAAGTCTGCGGGCGCTTCGTTTAATAGAGACGCCCGTGCTCGAAGGATATTATGTTTAAATGACATGTATGATTTGTGAAAACGGTGTTTCAATGTAATATAAGTGCTTTTTATACTTGTGCGTTCAAGTAGTAAACTACTCCTGTCGCGGCCGTTTATGTATATGTGTATATAACTTTGAAAGATGGCAGTCCTTGGCTTCAACCCCCACGCACATAGTGCGGGGTGTTTAAAAAAGCGTTTTTCACATAATCCAACGTCATGGTCCTATTAAGGAGGTGATAGCGTAGCAAACCAGGCAACGAACTATAATGCTTTATCACTTTCACTTAGCCATAGGAGTTCGAGGTGGGGCTACTATATAGCCCACAGGGGCACCGCACTCTCGAGTCGAAGTGCGTATGTGCCTGACCGAAAACCGGTCCTTCGTTAATGCGGAGAATTCTAAACATTCTGTGAATCATCAGTGGTTGACCAGTCTCTCGCTATATCATGACAGTCAGTTTTGGCTTTCTCTCTTGAGGTGCTCGCCCGGCGAACCGGGCACAATCGCGATAGTTCTCCACAGTGCCGCATTAGCCTTGAAAGCGGAACGTAAGGCAGCAAAACACAGGGCGGGCAACCCAACATTTGACCAAAGACATGATTCGAGCTGATGCATATAAGGCCCTAACTTCGAGGCGCGAATACTCCCTAAGGTATTCGGTCTTTATGAAAGTGGGCAGAATAATGCCCTAAGCCCCGTGTCAGTGCAGCAAAAAATTCTGGTGCGGCCAATGCCAAAGCACCAGCCTCCTCCTCGGTTATATTAAGGAACCGGGGATGTATATCAACAAGAGGCAGTGAAAAAAGGTTTACGCAGGGTCTTAATCTGAAAAGAATCCTTGCAGCGGGTCCCTCTTGCGTTTGCGCTGTGTCTCCGTTGTGCCGTATCACGGGCCGGGTGTAGCACGTTGTTCATCTGAAAAGAGAGGAACTTAGTTTGAAAAGAAAAAGGATCGTGTGAAAAATGTACTTAATATTAAATAAATGAAGTACGGTTCGAAGAAATGAATAAGATGGAGCTTTATTGTCTCTTTTTATACATGCATGCGGCCCCTCGTATGGGGGTATGCCGCAAGTAGGCGCCGGACTCGTCTAGCCGTGTCCGGGGTTTGAATGACCAATTCAGGTTCTTTGCCTAGCGAGCCGGATAGCTGTGGGGCTGTCAAGGCGGTCTCCGTTTTCCGTGCTCGAGTAACACTAATACTTCCTTTTAAGAAGATGATGCGCGTGGACGGGCATTTTAAGTGTTAGAGATGCATAATCTTGTATTGCGTTAAAGAGGCGAAAGCCTCGCGTCCCAATAGTGCTTGATGGCTACTTTTAAGCGGGCGACAAGGAAGAGTAACCTTCGCGACGGAAGTTGTCGGATGAACCAAACACAACTTCTAGCAGATATGGAGCCCGTGCGAGAGGCGTATGGGCGAAGCGATACTCCTTTAAAGGAGGTGTTGCTACTGGCGAATTTTGGTTGGGTTTATCCCCATCCTGCGGATTGTGTCACGATATATCAGGTTTATGTCACTCCGCCATCCATGAGGACATGTGTAAATTGGAATCCGTCGATTATAGGATCCAATATCAAGGCAGTCCATCCTGCGTTACGGATATTATCGGAATAGTCACGATGGTCGAAGGTGATTGGTTTTGACAACCAATGTGCGGTAGCGCCTTTTAGTGGGCGCCGCTCTGTTTATCCTTTGATCACGTGAAGTGAGTTTACTGTTTTAACCTTTTGTGGGAAATTCTTTTGTTTTCGGGGCTCGCTTGTGGTGCTCGTCATCATTTTCCCTTGGTGTGTCGAGCCCTTGTGTTCGGCATTAAGTCGGCGGACTGCTTGAAGACCCAACAATCTCTGTGGGTATGGTTTGCGGGCTTCCGGAGGTACCATGTATTTGACACAGTCTGTCCGAGAATCTTGTTTAGGTTGGATAGCTCGTCCTTGTTATCCTTTAAGGGCAGTGTTTTGTTGTTGACCGAGAGCTTTTGAATCCGGCGGTGACCGCCGTACTATTTGGGCCATTTTCTTTATTCGGCTGATCTTTTCTGCGTCGTGATTTCATTCCATCCTGGTTTGGATGTACTCGGGTTCTTTGTATCGCATCTAGCCAGCCAGCTGTCCTCTCCGCATAAGCGGGTCATGAGGCTTATTAATCGGCCATTGTTCTTGGCTTTTCTTGGCGAGGTGTCTCGGCGAGCCATTCGTCTCGGACGTTGTGTTTGAAAGCTGCTAAGGCTTCGGCGTCCGCATAGTCGACTATTTGGTTCTTTTTAGTAAGGAACCTGTTCCAGAATTTTTGGGCTCACTCTCCGGGCTGTTGAGTTATGTGACTTAGATCGTCTGCATCCGGAGGGCGGACATAATGTAACGCCCTCGATGCGGCTATATCTCCCACGTGTCGAAGCACGACTTAGAGGCATAACCGCATTGAAAGCAATGTCGCAAGTGAGGTAATCTTCACACAACCCATGTAATACATAAGGGAAAGAGATACATAGTTGGCTTACAGTCGCCCCTTCACACAATACATAAATAAACATCCATAATCCAGATTACACTCAAGGTCCGACTACGGAACCAAAATAAAATAAGACTACCCCAAATGCTACACAGATCCCGATCATCCCAAGCTGGGCTCCACTCATCGATCATCGGGAAAAACACATATAATGCGACCACGTTCCTCGTCGAACTCCCACTTGAGCTCGGTTGCGTCATCTGCACTGGCATCGTCGGCACCTGCAACTGTTTTGGTAGAATCTGTGAGTCACGAGGACTCAGCAATCTCACACCCACGAGATCAAGACTATTTAAACTTATAGGAAGGACAGAGTTGTGAGGTGGAGCTGCAGCAAGCGACTAGCATATATGGTGGCTGCATTCGCAAAAGAGAGCGAGAAGAGAAGCAAGACACGGTCGTGAAGCTAGTAGCGATCAAGAAGTGATCCTGAACTACTTACGTCAAACATAACTCCAACACCGTGTTCACTTCCCGGACTCCGCCGAGAAGAGACCATCACGGTTACACACGCGGTTGATGTACTTTAATTAAGGTCAACCGGGTTTTCTACAACCGACATTAACAAATTCCCATCTGCCTCATAACGCGGGCACGGCTTTGAAAGATAATACCTGCGGGGTGTCCCAACTTAGCCCATTATAAGCTCTCACGGTCAACGAAGGATATTCCTTCTCTGGGAAGACCCGATCGATCTCGGAATCCCGGACTACGAGACATTTCGACAATGGTAAAACAAGACCAGCAAAGCCGCCCGAATGTGCCGACAAATCCCGATAGGAGCTGCACATATCTCGTTCTCGAGGGCACACCGGATGAGCAGACGTCGGGTTGGCATAGACCACTGATTGCCCAAGGGCGCGGACATCGCTCAAGTTGGACCAGCACTCGAAGGAGAACTGGCCCGGGGTTAAAATAAAGATGACCCTCGGGCTCGCGAAAACCGGGGAAAAAAGGCTTAGGTGGCAAATGGTAAAACCAAAGTTGGGCCTTCTTTGGAAGAGTCTTATTCAAAGCGAACTGTCAAGGGGTCCCATAAATCACCCAACCGTGTAAGGAACGCGAAATAAAGGAACATAACACGGTATGGCGGAAACTAGGGTGGCAGAGTGGAACAAAACACCGGCATAAGGCCGATCCTTCCACCCTTTACCCAAGTATATAGATGCATTAATTAAACAATAGATATTGTGATATCCCAACAAGTAAACATGTTCCAACAAGGAACAACATCTCCATGTTCAACAAGGAACAAACTTCATCTTCACCGCAACTAGCAGCGCTATAAGAGGGCTGAGCAAAGCGGTAACATAGCCAATCAACGGTTTGCTGGGAAAGGATGGTTAGAGGTTTGACATGGCAATATGGGTGGCATGATATAGCAAGTGGTAGGTAACGTAGCATAGGCATAGCAAAAGAGCGAGCATCTAGCAAGCAAAGATAGAAGTGATTTCGAGGGTATGGTCATCTTGCCTGCAAGGTTCTCAGAGTTGTCGAAAGCTTGATCCTCGTAAGCGTTCTCAACAGGTTCCTCGTTCACGTACTCGTCTCCCGGCTCTACCCAAAGCAAGAACACATACAATGGAACCACAATAAATCACGGTGCAATGCACAAGCAACATGATGCAATACATGGCATGATATGCGAGATGTGAGATGCAAAGCATATGCATGCTCCGGAAGGAAAATGATGAACGAGGCATCAACTTGGCAAACCAAGTATGCCGCTGGAAAGGTGAGATGATTTCGGTTGAAATCGATATAAAGATCACCGGAATCGGATGCACGGTTTGCAAATGACAAGCAAAACAAGAGACACAAATCTGCCATTAACAGCATGATGCCACTTAGCAAGCAACAAGAAATTAAGCTACTGCACCCAAACGTACCAACAAAGCATATGGCAGATATCTACTCGAGATTCTTGACAAAAGATGAACACTGAGCTACGGCTAAATCACACCATAACAGGTCCAAACAAGCATGGCAAAAGTGCAAAATATATCAGCTTCACAGACTTGGTGAAAATACTGAACATGGCAGAATCAACATCAGGAAGCAATGTTCAGAGTAAGCAAACAACATGCTAAAGGAACTTATAATAGCAAAACAAGGCATGGCATGAATATACTCAAAGCATAGAACAAAAGTCCCTTACTGACCATGAGCCAAAAGGGATCATAAAATGTAATAACACCCATGTGAAAATAGCAAGTTTCGTTAACAGATTCAGCAAACAGGGCATGACATTGACAGAAATTATGAAGGCATCTTCACGAGCTCGATGCACTCACTAAAGAGAATTTCATGATAAACTAAGCATACATCCATCAAGAAGACATGGCATAGAAACCATACATGGCAAGAACAACATCATAGCATTCACGGATCAACTACAACAACCTTGGCAAAATTGAATAACATGTAAACAATCTGCCAGGAAACATTTTATAGCAAAAGTAGAGCTCGATCGGCTCAAGCTATGGCACTCCATAATTGCAAACAAGGGCATGGATGGATAGAGAATAACCATATGTTCAAAACATCCTTACTGAAGTATCTCAAAATAAGCATGGATCTCTCTGTAGCATCAAGTTTACATGGCATAAAAATATCAGCAAAACAAGGGCTGAAATCAGCAACATCATGAAGCCTAGTTTGCATGCTTGTGCTAGTCACCACAGAGATCACAAAAATACATGGCATACACTCCTGTAAAGATGGCATGGCATATTACAAAACACATGTAGGACTCAAGATCATAGGATGCACACATCAATCATGGAAAAATGACAAAAGTGCATGTTCTGATAAGAATCTGAAACTAACATCACATAGCCATCTTCTAACAGCATTTCGGGCATCATGATGAGCTCAAATGAAAATGATGCAATGATATCAAATGATTTACTCGTCAAGACGAACAATTCGGTATGCTACACGCCCAAAACGGAGCCACGGGTGCAAAGTTATGATGCGATGAACATGCAACAAAATTATCACAGATAATGACTTAGACGAAAAGCGGGGGAAAAAAGAAGTCAACCCTTGCTCAGATCCGATCTGGCGTGGATCGAGGTTCGCCGGCGGAGGCTCGCCGGAGAAGGAGGGAGGAGAGGCCGGGGACGAGGCCGGGCCGCAGGCGGCGCAGTGGCGACGGCGGCCGGGGTCGGTCGTGGTCGGAGGTGGCGCTTGGTCTTGAGACGGCGGGGCAGCCGGGTCGGTGGCCGGGCGGCGGCGGAGCGAGGCGGTGGCAGCCTTCAGCCTTGAGGGAGGCGGCCGGCCAGGCGCGGGAAGGGCCGGGCGCTAGGCCTCATGAACTGGCGGCGGCCGGCGGCGATGTGGCGCGGCTCGCCATACGGGCGGCGCGCGTGTTGACGGGCGGCGGCGACGGATGCGTCCGGTCCGATCCGGACGTGTCCGACGGCGGAGGAGGGATTTCGTCTAGGGTTAGGGGTGGAATTGATCTGGGATTTCGGGGGAGGGGGTGTTTTTATAGGTAGAAGGAGCTAGGAAGCTCCAAATGAGGTGTAGTTTTCGCCCACACGATCGTGATCCGACAACGGAGAGCATGGAAGTGACTTAGATGGGTTATTGGGCTGTTTTGAAGGGGTGTTGGACTGCAACCCAAAAGAGGCCTTTGCGGTTATGCGGTTAACCGTTGGAGTATCAAACGAGCTCCAAATGACTCGAAACTTGACAGGTGGTCTATCGGTGGTGTACCAAGGCCACCTGACAAACCTCGGTCCATTCCGATAAAGTTTAGTACCCGCTCACGGAGAAATGTAAAAGGGGACGCGGGGGGACATAGGAGTGCCGGATTGCAAAACGGACAACTGGGAAAATGCTCATGCACATGATGACATGATATGAGATGCATGACATAAACAAAATGCAAAACGAAAGACAAAAACCCAACCACGGAGGGAAATATCATATCACAATGCCGAAAATGGCAAGAGTTGGAGTTACAAATAAGGAAAGTTACATCCGGGGTGTTACACATAAGTCCCCTGAAAATTTGCCCGGAATGCGTCCTCGAGCTCTTCCCAGCTTCCAATGGTATTTTTGGGGAGGCTTTTAAGCCAATGCCGAGCTGGCCCTTTGAGTTTAAGGGGTAAGTATTTTATGGCGTGGAGATCGTCTCCTCTAGCCATGTGTATGTGGAGGATGTAATCCTTGATCCGCACTCGAGTGCATTGTTCCGTTGTATGCCTCTATGTTTACGGGTTTGAATCCCGCTGGAAATTCATGATCCAGCACCTCATCGGTGAAACATAGGGGGTGTGCGGCACCCCTATATTTGGGTGTGTCGTGATCTTCGGGATTTTGACGTATTGCATTGTTTTGACGAGCCTGCTTTCTTGGCCCGTAGATGGACCTAACTGGGCCATCCTCTTGGTGTGAATCCTTATGCGGATCGCATATTGGCTTGTGTGCGGCGCCATTCACCGCTCTCTTTTCGCCGTGGGTTCGTCCATCCGACCGGGTGGCCTTCTTACTTTTTAATTGTGGGGGCTCTAAGGCCTCCTCGTCGAATTCGGGTAGTAGCTTTCTTTTCGGGTAGCTCTTTGTTCGGGCGATCGTCGCCCGTGCTTTATCTGCGGTGCTGAATACTTTGCTCCATCTGATCCTGAGTGCATATTCCGCTGTTTTGAGCTTCCGCTGTCCGGACTGTTGCCTTCGCCGGGGACAGATTGTTTATCCAAGTTGTCTTGTTCGGACGATTGCTCGATAGCTTGTTCGTTGTCCACCGGTTCGCCCTGCTCTATGGCTGGGTCTTTGTTGAGGCGGGACTTTGTTCGGCGTTTACGTTGCCGTTTTGACTGCTTTTCGAGGGATTTATTCTTCATAGCATCCCGTTGTTCCTCGTCTTCATTTGCTTTAGGTGTATCCACCATGTATACATCATGGGATGAGGTTGTCCAGCGTCCTATAGGTGCTGGTTCATTGTTGTCTCCTACATCGCCGTCCATACCGCCGATGTCTTGAGTCGAAATCGAGCACGTCGTGTAAGCTTTCGGCGATGGCTATGAAGTGGGTGGTGGGTGGGCTTTGAATTTCTTCGTCGTCGCATCCCAACCGCCCCGACCACAGTCCGCCAGGCTCTCGATAAAGAGAGAGACTTTAGTGTATTCAGGATGTCGCCAAAGGGCGAGTCTTGAAAGATATCCGTGGCCGTGAACTCCATAACGGCGCCCAATCGGATTCGATTGGCAAGGGCGCGAGGGTTCGGAGTCCAGAAAGGAGTCCGGCTTCCTGGAGTCAAGGTCTTTGCAAAGGACAGGGATGGAGTTCGGCTCGATCGCCGTAGAGATTGAAGCCCCCGAGGCGGTGTCCAACCACTCGTCCTCGATCGGGGAATCCGGCTCCGGATTAAGGGTCGGAGCGGATTCTGGTGCGGCCTCCAGGGCACTTTTCGGCTGCAGAGCTAGATCATGCCCATCGAGACAGTGCGGCGCACTTGGCTGTTGCTCGAATCCGTCGAAGATCAAGTCTCCACGGATATCGGCCGTATAGTTTAAACTTCCGAATCTGACCTGACGGTCAGGGGCGTAGCTTTCGATCTGCTCTAGATGGCCAAGCGAATTGGCCCGCAGAGCAAAGCCGCCGGACACGAAGATCTGCCTGGGGAGAGAAGTCTCACCCTGGACTGCGTCGTTGTTCATGATCGAAGGAGCCATCGGGCCTATCGGTGACGACACAGAGGAACTCTCAATGAAAGCACCAATGTCGGTGTCAAAACCGGTGGATCTCGGGTAGGGGGTCCCGAACTGTGCGTCTAGGCGGATGGTAACAGGAGACAAGGGACACGATGTTTTACCCAGTTCGGGCCCTCTTGATGGAGGTAAAACCCTACGTCCTGCTAGATTAATATTGATGATGTGTGTTACAAGAGTGGATCTACCACGAGATCAAAGAGGCTAAACCCTAGAAGCTAGCCTATGGTATGATTGTTGTTCGTCCTACGGACTAAAACCCTCCGGTTTATATAGACACCGGATAGGGTTAGGGTTACACAGAGTCGGTTACAATGGTAGGAGACCTACATATCCGTATCGCTAAGCTTGCCTTCCACGCCAAGGAAAGTCCCATCCGGACACGGGACGAAGTCTTCAATCTTGTATCTTCATAGTCTTGGAGTCTGGCCGATGATGATAGTTCGGCTATCCGGACACCCCCTAGTCTGGAACTCCCTCAGTGAGCGATAGAAAACAAATGGATCTTTAAGAAGAAGACGGACGTGGATGGTAATGTTACCATCTATAAAGCTTGACTGTCGCTAAAGGTTATCGGCAAGTTCAAGGGGTTGACTACGATGAGACTTTCTCTCCCGTAGTGAAGCTGAAGTCCGTCCGAATCATGTTAGCAATTGCCGCATACTATGATTATGAGATATGGCAAATGGACGTCAAAACGGCATTCCTTAACGGCTATCTTAAAGAAGAACTGTATATGATGCAGCCGGAAGGTTTTGTCGACCCTAAGAATGCTAACAAGGTATGCAAGCTCCAGCGATCCATTTATGGGCTGGTGCAAGCATCTCAGAGTTGGAACATTCGCTTTGATGAGATGATCAAAGCGTTTGGGTTTATCTTGAGACTTATGGAGAAGCATGTGTTTACAAGAAAGCGAGTGGGAGCTCAGAGCATTTCTCATATTATATGTAGATGACATACTTTTGATGGGAAATGATATAGAACTTCTGGACAGCATTAAGGCCTACTTGAATAAGAGTTTTTCAGTGAAGGACCCTGGAGAAGCTGCTTACATATTAGGCATCAAGATCTATAGAGATAGATCGAGACGCCTCATAGATCTTTCACAAAGCACATACCTTGATAAGATATTGAAGAAGTTCAAAATGGATCAATCCAAGAAAGGGTTCTTGCCTGTATTACAAGGTGTGAAATTGAGCTCGGCTCAATGTCCCACCACGGCAGAAGATATAGAAGAGATGAGTGTCATCCCTATGCATCAGCCATAGGGTCTATTATGTATGCCATGCTGTGTACTGCACTGATGTAAACCTTGCCATAAGTTTGGTAGGAAGATACCAAAGTAATCCCGGCAAGGAACACTGGACAGCGGTCAAGAATATCCTGAAGTACCTGAAAAGGACTAAGGACATGTTTCTCATTTTTGGAGGTGATGAAGAGCTCGTCGTAAAGGGTTACATCGACGCTAGCTTTGACACAGATCTGGATGACTCTAAGTCACAAACCGGATACGTGTATATGTTGAATGGTGGAGCAGTAAGCTGGTGTAGCTGCAAGCAGAGCATCGTGGCGGGATCTACATGTGAAGCGGAGTACATGGCAGCCTTGGAGGCAGCGCATGAAGCAATTTGGGTGAAGGAGTTCATCACCGACCTAGGAGTCATACCCAATGCGTCGGGGCCGATCAAACTCTTCAGTGACAACACCGGAGCTATTGCACTTGCCAAGGAGCCCAGGTTTCACAAGAAGACCAGGCACATCAAGCGTCGCTTCAACTCCATTCACAAAATGTTCAAGATGGAGACATAGAAATTTGCAAAGTGCATACGGATCTGAATGTCGCAGATCCGTTGACTAAACCTCTTCATGAGCAAAACATGATCAACACCAGAACTCTATGGGTGTTCGATTCATCACAATGTAACTAGATTATTGACTCTAGTGCAAGTGGGAGACTGTTGGAAATATGCCCTAGAGGCAATAATAAAAGGATTATTATTATATTTCCTTGTTCGTGATAATTGTCTTTTATTCATGCTATAATTGTATTATCCGGAAATCGTAATACACGTGTGAATACATAGACTACAATAGGTCCCTAGTGAGCCTCTAGTTGACTAGCTCGTTGATCAATAGATAGTCATGGTTTCCTGACTATGGACATTAGATGTCATTGATAATGGGATCACATCATTAGGAGAATGATGTGATGGACAAGACCCAATCCTAAGCATAGCACAAGATCATGTAGTTCGTTTTGCTAGAGCTTTTCCAATGTCAAGTATCTTTTCCTTAGACCATGAGATCGTGTAACTCCCGGATACCGTACGAGTGCTTTGGGTGTACCAAATGTCACAACGTAATCGGGTGACTATAAAGGTGCACTACGGTATCTCCGAAAGTGTCATTGGGTTGTCACGGATCGAGATGGATTTGTCACTCCGTATTACGGAGAGGTATCATGGGCCCACTTCGGTAATGCATCATCATAATGAGCTCAAAGTGACCAAGTGTTTGGTCACGGATCATGCATTACTGATGCGAGTAAAGTGACTTGTCCGGTAACGAGACTGAACGAGGTATTGGGATACCGACGATCGAATCTCGGGCAAGTAATATACCGATTGACAAAGGGAATTGTATACGGGGTTGCTTGAATCCTCGACATCGTGGTTCATCCGATGAGATCATCGAGGAGCATGTGGGAGCCAACATGGGTATCCAGATCCCGCTGTTGGTTATTGACCGGAGAGCCGTCTCGGTCATGTCTGCGTGTCTCCCGAACCCGTACGGTCTACACACTTAAGGTTCGGTGACGCTAGGGTTGTATTAATATGAGTATGCAGCAAACCGAAAGTTGTTCGGAGTCCCGGATGAGATCTCGGACGTCACGAGGAGTTCCGGAATGGTCCGGAGGTAAAGAATTATATATAGGAAGTGTTGTTTCGGCCATCGGGAGAGTTTCGGGGGTCACCGGTATTGTACCGGGACCACCGAAAGGGTCCCGGGGGTCCACCGGGTGGGGCCACCTATCCCGGAGGGCCCCGTGGGCTGAAGTGGGGAACCAGCCTGGTGGGCTGGTGCGCCTTGGGCCCCCCTAGCCTAGGGTTGAAACCCTAGGGGTGGGGCGCCCACTTGCCTTGGGGGCAAGCCTCCCCTTGGCGCGCCCCTTGGGAGATCTCATCTCAGGGGCGGAGCCCCCAGGGGCCTATATAAAGGGGAGGGAGGCAGCCGCACCTGAACCCTTGGCGCCTCCCTCTCCCGCTACACCTCTCCTCACGCAGAAGCTCGGCGGCTCTGCGGAACCTCACAGATCCACCACCACGCCGTCGTGCTGCTGGATCTTCATCAACCTCTCCTTCCCCCTTGCTGGATCAAGACGGAGGAGACATCACGCTGACCGTACGTGTGTTGAACGCGGAGGTGCCGTCCGTTCGGCGCTAGGGTCATCGGTGATTTGGATCACGACGAGTACGACTCCCTCAACCCCGTTCACTTGAACGCTTCTGCTCGCGATCTACAAAGGTATGTAGATGCACTCCTATCACTCGTTGCTAGATGAACTCATAGATGGGTCTTGGTGAAACCGTAGGAAACTTTTTATTTTCTGCAACGTTCCCCAACAGGTACGTGGACAACACTCTCCCCTCTCGTTGCTATGCATCACCATGATCTTGCGTGTGCGTAGGATTTTTTTTGAAATTACTACGTTCCCCAATAGCTGATACCACCCCCAGGGTATCCTTTATTCCTTCTCTGACCTCTTCAGGGCATAGATCACTAAAGAGTAGTGAACACTTACTTTCACTTAACAACTGTCCGTCCCCTTTTGGAAATTATACAGCACCGTTTTAATGACCTGCGCTTCTTGCACCGAAGCTTTGAAAAAGAGCAGGCTATCATCGGCAAACAACAAGTTGGAAATGCCCAGGCTATTTCTCGCAATTTTCAGTGGAGTCAAATTCCTTCCGTTGATCTCCTTCCTCATGAGATTCACTAGTCCATCCGCCACAAACAAGAATAGATATGGGCTGAGAGGGTCCCCTTGTCGTAGTCCTCTAGATGGAGAGAAAGGCTCCAGAAGAACACCGTTGCATCTCACGGTGTATCTGACGGAGCATACACACTGCATCACCCAACCAATCCACTTACTATTAAAACCCATCTTCAGGAGCACTCCCTCTAAGAACCTCCAGTCAACCCTGTCATAGGCTTTGGCCAAATCAAGCTTATAGGCACAGTGGGTATTGTTACCATTGGTACTATGCTGGATTTTATGAAAGCACTCAAAGGCAATGGTAGCATTCTCGGTGATCAACCTTCCAGGGATAAATGCGCTCTGTGTTTCAGAGATTATATCATCTAGAATAGGTCGAAGTCGGTTAACCAAGCACTTGGAGATCACTTTGTAGATGACATTGCACAAGCTGATAGGCCGGTAGTCCTTTAGCGATTGGGGTCATTACCTTTCGGGATGAGCACATTTACTGTATCATTGGTACCTTATGGCATGACACCACTGTCGAAGAAACTCAAAACCCCTTTTATCACATCATCTTGCAGCACCTCCCAGTTCCTCTAAAAAAATCGGGCAGGAAAACCATCGGGACCGGGGGCCTTAAGTGGTCCAATTTGGAATAAGGCATTCCCAACCTCCTCGGCAGAGAATGGAGCAGTAAGCCGATCATTCATCTCCTCAGAAATACTCCTCCTAGTCAACTCAATCAGTTCCTGCGGTTGTACATCCTCTTCCTGTTCATATAGCTCACGAAAAATTCCCTTGTCATCGTCTGGATCTCTGCTATATCCTCTTTCCAAACTCCCGCATGTAAGGGTAGGGATCTATTGATATGTATTATAGTGGCGATTACAAGCACGAATACACGAATTTAGGGGAGAACAGTAGCGGAGATGAACTAGGGTTCGAGCCGCCGCCGATGCCTTGATCCACTGGATGATCTCCTCTTTGGTCGGGGCGGAATAAGTACTAGGAGGGTACTGGGCTCACTTTGTCCACTGTGGGCCGGTGACGAGTGGGTTGGGCCTTCTCTCCCTGGTGGGCCGTGGGGCAGCGACTGGGTCGCTGCCTGTTGGGTCCCTCTCGTCAGCTATCCGGCCGGTGTGTGTAGGGTTGGGAGCGCTGACATCCCCTCCTCCTTGAGACAAGGCTTGCCCCCAAGCCTTAGCTACTGGGAAGTGAGCTTGCAGAGCTGCTTTATCCTCCCAAGTGTCCCCGAAAGCCGCCTCGTCAGACCAGCGCACACGGACCTGCTCGACCATGGCACCATTCTTCTTGCACCAACGGTGCTGGAGGACTGCAACGGGCACGACCGGTGCATCAGTATGGTGTGGAAGGGCAGAGTTGGACAGCGTACCCGGGCGAAGGCAGTGGCGCAGTTGAGACACGTGAAAAACTAGGTGAACTTGTGATTGTGGAGGAAGATCCAGCTTGTATGCAGCGTCATTGATCTTGGCGATGACTTGGTATGGCCCATAGTATTTGAATGCCAACTTGTGGTTGGCTCGCCGAGCGGCAGAGGTTTGAATGTACGGCTGAAGCTTCAGGTAAACCGAGTCGCCCACTCCAAAGGTACGAGGCGATCGCCGTTTGTCTGCCTGAGTCTTCATGTGTTGCTGCGCTCTGTTGAGATGCTGTTGAAGTAGGTCTTGTACCACTACACGCTCGTCCAGCCAAGAATGGAGTGCGGGGACTGTGGATTCAGAGGTAGAAGTGATTCCCCAATGTCGTGGGTCGTGCCCAAACATCGCTTTGAAGGGTGACATTCCAATGCTGGAGTGATGGGAAGAGTTGTACCAGAACTGAGCAAGAGGGATCCAGTGACTCCACCGCGTCGGACAAGCATGCACAAAGCATCTGAGGTAGGTCTCCACACACTGGTTTACCCTTTCCGTTTGTCCATCCGTTTGCGGATGGTTTGCTGTGCTCATCCGCAGCTCTGTACCAGCATACTTGAACAGTTCCCTCCAAAAATGGCTAGTGAAAACCGGGTTGCGATCAGACACAATGGTTACAGGGAATCCGTGGATCCTGTACACGCTATTCATATAGAGGAGGGCCACTTTTGCTGCCGTGTATGGATGCGTCAGCGGGAGTAAGTGAGCAAACTTGGTGCGCTTGTCCACGATAACCCAAAGGCAGTTGAATTTACTGGACTGAGGCAGGCCTTCCAAAAAATCCATCGTGATCATTTCCCACGGCTGTTGTGGAATGGGTAGTGGCTGGAGCAGCCCCGGTGATGTAGCTCTATCTGGTTTTAGCCTGCTGACACGTTGGGCAGCACCGAACATACTGTAGGACATGGGTCTTCATTTTCGGCCATGCAAAGAGGCGACGGACACGCCTGAACATCGCTGGGAACCCTGAATGCCCCCCCAATCGAGCTGTCATGAAAGGCTGCCATGATGCGTTGTTGAAGTCCGGTCGATCCACCCAGCCAAATGCGTCCTTGGAAACGCAGAATTCCATTATGTAACGAGAAACGTCCCTTGGGGTCTTCTTTCACTGCCAACTGTTCTAGAAGCCTCTGCGCTTGTGGGTTGCAGTAATAGCTGGCGACGATGTCCTCGAGCCATGAGGGTTGGCAAGAACTGACGCTGAACAGGAGGTCTTGCGACTGAGCTCTAGATAGGGCGTCAGCGGCAGTGTTCTCCGTGCCCTTTTTGTAACGAATAGTGTACCTCAGTCCCAATAATTTCGTGAATGCACGCTGTTGCCAAGGCGTTGAGAGCCTTTGTTCCTCCAAATGTATCAGGCTTTTCTGATCCGTGTGGATGATGAACTCACTGTGCTGAAGGTACGGTCACCATTGGTCCACGACGACGACAACCGCAAGGTATTCTTTCTCGTAAGTGGACAGCCCTTGGTACCTTGGGCTCAGGCTCTTGCTCATGAAGGCGATGGGATGGCCATCCTGTTGCAACATGATAATCCCCAAGTGCAGGGAATCATCATACCAATTTCCAAAGGTGGAAGTGATAAGTATGGAGTGTCGAACCCACAAGGAGCTAAAGGTAAGATCAACATTCTCTCAAGCCCTATCTTCCACTGATACGACTCTATGTACACCGAACGTTTGCTTCCAACTAGCAACGAGAAATAAAACTATGTTGTGGGTATGAAGAGGATAACTTTGCATGATATCGAAGAGCTAAAATATAAAAGTAGGTGATGTTATCATAAAGTTAGAATATACTACTAAATAATATAAATAGCGACTGTGGAATAATGGTGGATCGGTGTGCGGAATTGTCCTAGGCAATTGTTAACAAGACCGGTAATCACTATTGCAGTTTGATATGAGGGAGAGGCATAAGCTAACATACTTTCTCTACTTGGATCATATGCACTTATGATTGGAACTCTAGCAAGCATCCGCAACTACTAACGATCATTAAGGTAAAACCCAACCATAGCATTAAAGCATCAAGTCCTCTTTATTCCCATACTCAACAATCCCTCTTACTCGGTGTCGGTGTGAGGATGACACCTATGGGATCACAAGAATCCCTACTACGGTTGCGGGGCGCGGGGTCGTGAGAAGAGCGGGTCAAACAGATAGCACACGGTCTCTTTATCTAGGTTTGGGCCACGAGGATGCGTAAAACCCTACTCCTGCTTTGGTGGTTTGTTTATCTGTGTTCTTGAACTAGCAATGGGGCGTGAGGAGCTCCAAAACGCCGAATCCTCCTCCTGGTCACCTTGGGCCTCCTTTTATAGGAAAAGGGGTCGCCACAGTGGCACACAGGAGGTGGAAAGGGTACATTGATGCGAGTTTATCCCTCGCATTACATGACAAGGCGCTTTTAATGCGTCTTGCTTAGGTGTCCTTGCTTTATCGGGGACGTGGGAGGGCCCTGTCTCGTCCGTCGCCGCTCCCTTTCGTGTCGACACGCATACAGCCAGCGATGCCAGCGGTGCCATGTAGGCGCGGGCAGCTGAGGTGGCGCAATGGTGGGTCTCCACGAAGATCCGCTTGCCGCCACGCAGGTGCCTGCCCAACTGGTTGGGTCGGCAGCTGCATGCGAACTGTGGTGGAGGTTTGATTGGCGTGGGCCTGATGGTGGCCCTACGGGTGTTCTTGGCGAGGGCCTCGCCGTAGCCCCGGCAAGGGTCTGATGGTGGGCGCGACAAGCAGTACGCCAGCCCCGGCGCCTCGTAAGGAGAAAGCTCCATCAAAGTACATGATCCAATCACAACTTGCCTCCTTGCCGGGGAGAGCAGTCTCTTGAGCTTCTTCGTCAGGCGTTGCGGTCCATTCTGCAATGAACTCCGCTAGGACTCGGCTCAATCGTCAAGTACTTTCAAACTTGAGGCCAAAGCTGGACAGCTCCAGTGCCCATTACACAATTCTTCCCGTTGCATCCGGATTGTGCAATATCATTGCGAGAGGAAGCGAGTGGCGACGGTGATCTCGTGTGCACGGAAGTAGTGGCGCAGCTTCCTCGAGGCCATAAGAAGGCGAAGAGCAGTTTACGACGCTGGAGTACCTTGATCTAGCCCCTGCGGGAGGGAACTAACAAAGTAAACCGGTGCTGCATCATTTTCTTCTTGGCGGCACTTCAACTGGTTGTGTCGTCTCTGCATTGGTGGTGTCGGGCTCGCGCTGCCATCACCTCGTCGTCAACCTCTCTGCGCCACCAGTCTGGCGCGACCACCTGGTCCGTTGCCGCCAGGTATAGCAACAACGGCTCATGTGGCCTAAGGCGCAACTAGTATTGGCGCGGAGGAGAGGTACTTCTTCAAACCTTGCAATGCTGCTTGACTTCGGCGTCCACTCCATCGGGCCTGCCTTTTTCGTGATCTTGAAAAGGGAAGGCGCTTCGATGAACTTGAAATGAACCTGCCCATGGCGGCGACGCAACCAGCAAGCCGACGCACATCCTTGATTCGCTTGGGTGCTTCAATCTGCTCTATAGCTTTGATTTTGTCCAGATTGGCCTCTATCCCACGCTGTGACACCAAGAACCCGAGAAGCTTGCCGGACGGGATGCCAAAGACGCACTTCTCAGGGTTTAGCTTGAGATTGATCTTGCATAGGTTTGCAAATGTTTCTTGCAAATCTGGTATGAGGGTTGCCCTGTCCTTGGTTTTGACCACTATGTCATCCATATAAGCTTCCATATTTCTATGGAGCTGGGGTTCAAAACCAATCTGGACCGCCCTTGCAAACGTTGAACCAGCACTCTTCAACCCGAAAGGCATCCGCATGAAACAATACGTACCACATGGGGTGATGAATGTTTTTTTCTCTTCGTCTTCTCTTGTCATGAAGATCTGGTGGTAGCCGGAGTAGGCGTCGAGGAATGACAACAGATCACACCCAGCCGTGGAGTCAACAATCTGGTCGATCTTGCCGCAGCGGAAGGGTCCTTAGGGCAAGCCTTATTGATATCTGTGTAGTCAATACACAGTCTCCACTTCCCATTTGCCTTGCGTACTACGACCGGATTGGCCAACCACGTTGGATGGAGCACTCCTCTTACCAAACCCGCTGCTTCCAGTTTCCGGATCTCTTATGTGATGAACTCTTGTCGTTCCAAAGCTTGCTTTCTGACCTTCTGCTTGACGGGCCGCGCATGAGGGCAGACAGCAAGGTGGTGCTCAATCACCTCCCTGGGAACACCGGGGATGTCGGAAGCTTGCCATGCAAACACATCGACATTCGCCCGCAGGAAGGTGACGAGCGCGTCTTCCTATTTGTCATCAAGGGTGGAACTTATGGTAAAAGCTCCTCCCGTGCCGTCCTCATTGACAGAAACCTTCTTGGTTCCCGGCGGTATGGCCCTGGGCTTCTTGTTTCCGCCGGTGGAGCTCTCTGGCACGTCCTCGACGGCAGCGCTACACTCCGAAGAGGTGCGCTTGCCGGAGTGGGTGTCCAAGGTCTCACCGGTCTTCTTCTTCTTCTTCCCTGCCGGGGTCCCAGCGGCAGGAGCAAGTGCCCTTGCGGCGGCAGCTACTGCAACTGCTTGCTGGTATAGTTGGTCAGCGCAAATCAGCGCATCTTTATTATCGGAGGGGATGGTGATGATCGTCACAGGACCTGGCATCTTCAGGGTGTTGTAGGCGTAGTGTGTCGCCGCCATGAACTTGGCCAGCGCTGGGCGGCCAAGGATCCCGTTGTAGGGCAAGGGGATCTTGGCAACATCAAACATGATCCTCTCCGTCATGTAGTTCAGGTCGCTTCCAAAGGTCACGGGCAGCGTGACCTTTCCCTTGGGTTGGCTTCTTCCAGGTTGACCCACGAAGCGTGCCCGTCTCTTGAGGTCTCCATCAGGAATCTGCAGTTTCTCGATCACGGCAGGCGAGATCAAGTTCAGACCAGCCCCGCCATCGACTAGCATCTTCGTCACCTTGAGGTTGCGTATTGTTGGCGAAACCAACAACGACAAGCACCCGACCGCAGTAGTGCGATCGGGGTGATCCTCGATGTCAAAAATGATAGGTGTCTTGGACCACTTGACCTTTGGGCATCAAGCGACGGCTCTGCCGCTGTAATCTCGAGCCCACCGTTTAAGCCAGCGGTGAGAAGTATGCAGCGAGGCGCCGCCGTCGACGCACATGGCCTATGTAGCTTTCTGAAACTCTTGGTCGTTGGACTCGTTGTCCTCTTCGTGATCGTCGTCTTCTAGCTTTCTGACACGGCCCCTGGCGGGCCTCTCATGTTGTTTATCCTTGCCGCGACGGCCCGCCTGGCCGTCACGCTTCTTGCCGGACCCTTCAGCACCGTCTGGGCCTTTCTCCTTGTCCCGCCTCTCATACTCAGCCCTCTGCTTCTCAGCGAGGAGCTCAACTTGTCGGCAGTCTTGGAGAGCATGGACTTTGGTGCGATGGATCTAGCAGTATCGCTTGTCGAAGTTTCCTGGCTTCTCGGCAGCCGCGAGGGCCCGGCAGGCGACACATCCGGCAGCTTCCTTGCCGGGGTCATCTGCCTTGGTTTTCTTGGTGGAGTCGGCGTCATCAGATCCCTCGACGGCAAGCACGGCTTTACCTTTGCGCTTCCTGTTGCGGCGCCGGCCTTTCTTTGCCGCGGCGGCAATATACTCATCTGAGGAGTCGGTTTCCACGCCGGCATCTTCGCCGGGGTACTTCCTTCCCTCTTCACCCCGGGCACATCTGTCAGCAAGAACATAGAGTTCTGCTACATCTTTCACCTTGTTCATTACCAGCTCTTCGCGCATCTTGCGGTTACGCACGTTCTGATGGAACGCGCTGATGATGGCGGCAGGGTGAACATCAGGGATATTGTATTGTATTCGGCTGAATCTCTGTATATACTTGCAGAGACTCTCTCCTCCCTTCTCGGGAATGACGTGCAGGTCACTTGCTTGGCCATGGGCTTGGTTGGCTCCAGTAAAGGCGCCCACGAACTCATGGCACAAATCCGACCAGGAGGAAATAGAGTCTACCGGGAAGTGCATCAACCATGACATGGCGTTGGGTTAAAGAGCCAACGGAAAGTAATTCGCAAGCACCTTATCGTCGCGGGCTCCGGCAGCTTGCATCGCGATGGTGTAGATGCTGAGGAACTCGGACGGGTGGGTCTTGCCGCTGTACTTTTCGCCCACGTCGGGTTTGAAAGTGCAGTGAGTGGGCCACTGGAACTGCCGCAGCTCACGGGTAAAAGCCGGACAGCCTACCTCGTAAGGTAGGCCTCCAAGGCTCCCTGGTGCCGGGTGGCTCACAGCAGGCCCTGCTCGCCTATCTGATTGGCGGCGCGCTCCGCGTCGGCGCTCGATAATGGTTCGAGCGTCTTCATGCTCTCGTTCCCGAAGAACTTGGCGTTGGTCATAGTGGGCCCGCGGGTCGGACGATGCTATGGAGATTTCGTCGCCCGTAACGTCGCGACGGGCTGGTGTCTGCGGTACCGGGCGAGGAGGAGGCGAGTGCACCGTGGTCGCGGCGCCGCCGGCTTTCCTGCCACTGGTGCGTGGGACTCCGTCGGAGCGTCGACCCGGGGGCTCCCCCGGACTCGGTTCGTCTTTATTGGCCACCGCAACAAGGCTTCAGATAGTGGCTCTCCATTCGTCGAGTTTCCCCGTAGTGGGAGGAAAATCGAGGAGCAAATGCGCGCGCCAGGGCTTCTGCTGGCGTTGGTGGCAGCGAAACCTGCACAGATCACGACGCGCTTCGACTTCTGACCATGTCATAAGGAGCTCTATCACGACCCCGCGGTCGCATGCCATCTTCTCCAGCGCCTCGGCGAGCGGGCAGGTCTTCTAAATCCCGGGAGTGGCGCTCGGGGCTCTTTCTGCGGCGACGCCCGGGGTCCTCGGCGTGATTATGCCGTTCGTTGCGCGCCGCTTGAGAGGAGCGCGCCGTCGGCGCCGGCGTGGGAGTCTTGGAAGCCCTCGCGTTGCCTTCTGGCGGGGCGGCATCGATCTTGGAAGGCCCCGCGCCACCCGCAGAGGGCCTGGCTCCGTCTTTGGATTTGGCGGCGTGCGGCCCGTTACCAGGCGCACGAACATCGCTGCCTCCCAAACTTCGGCTGCTGGGACGGTGTTGGTGTTCGCGAACGGCGCCCCGGGTCCTTTCTGCGACCGGTCCGCTGCTCGCCCGCGTCGGGACGGATTGTCCGGCTTCCGACGGGCCAACCGCCACCGTCATCTTCTTCTTGGGCGCCATGACGATGAAGAAGCGTCAAACTAACTACTAGAGCCGATTATCACAACTGCGCACTCCCCTACCTAGCGCACCAAAGATGTCGGTGTGAGGACGACACCTATGGGATCACAAGAATCCCTACTACGGTTGCGGGGCGCAGGGTCGTGAGAAGAGCGGATCAAACAGATAGCACACGGTCTCTTTATCCAGGTTCGGGCCGCGAGGATGCGTAAAACCCTACTCCTGCTTTGGTGGTTTGTTTATCTGTGTTCTTGAACTAGCAATGGGGCATGAGGAGCTCCAAAAAGCTGAATCCTCCTCCTGGTCGCCTTGGGCCTCCTTTTATAGGAAAAGGGGTCGCCACAAAGGGCACACAGGGAGGTGGAAAGGGCTCTGATGATGCGAGTTTATCCTCGCATTACATGACAAGGTGCTTTTAATGCGTCTTGCTTAGGTGTCCTTGCTTTATCGGGGACGGGGGAGGTCCCTATCTCGTCCGTCACCGCTCCCTTTTGTGTCGACACGCATACAGCCAGCGGTGCTCATGGTGCCATGTAAGCAGGCGGCAGCTGAGGTGGCGCAATGGTGGGTCTCCACGAAGATCCGCTTGCCGCCACGCAGTGCCCGCCCAACTGTTGGGTCGGCAGCTGCATGTGAGCGGTGGTGGAGGTTTGATTGGCGTGGGCCTGATGGTGGCCCTCACGGTGTTCTTGGCGAGGGCCTCGCTGTAGCCCCTGCAAGGGTCTTGCAGGGGCCCCGCAAGGGTCTTGCCGTGGCGCTGCTTGTCATCCCCAAAGAAGGCTCTTGCCGGGGCCTTGTGGTCCTCCTTGGCTGGGATCCCACCAAGGGTCGTCATCTTCTATGGTGTGTATCTGATCTTGAATGTCTTCACAAAGATCTGCATGCCACCACAGGGATGTCTCCCGAATCCTTGCCCCATGGGGGCAGTGGACTCAAGGGTGATTCGCTCCGTAGGTGTCTGGCGAGCCGACCCGGCAAGGGTCTTGCCGAGTTTGCTAAAACCGCCTCCCGGCAAGGGTCTTGCCGGGGGAGTCCGCTTCGTCCCCTTTGCTCTTTGTGGTCTTGGTCTTGGCGTCGTTCTGCTCCTTTCGAGCTTCGTCCTTACCTCGGCTCACCTCCCTTGCCTTGCTCAGTGTGGTGGTGCCCGCGGCTCAGACTACCCGTGCACAGTTATAGGGGTACAAAAAGTGTACCCCTATTTTTGTACACCGACACTCGGGTTTGTGTTTCAGTCACTCACCAACCCACTATAAGCGAATCATGAACGTATTGCAACACCCTACAGCGGGAATCCCTCACGCTTGCGCGACACAGAGGGCACCATAGGACAGCACCAAAGTAAAACATACAACTCATACCAATCTAGATCATCAATCAACCCAAAGACAAAAGATATCTACTCAAAACATCATAGGATGGCAACACATCATTGGATCATAATATGTGGCATAAAGCACCATGTTCAAGTAGGGATTACAGCGGGGTGCGGGAGAGTGGACCGCGTAAAAGAGATGAGGATGGTGATGTTGATGAAGATGATCACTGTGGCGATGATTCCCCTCCCGATGGCACTCCAGCACCATCGGAAGAGAGGAGGAGAGGTTCTCCCCCTTGTGCTTCGTCCTCCATGGCCTTCCCCCTCTGGTTCTTGGCCTTCATGGTGATGATAGCCCCTCCGGGATACTCCTCCATGGCCACCGGTGATGATGGCCCCCTCCGGCAGGGTGCCGGAGAGGGCCTAGATTGACTTCTCGTGGCTACAGAGGCTTGTGGCGGCGGAACTTCCGATCTAGGGTTCTTTCTGGAAGTTTGGGTATATATAGAAGAGTTTTGCGTTGATTTCACGTCGGGGGTCTCCGGGCTGTCCACGAGGTAGGGGGCGCCCTAGGGGTGGGCGCGCCCCCACCCTCATGGGCAGCCCGGACTCTTCTGGCCTGCTACGGTACTCTGTGGGCTTCTTCGGTCCATGAATGATCTCCGTCAAGTGGCACGTCAATTGGACTCCGTTTAGTTTTCCTTTTCTGCGATACTCTAAAACAAGGAGAAAATGAAACTGCACTGGGCTCTAGGTTAATAGGTTAGTCCCAAAATCATATAAAATATCATATAAATGCATATAGAACATCCTAGAAGGATAATATAATAGCATGAATACTTCATAAATTATAGATACGTTGGAGACGTATCAAGATCTAAGCTTAATTCCTGCTCGTCCTCGAGTAGGTAAATGATAAAAGAAATAACTTATGAAGTGTGAATGCTAGCAAGTGCTTAAGTTTGATCAATCATAATTCCAATCACTTTTTCTAGCATCATTATATGTCATAACAATAGCTCATCTCATAAAACTTCTCATGATAAAGTACCAAGCTAATCACATGTTAAAGTATAGATCATAAACTTTCTTGAAAACTAACAACCAATATTCTCAGTTATCAAACAATTGCAATTCATCTTATTTTCAGGAAGAGTCTATGTCAGAGCTTTGATTTAGCAAACTCCACATACTCAACTATCATTTAGTCTTTCACAATTGCTAACACTCACGCAATACTTGTGGTTATGGAGTTTTAATCGGACACAGAGAAAGATAGGGGCTTATAGTTTCGCCTCCCAACCTTTTACCTCAAGGTTAATGTCAACAATAATAGCTCATGTCAACAATATATATCAGGATCTTTCCAACACCCTGTGCCTGCCAAAGGATAAAATGTAAAAAGGAAAGGTGAAGATCACCATGACTCTTGCATAAGGTAGAAGATAATAATAAAAGATAGGCCCTTCACAGAGGGAAGCAGAGGTTGCCATGCGCTTTCAGGGTTGGATGCACAAAATCTTAATGCGAAAGGACATCACTTTATATTGCCCCTTGTGATATGGACCTTTATTATGCAGTCCATCGCTTTTATTTCTTCCACATCACAAGATCGTATAAAGTTTATTTCCTCCACACCAATCAATCATACATATTTAGAGAGCAATTTTTATTGCTGGCACCGATGACAATTTACTTGAAGAATCTTACTCAATCCATAGGTAGATATGGTGGACTCTCATGGCAAAACTGGTTTAAGGGTTTTGGGAAGCACAAGTAGTATCTCTACTTGGTGCAAAGAATTTGTCTAGCATGAGGGGGAAAGGCAAGCTCAACATGTTGGATGATCCATGACAATATACTTTATTTCAGATATAAAACATAACCCATTACGTTGTCTTCCTTGTCCAACATCAACTCTTTAGCATGTCATATTTTAATGAGTGCTCCCAATCATAAAAGATGTCCAAGATAGTATATTTATATGTGAAACCTCTCTTCCTTCAATATTCTTTCATGAATTGTTCAAGTGACCAATTCTACGTTTGCTAACATTCAATAAGTTTACTACCTATACTTACTATGTGTGAAGTCATTACTCCCCATGTTATAAGCATATGAAACATATATAAATTCAGGTTTATGACATTCAATTTATTCAACCATTTACTAATAGGATATACTTGAAGCACATGAGTAAATGACAAACTACTCCAAAAAGATATGAGTAATGAACACTGAGTAGTCAAATAATTAACTAGCCATGGGAGGATTCTTTTTCATTCAATATTTCAGATCCAATGATTTTATTCAAACAGCAAGTAAAATTGAAAATACGCTCCAAGCAAAACACATATCATGTGACGAATAAAAATATAGCTCCGAGTAAGGTATACCGATAGTTTTGAAGACGAAAGAGGGGATGCCTCCCGGAGCATCCCCAAGCTTAGGCACTTGATTCTTCCTTGAATATTACCTTGGGGTGCCTTATGCATCGCCAAGCTTAGGGTATTTCCACTCCTTATTCTCCTCATACCGATATCTCACCCAAAACTTGAAAACTTCAATCACACAAAACTTAACCAAACTTCATGAGATAGGTTAGTATGATAAAGAGCAAACCATTCACTTTGGTACTGTCAAATACAAGGTTCATAATTGTTATCACACAATGCCTACTTTACCATATCATTTCTACAATTTATATTGAGGAATATAAGTCATAGAAATTAGAAAACAAGCAAACTATGTAATGAAAACAGAATCTGTCAGAAACAGAACAGTCTGTAATGATCTGAACATAAACCATACTTCTGCTACTCCAAAAATTATGAAATAAATTGGTGGAAGTGAGTAATTTGTCTATTAATCTTCTGCAAAAATAATCAACTGAAAAGAGCTCTTCTGTAAAAAATGACAGCTAATCTCGTGAGCGCAAAGTTTCTGTTTTTTACAGCAAGGTCACATTAACTTTCACCCAAGTCTTCCCAAAGGTCTTACTTGGCACTTTATTGAAACAAAAGCTATAAAACATGATTACTACAGTAGATTAATCATGTAGACACACAAAAACAGTGAGGGTAAATATTGGGTTGTCTCCCAACAAGCGCTTTTCTTTAATGCCTTTTAGCTAGGCATGATGATTTCAATGATGCTCACATAAAAGATTGGAATTGAAGCACAAAGAGAGCATCTTGAAGAATATGACTAGCACATTTAAATATAACCTAATTCCTATGACTTGGGATTTTGTGAGCACACAACTTATGGGAACAAGAATCAACTAGCATAGGAAGGCAAAACAAGTATAACTTCAAAACTTTAAGCACATAGAGAGGAAACTTAATATTATTGCAACTCCTACAAGCATGTATTCCTCCCTTATAATAATTTTCAATAATATCATGGATAGAAACTTTGTTCTCATACTCAATTGGAACCTCTTCTGAAATATTGGAATCATTACTAGCTAAAGTTGACACTCTTCCAAATCCACTTTCATAAATATCACACTAAGATTCAACATCCTCCAAAATAGTGGGATCACTAATTCCTAAAGTTGACACTCTTCCAAACCCACTTTAAATGATAGTATTTTTCATACTCCAAAAGATATAAGTGAAGTTCATGGAGCATTCTACAACTAACCAATATCCAAGCTCAAAATATATAAGTGAAGCACACGAAGCATTCTATAAAACCATACTCAAAAGATTTAAGTGAAGCACAAAGAGCAATTCTACAAGGTCATACTTAAAAGATTTAAGTGAAGAACATGAAGTATTCTATAAATCAATGAAGGGATATCTCATGCTAGCATGGTTTTTAAAGAAAAAGAAAAAACACAAAGGACACAAATCATGTGAACAAAACAAAAACCGAGGTATACCGATATTTGTTGAAGAAGAAAGATGGGATGCCAACCGTGGCATCCCCATGCTTGGATGCTTGAGTATCCTTTGAAATATTTACTTGGGGTGCCTTGGGCATCCCCAAGCTTGAACTCTTGCCTCTCTTTATTCTTCTCATATTGATTACTCCTCGACCTTCGGACACTTCATCCACACAAAACTTTAACAAAAACTTGTGAGATCCGTTAGTGTAATAAAGAAAATCACTACCATTAGGTACTGTAATGAACTCATTATTTATTTATATTGGTGTTAAACCTACTGTATTCCAACTTCTCTATGGTTCATACCCCCCGATACTAGCCATAGACTCATCAAAATAAGGAAACAACACACGCAAAACAGAATCTGTTAAAAATAGAACAGTCTGTAGTAATCTGGAAGTTTGGCAAACTTTTGTAACTCCTAAAATTACGAACTAAATTTTAAAATTTGAAAAATTTGTACATAAGTAATGTGCAAAAAGTTTCATCCCCATTTTACTTTCCAGTAAAAAAATGTAAATTCACGCACTACAGCCAAAGTTTTTGTTTTTGTTCTGCACATAGTGAACAAGCAATCTAATCATCCTAAAACCAAGGCTTGGCACATTATTTTTATAATACAATGAATATATACAAGGGGATAATTATTTACAGAGAAACTTCCATGAAAAATTCTACATTGTTTCCGTGAGCATGAGCACAAGTGCTCAAGGTCGACCCTCACTTCTTCAATGCATCACTTTCCAATCGCTTCTCTTTTTGATAAATTTTTTAGGCATGAAAGGCAAGTAAATTTTTTTTTGTATGTTTCATCCACAACTAAACAGAAACAAAAAGGAAAAACAAAATCTACTTAGTGAAAAAAGCAAACAAGCACACACGAGAATATCAACCCCACGCTATTGCTCCCCGGCAACGGCGCCAGAAAAGAGCTTGGTAATCCCCAAGTGCAGGGAATCATCGTAGCAATTTCCAAAGGCGAAGTGATAAGTATGGAGTGTCGAACCCACAAGGAGCTAAATGTAAGATCAATATTCTCTCAAGCCATGTCTGCCACTGATACGACTCTATGTACACCGAACGTTTGCTTCCAACTAGCAACGAGAAGTAAAACTATGTTGTGGGTATGAAGAGGATAAATTTGCATGACATCTAAGAGCTAAAATATAAAAGTAGGTGTTGTTATCATAAAGTTATAATATACTACTAAATAATATAAATAGCGACTGTGGAATAATGGTGGATCGGTGTGCAGAATTGTCCTAGGCAATTGTTAACAAGACCGGTAATCACTATTGCAGTTTTATATGAGGGAGAGGCATAAACTAACATACTTTCTCTACTTGGATCATATGCACTTATGATTGGAACTCTAGCAAGCATCCGCAACTACTAAAGATCATTAAGGTAAAACCCAACCATAGCATTAAAGCATCAAGTCCTCTTTATTCCCATACGCAGCAATCCCTCTTACTCGGGTTTGTGTTTTAGTCACTCACCAACCCACTATAAGCGAATCATGAACGTATTGCAACACCCTACAGCGGGAATCCCTCACGCTTGCGCGACACGGAGGGCACCATAGGACAACACCAAAGTAAAACATACAACTCATACCAATCTAGATCATTAATCAACACAAAGAGAAAAGATATCTACTCAAAACATCATAGGATGGCAACACATCATTGGATCATAATATGTGGCATAAAGCACCATGTTCAAGTAGGGATTACAGCGGGGTGCGGGAGAGTGGACCGTGTAAAAGAGATGAGGATGGTGATGTTGATGAAGATGATCACTGTGGAGATGATTCCCCTCCCGATGGCACTCCAGCGCCACCGGAAGAGAGGAGGAGAGGTTCTCCCCCTTGTGCTTCCTCCTCCATGGCCTTCCCCCTCTGGTCCTTGGCCTTCATGGTGATGATAGCCCCTCCGGGATACTCCTCCATGGCCACCGGTGATGATGGCCCTCTCCGGCAGGTGCCGAGAGGGCCTAGATTGACTTCTCGTGGCTCAGAGGCTTGCGGCGCGAACTTCCGATCTAGGTTTCTTTCTGGAAGTTTGGGTATATATAGAAGAGTTTTGCGTTGATTTCACGTCAGGGGGGTCTTCGGGCTGTCCACGAGGTAGGGGGCGCGCCCCCCACCCTCATGGGCAGCCCGGGACTCTTCTGGCCTGCTTCTGGTACTCCGTGGGCTTCTTCTGGTCCATAAATGATCTCCGTCAAGTGGCACGTCAATTGGACTCCGTTTAGTTTTCCTTTTCTGCGATACTCTAAAACAAGGAGAAAACAGAAACTGGCACTGGGCTCTAGGTTAATAGGTTAGTCCCAAAAATCATATAAAATATCATATAAATGCATATAGAACATCCTAGAAGGATAATATAATAGCATGAATACTTCATAAATTATAGATACGTTGGAGACGTATCACAACACTGCGCCAATTCCTTTGTCGCAGGCATCTGTTTCCACCGTGAATGTTTTGCTGAAATCTGGGAGTGCAAGGACTGGGGCTGTAATCAGTTGTTGCTTGAGCAGCTCAAATGCTTGTGCTGTGTTATCGGTCCAAACGAACGGCACCCCTTTCTTGAGTAAGTTGAATAAAGGCCTGGCTATCACTCCAAACCCACGGACGAAACGGCGATAGTACCCTGCAAGTCCGAGGAATTGGCGCACTTCCTTGGCGTCCTTGGGTGTGTTCCAGGCTTGTACCGCTCGAATTTTGCTAGGCTCCGTGGCTACGCCGTCGCCGCTGATGAAGTGACCAAGATAAGATAGCTGTTGTTGGCCGAATTCACACTTCGAGCGCTTGACCTTCCAGTGATCTCTGCGCAACAGCTCGAGGACTTGCCGGAGGTGATCAATGTGTTCTGCCCACGTCTTGCTAAAGACCAATATGTCATCGAAGAACAAGAGGACGCAGTGTCGGAGGACTGGGTGTAATGTTTCTGTCACAGCACCGATGAATGTGGCTGGCCCGCCCGCCAATCCAAAAGACAGAACTTTGAATTCATAATGTTCGGAGTGCGTTTGGAATGCCGTCTTGAACTCCTCGCCCTCAGCTAGTCGTATCTGATGGTAGCCGGCTCGGAGATCAAGCTTTGAGAACCACCTCGCTCCGTGGAGCTCATCGAGCAACTCTTCTATCACAGGCACCGGGAACTTGCTGATACGAGTCATGGCATTGAGGTGGCGGTAGTCGATGCACAACCGCCAAGTACCGTCCTTCTTCTTGACGAGAATGGCAGGCGAAGAGAAGTTGCTCTGGATGCGTTGGATCACCCCGGACTTAAGCAGCTCTGCCACTTGACGCTCGATCTCTGTCTTATGCTCTGGTTTGTGGCGATAAGGGCGGATGTTGACTGGTTGCGCGCCGGGAACCAGAGGAATGGTATGGTCGCAGGCACAGCGCGGGGGAAGGCCTGAAGGTTCACCAAATACATCCTCGAATTCCACCAGTAGGTGTTGCAGCTCAGGTGGTTCTGTTGAAGTGCCTTTTTCTCCCTCCTCAAGCTGATATAGGACGATGACATGCAACAGGGAGCCTTGGCGGTGCAGATTCTGGAGCTGGACACTGTTGATTACATGACAAGTGTTGGAATTGGCTTCGTGGCCGAACAGGTGAGCTCGTCCCATAGGGGTGGGAAACTGAATGTACTTTGCCTTCCAATCGACTGTCATTGGGCTGTGTTGCTCCAGCCAGTCCATGCCAAGGATGGCGTCATAAGTGCCCAAAGGAAGTATCTTCATATCCGTGACGAAATCGTGGCCTTGAGAGGACCATTGGCAGGCTGGAATTGATGCGGTACAAGTCAGCTCACCTCCATCCGCCACACGAACACGGCACGGTTGCTTGAGAGGAGCGGCTCCGTTCAACTGCTGCGCGAGCTTCTAGTCGATGAAGGACGTAGAACTGCCACTGTCAACAAGCAACAGAACCTCTTGCCCTTGCATAGTGGCGAGAAGTTGGAATGCCTTGGGCGAGACACTGTCGTACAACATCGAGCTGAGATGGCCATGCCAGTGTCACACGGTTTAGTGGAAGTGCCGCAGTAGTCTTGGTTGTCGTTGGCAACGAATAGTTCTAGCATTTCCTCGGTGACGTGAAGCTGGACTGTAGTCGGGCACGTGTGGTCGTGCCCCCAACGCTCTCCGCATTTGAAGCAGAGGCCGCGAGCCTGACGGTAATCGCGCAGTGCCTTCACCTTGGATGTATCTGCGCGCGCTGCATCCGTTCCCCGACGATCGGTGGCCCCTGACGGTGGAGGGGGGCGCGGAGGAGGCGGAGGGAGTGGCAGCGCCATGCTCGGCCTTGGAGTCGCTTCGGGTGGCCTTGGAATCGCTTCGGGTGGCCGTGTTAATGTGCCGAACGCGCCATCAGCCACTTCCTCTTGTAGCAAGGCGAGGGCGCAAGCCGTGTCCAGTTCCGGTGGCCGCTGGACCAGGACCACCGCCCGGATGTCCTTCCTCAGCCCCTCCACGAATCGAGTGAGAAAATAAAACAGATGTATAGTGTCAGAATAGGAGCTCAAGTGGTTTATGATTAATTCAAATTTCTCAATATAATCAGCGACTGAAGTAGTTTGCCGGACAGTGTAAAACTGTCGGATCAGCATCTTGTGCCGATCACGGCCGAATCGCGTACACAGGTGAGCAGTGAAAGAGTTCCAGTCAAAATCAGATAGGCGTTTTTGGATCGACTGAAGCCAAATTGACGCCGGACCAGAAAAATTCAAAGCCGCCATGGGTATCCAAAAAGAAGGCGCAATCCCAAACATGGTGAAATACTGCTCACAGAGAGTTTTCCACAAGTTCAGGTTCTCTCCCGAGAATTGCGAAAAAGAGATGGATGTATGCGCCTGCCCGAGCCCGGTGAGTAGCTGGCTGGCGTGCGCAAACAGGGATAGCGCGGTGGGAGAAGGAGGAGGGTCACACTGACCGTTTGCCGGGAGCGGTGGGGACGTCTGGAACGGCGCCCCCGACGGCCCCCGTGAGATGTTGAACCCGCCGCGGTCATCGGACCTGTGAGGAGCGCGAGCCGCGCCTGCCCCGGCACCAGAATCGATGTCGAGCATCGCTGGCGGTGGTGGAGCCTGGAGGGCGTCCTCACTTGGTGGTGTAGGAGTCGACGCCGCGAGCTGCAGCGCCGTCACGGCCTTGCCTAAATCAGCGACGCGCCGTTCCAGATCTAGCTTCCAGGTGAGGAGGTCATCGATCTTGGCCGTCGTCACCTGCTGGGCCTTGGTGTTGGCGGTGATGAGGGACTCCCAGCGGTCGAGGAAGGCTTGGATCGACGAATCCATGGCCTCCAGAAGCGAGCGAGCGTGGCGAAGGCGTCGGGTTTCCATGAATTGCGCCAGATCCGGGTGGAGGAAGGTGGTGGTCTGGCCTTTGATACCAGATGTAAGGGTAGGGATCTATTGATATGTATTATAGTGGCGATTACAAGCACGGATTCACGAATTTGGGGGAAGAACAGTACCGGAGATGAACTAGGGTTCGAGCCGCCGCAGATGCCTTGATCCACTGGATGATCTCCTCTTCGGTCGGGGCGGAATAAGTACTAGGAGGGTACTGGGCTCACTTCGTCCACTGTGGGCCGGTGACGAGTGGGTTGGGCCTTCTCTCCCTAGTGGGCCATGGGGCAGCGACTGGGTCGCTGCCTGTTGGGTCCCTCTCGTCAGCTGTCCGGCTGGTGCGTGTAGGGTTAGGAGCGCTGACACCGCAGAATCCAATAACTTAGTGATCTCATTTTTCTTCTTTCTCCATGTCGTTTTTCTCTGGAACCACTTTGTATTACGGTCGCCTTCTCTCAAATATGTGGCCCTTGACCTCTGCCTCCACATCATCTCCTTTCGTAACAAAAGTTCGTCCAACTCCATTGAGCATTTCTTTACTTCTCTTTGTTGTTCATCCGAGGTCGGAGATCCCCAGAGATAGCTAAGTCTGGCCCTAATCGCTGCTGTTTTTTTTACCACAGAACCAAAGTCTCTGTTCGCCCATTCTCTTAATGCATTCTGTACTGTTCCCAATTTCACACCTAACTCATTCAGGTTTGAGGCCACACCACTCTTCAGCCAAGTACTGTCAATTACAGTTTTCAAACTGTCCACTCTCTCCCACATAGTGGCGAATCTTGGATGAAAATGAAGGGCAGGCTCAACTTCTCGGTGCAAGGGTTGGAACGTGTAAATAACAAGCTAGACACTAGAAAGTGGGCAGAGATGGGCTAAGAACTAGTAGTAAATTTTCGTTTTTCAGTTTCAGAGGGCAGGCTTGAGCCTGTTGAAGCATGGCCAGTAGAATCGCCACTGCTCCCACATATGCTCATACCTGAATGTCCTTTGTTTTGTTCTCTCCACCGGCCTCCACTCTTTCCTCTTACCAAACCGAAGCAGCACAGGCAGGTGGTCCGAGCGGGATGAACATATGTGTTCAACACAGGCTTTTTTAAAAAAGAAGGGCCATTTCGTTTCAGTATGTACAGAGAAAGCTTGAGCATAAATATCGCAGCGTTTAGTTGTCTAGACAACAGGTTCCTGTCAAACATGCAGGTTTTCTTGAGCAAGTGACTGGGAATGCCAATGCATAAACAGAAACGAGACATGCATAGAAGGAAGAAAATCCTATACAAAGGCACACAGTACATTAAGAGAAAACAGAGGCACATATGAAGGGTACAGGAGACTGCAAAGTGTATATTTTTCACACGGACTCACGGAGGGAGTAGTATAAGGCCCAAGGATAAAGCCCAACCCCAGAAATCTGGTGACTAGCACTACTCTGGGAGCGCGCGATCCTCAAAAAAAAAAAAAAAAAAACTCTGTGAGCGCGCGGGGATCACGAACTTCAGCATGGGACATGATCTCCAGCCGGCTCCACTGAATGAAGCGCAGGACCGCGCAACTCCCTCCATACACGCGCAGCCCTGACATCACAGGCCGGCGGCGAGGTATGGCGGTGGATCCGGAGCTTGGCGCCCTCGCTAGCAATGAAGAAGGAACACGGAGCCACGAAGGGGAAGGGCGGGTCACGCCATCGGCTTCGACGGAACACGTACAGCGCAGGATTGCAACGGCGAAGGGCGATGGGGCGTACTGGGAAGCGGGAAGTGGGGAAGGAAGAAGATAAGAATACGTGGAGAAGAGACTGAACTTGGGCTGTCCATGCGCCAGATCGGAATGTGACGGGCGTGCGCGCATTTTGGTGTTTTTCATTAAAAAAATGAGAAAGGTGTTTTTCATTTTTGGTTTCGTAAATTAGGTGGCCTTGCCACCTATGGAGTCTCTCAGCAAGTCAGCATGCATTTGTTCTATCGCTTGCATCCATGGATCGATCATTGTAAACCAAAGAAAACAAACAAAGATGAAAAGGGAACGTGTCATATATGCAAAATATCCAAATTTATTATAAAAAAGTTCGTCGGAAATACAAAGCACCCTCGAACATAATAAATATTATCGAGGCTCTTGGACCATCGAACAACCATTGTCTTCGTTAGAACAAGCCGCCAACATGCCATCGTCGACGTTACCATATTGAAGCCGCCTTGACCTTTTTAATGACAACCGTAAAGCCTTCATGCATGTGCCCCTAAGGACTATTGCCTCGGAGCCGTAGTCGTTGCCGCTGAACCCTTAAATCAATCTGAAAAACCTGACACCATATCTCGTCCTTGCATACACATAACGAGAAACCATAACCTCGCGACTCCGAGTAGCTGGCAGGAATCTACATCAGAGCCCCGTCGAGTCTGTCATGGCGGACAAACTCAAGGAGGATTGAAGTCCAAAAGACCAGACTCGAAGATGAGGCGCCGCCCCTACTAGGACTAAAACTCCAACCTATCTACTAACCAGAACAAGGCACCAGGATTCCTCTCATTGCTAACAACGGTCGAAACGGCAAGCAAGAGGGAGACGAATCCACATGCTCACCGACGAAGATGAAGGAGACGAAGACTATAAGCGGCTTCAATTTTTTTATTGAAAGGAAATACTACGTACTATATTTAATAGCAAAGTGCCAAAGAGTCCACGGGTAACACCGGTCGGCACTCCTGGTGAAGCCCCGGCAGGTCTCCCCGCAAAAAAAAAAAAAAAAAAAAAACAAAAGGCCCCGGCAGGTCTGCGCTGCGCCCTTCAGCGGCAGCCACCGGTCGGGCTATTCGTCTTGCACGACGACCCTGGCCCTCCCGGCGCCGCGAGACGCCGCATAAACAAACGCCGGAGAAGGCGAACGGCAGGCTCGCCGGAGACGGCGTCGCCACTCAGCACTCGTGCCGAGCTTCCTCCGGTGACGAGCAACGCCATGATCAGCACCGCCGAGACCGTCAGCGCGGCAACAAACTTGGATCGCATCATCGATGCAATGCGCATGCGAACTAAAGAAAGAGTAGCGTTTGAGGAGAACGGTCGATGATGATGGGGTCGGGGCGCGCCGTGTACCGTACAAAAGGGAGGAGACCGGCGGCTGCGTTTTTGTTTGAATGCTGGCCGGAGCGCGCGCTAGCTAGCATGAATACGTATTCTGCGTGTTACGTGTTTGCGCGGCTGGGAACTCCGCGTGCTGCCTCCACCGTACGCCGCATATCCAACGGCCCTCGGTGTCTAAGAGGATCGTTGCTCATATCGGCCGCGCGCGAAGTGGACGCGCTGCGCACTCGGAGAGTGTCTGTCCAGCTGCAGACACATGCGCAAGCGGGGAGCACCACGTAGGACATAGCTGGTGCACGTACGCATGTTATATTTTCTTTTCCTTTTTCTTTTACTCCAAAATTCCACCGCACGTTTCTTGGGGTTTTTCTAGTGTACCCTTTTGTAGTTGGGCGCCATTTTCTACTTCCTGTAAGCCAGTTTTATTTTTTGAGGTGCTTTTATTCATTAAGAATATTTAACAAATACCACTCACTCGCAAAAAGAGAATGTACCACTTCACTTCGTGTCTCATAGAACGGAAAGTCAACTTGGCTCCCGGGCCCAAAAACAAAATTTGAAAAAAAAGATCAAGACAAAAAATTTATATGTACTTAGTCATACTCAAATGCTACCTGCAAATTTTGAGACAAAAAGGTTAAACATTTTGGCTTACGTAAAAAAAAATTGAACACCAAAACTTACCCCAAATATCACCCCAAATTTATTTATTTGCCGACAAAACACCGCTGCTCCATTTCGAATGAAAATTGCCATACATGCTTGCGACACTAACACAAACATCTGCAAAAAAATTCAGAATTTTTTGAAAACATTTAATGTTTTTTGGCGTTATTGTTCACCCAGGAGCCAAAACGCCAGCCCCCAACTACTACTTTTTTTTACTGAATCTTCCAGCAATCTTGCCCCTTCGGCACTTCAGCAGAAGTTCACCGATCAGTTCATCGGCCGGCGGCGGAAGCAGTGGTCCGCAACATTTTTTTTCCGACAAAGGGTGGATTTTGTTAACTAAAAAATGAAGCATCAAGTGGATACAAACATAATGAACACACACTTGACCTTTGCATAGCGAGGACGCACACAATCAACAACATCACGCATAAAAAGCACTCACCGGCAAATAGCAAAGTTATATAAGACTAAAGCTATGCCTAAGTGAAGAAAAAGAAGAAACCGGTAAACTATAACAAAGACCATATCCGCACCAACTATCTCATGACACCACAAAGACAACGAGTTTCTTCAACAGCAACACCTTTAAAAAGGGAGCGACGCTTGAGCACTGTCGTCATCGGATCCAACCACCAAAGGCCAGAGTCCAGGTTTTCCCCCTGAAGAACCAGTCTGAGCATATCCAAGCAACGCCTTCAATAAGATAATGACACAAAAACATCGCCATTGCCAGGTATAGCCAACTCGAGTCAAACCTAGGTTTTTAACCCGGACCTCAAAACCGGGCACTTAAGAAGTACCATCAGCGGAGAAGCAGGGAAGGCAGTGAGAGAAGGAGAAGCGGCGGCCCGGAGGCCGGAGGGCACTGACTGCGGAGGGCAGCTATGGCTGGTAAGGCTGTCGGTTGGCAGCAGTAGCAGCGAGTCAAAGACCTAGAAAGCCACATCCATGCACCATGGCGGATTGGGGCAAGGAGGAGAGAACAGAGAATGCCAAATACGTTTTTTGTCAATAGTCTGAAAGTCGTTATTTTTCGTATTGTGTTTGTATTTTCCCTATACATTCATCAATGACACACAACAATGATCATTGCTCATGCCTTTCTCTGGCCGACCAGTTCACCCCAATAGTCGAGTCAATAAAAAGGCAGACCGCACCCTCCACTGTACATAACCTTTGTCGATTCTGTACTTGGCCACTTTGGGTGGCCCATGGATATATACAAGGCGATTCCGCAAGGCTTGACGTACAAGACAAGAAGATGGAGTCGTGGAGTGTTCTACCTAGTATGATAGAACAAGAAGATGGAGCGTGTGTTTGGTGTATTGGGCGCGTGTTTAGAGGCCTTTCTTTATCATCATTTTGTTGACACCTTGCATACAGATAACATTCAGGGTATCTAACAGGCATAGATGATAGATGGCGCCTAACTGACATCCATCCAGATCAATTTTTTCTTAATAAGGGAAGCCACATCAATTTTTTTTAACTTTAATGTGCTTATTTTAGACTTCTTAACGGGTTTTTTTAACATCAGTACAGATACAAGTGCTCATATATACGTACATACACTTACCCATATGAACACACACGCACATCCAACCTCTATGAACATCTTCGAGAGATTGAGCCAGCATATCTTGAGATCTTAGAGCATCTCCAGCCGCGCCTCCAGGAAGGCCTCCCCAGGCAATTTTTTCGCGCCGGCGCTGAAAAAACGGCCCAGTCGCTCCCCCAGGAGCCCGATTTTCGCCGGCCTGGGCCGAAATCAGCGCCGGCGAACCCAGGCCGAACCCGGGGGCGCCGGGGCGAGCGGTTTTGGCGTGAAAAAGCCGCGGACTAGCCGCGTCAGCGACACCGCGCCTCGTCTTCCCCCAACGCCTCGATTCCCGTGGGGAATCAATGGCAAGGTTGCCGCCGCCGGTCAGCCTTGCCATTGATTCCTCTCGGACGGCGCATCACGGGACGGTGAGCCGACGCCTCCCCTCCCTCGCACGCGTACACATGGGCGCGGCGCGGCTATATAAGCCGGTGGCCTCGCTCGCCTGTGGCCACACCAGCCCAGCCCTCGCCCGCCCGAGCTCTACCTCTCCCGGCGCCGCCATGAGCCTTCCTCTCCTCTCCTCTCCCATGAGCCGCCGCCCAGCCCTCCTCTCCCTCCCCTCCCCAATGGCGGCGTTTCCACAGAGACGAGGCGGCGGCCAACGGCTTCCGCCTCCACGCTCCATGAACAGAGTCTGGCTTCTATTCGGCGAACATCCGGCACCGCCGGTTTATGCGCTTAGCCGGCCCCGGCGGGCCGGAGACTCAAGAACGGCGAGTGCCCATTGCCCGTTGCCGCCGCGTGGCCAAACCCTCCTACTTCGCCGACGAGGTCGAGGTCGTGCGCGCCTCCCTCACCGACGCCTAACTCTCCCTCCCCCAGTACGCCGCCGACAACCACGCAGCTTGGGCGGCGTACTTCGAGCGCCGTCAGCAGCAGCGGATGGCGTCCACCAACGGCGCGGCGGTGGTCGGCGGCATGAAGAACAATGAGGGGCGCCACCTGTGGTGGGGCGTCCCCGGCCGCACACTCGAGGGCATGCTAACGCACCTCGAGGGCGGCAATGACCCGCCGTTGGCGTACCCCCTGGCGAGGGCGGCCGCCCCGGTGCACCACCTCGTCGGCTCCTCCTCCGCGCTTCGTCAAGTCAAAGACGGAGCCAGGGCTCGCGCCGGTGAAGGATGAGCTAGGGCTCGCCGCCGTGAAGAGGAGCACGGCGAGGTCGAGTGCGACGACAATGCGGCCCTTGAATGGGCACGCCAGGACTCCCTGAAGATGGAGAGGGAGCGCCAGTGCGCCGCCCTGCGGCGCTTCGCGGAGCACCGCCGGGGCCGCGACGAAGGAGGAGTCGTCGTGATTGACGACAGCAACGACGACGACGCGCCGCCGCCGCCACCAGTCCGCCATGGCGACGCCGGGTCCAGCAGGGGCGCCCACGTCAAGGAGGAGAAGGCCGACGACGAGGATGGCGGCAACGACGGCGACTACTCGGTGTTCAGTCAGTTTCTTTTAGATTAGTTTATATATTTGCTATGTAATGAAAATCCGCGAACTTTGTCGAAATATATGCCCAAGTTGGCCGAAATTTGTCGTGTTTAGCCGAACTTCGCCGAAATTTTCTATGTACTTTTATTTTTTAAACGCGCCTGGGGCGGGGGGCCGGCGGCTGGGGACCAACTCGCCCCCAGGCCCATTTTTTGCGCCGGCTCACCCCCAGGCGGCGATTTTAGGCGCCCCCTGGGGGGCCAACGGCTGGAGATGCTCTTACCAAGTCACGCCTGCTATTGATGGAGTGGAGTTGCTGAACCACGTGGACCAAAGAAGCTTTCTTCCTGGCGTGCGATGCCGCTGTCCCGCGGCGAGCGTCTCGCCCTCGTCCGCCACGTGCTATGCGCGATCCCCTCCCACATCATGGTCGTCATCGCTCTCTGCCCGACGATTCTCAAGCAAGTGAACCGGACCATCCGCGAATTCCTTTGGCATGGCAACAAGGAGACCCGCGCTGGCCACGGGCCAGTCAACTGGCAGCGCGTCTGCCGGCCGCTCCACCTTGGCGGGCTTGGCATCCCGGACCTCCATCGACATGGGATCTCGCTCTGTGTGCGCTGGCTGTGGTTGCAGCGCACCGACCCGGCCAGGCCGTGGGCACACCTGCACCTCCCCTCCGACGCTGATTCCTCCTTCATCTTCCGCGCGTCAACTTCTTGGGTTCTTGGAGATGGCAGGTCTTGCCGTTTTTGGACGGATGCTTGGATTGATGGCATGTCCATTGCGGACATCGCCCCTGCTCTCCTCCCCTTGGTCCCCCGTCGATGACGCAAGTGCTCGGTGGCGGAGGGACTCCACGACCGCTGCTGGACTGCGGACCTGCGTGGCGCTCTCACGCCCGCCGCTATGGTGGATTACGTCCAGCTCTGGACTAGGCTTCCCCACCTTGATCTCTCCGAATCCCCAGACCGTCTCGTCTGGCGCTGGACTGCGGATGAGAACTACTCCGCCAGATCTTGCTACAAAGCCCTCTTCGCTGGGTCCACGTCTGCTCCTTTCTGGCGTCTCACCTGGAAGTGTTGGGCCCCCCTTCATGTCAAGATGTTCACCTGGCTAGCCGACCTTGATCGCTGCTGGACTGCCGCTAGATTGGCTCGCCACGGTCTCCCCACAACAGCAGCCAGTGCCCTCTGCGACCAAGATGAAGAGACCATGCAGCATATTATCATCGCTTATCCCTTCTCCAGACAGGTTTGGCATGATGTCCTGTCTTGGGTGCGCGCCACCGTCCCCCTCCGACTGGTTCCGAGGAGTTCCTCCCTTGGTGCTCCTCGATGATCATGAGCTCCCCCACAGGGTACCGCAAGGGACTTGCCACCCTCGCAACCCTGACGGCTTGGTCTATTTGGAAGCAACGAAACCGATGCGTCTTCGACGGCGAGTCCCCCTCCACCTCCCGGCTCCTTGAGCTTATCCAGAGCGAGGCACGCTCTTGGGCTAGGGCTGGAGCTCACGGTCTTGCTGCGCTTCTGGCATAGGTCCTTAGAGCATTACTAGTAGAACCCTCAAACCCTCAAATCCTTAAAGCAGTTTTAAGGGTTGAGAAGTGTCACTTTTTGACACTTTTAAGGGTTGAAAAACAGGGGCAAATACTAGAACCCTCAAACCCAACCCTTAAACTGCTTTAAGGTAGATCTAAGGGTTCTAGTCTTTGCCTCGACCCCAACCTTTAAATCTATCATTTGACATCTCATAATTTATGACAACAAGAACACAATCAACTTCCAAAAAAACTACCAAATGACAATCATTGATGCATGGTTTAATAGTTTACATCACAAAATCATCATCTTCCTCCTCTCATCGGCACCATCACCAAAAAGTTGCACCTCGGCGCAATCTCCTAGACCACAAGCGGGCTCCATCAAGCATCTCCATCGGCACCGGTGGAGTCGTACACACCTCCATCACCACTACTACTCATCGGAGTGCCACCTCGAGAAGTAGAGGACGCAACATGGAACATCCTCTTCCTCTCCGTGATGTCCTCCTTGTAGTCCTTCCACCATTGCAATTGGTCTTGATCCATGTCCTTCTTGGTCATCATCATGTGCTCTTTCTCTTCCACCATGAGTTCTTTCCATACCTTTGCCTCTTTGAGCTTGATCATCCTCTCCTCCAACTCGGCCTTGCGCTTTGCTTCTTCACGCTTTGCTTCAACTTGTGCAAGCTTGACCTCTTTCTTCTTCTCGGTGATAAGAAGCTTCGTCTCCAATGTCTTCGTTGTCAATTCCTCTCTTGCCTTCATCATGTGGTCCATCTTCTCCCTTAGGCTTGACGCCTCTTCCTACATCTTCACCCTTAGCTTGCCCTTCTTGTTTCCCTCGGGCTTGCCCAAGTTCCTCTACTCCTCATCTTCACTATCGTCCATCCTTAGCATTGCCGACTTCTTGGGTGCGGTCTCTTGATCCCTCAACTTCCACTTGTCAAAGGTTTGAAGAATTGACCAAACATGCTTAAATGGGAATGGCTTGCCCTTGGAAGCGGCCATCTCCTTGTACCTCATGCCAACAATTGTCTCCTATCAACCACACATAAATCACATAAGAACCCACCAATAGCATAGTGCACACACATAATCAAAATAGTGAATAAATATGTACTCACATAGTCACTCTCCACGGTTCCACTAGGTGGTGCATCCCTCACTTGGTCCATGGCCGCACTCCAACGAGCACAAGCGGGCTTGATCAACTCCCACCGGCCGTGAAGCGACCGGAAAGTGCAATGGATGAACCCACTATTCTTCGGCTTGATCCTACAATAGACGTCCTCGATCCTTTGCCAATACAGTTTACCGGTGTGACGCCCTCGATTCAATCGTACACTAATCATGCACGCAAATGTGTACGATCAAGATCAAGGACTCACGGGAAGATATCACAACACAACTCTAAAACATAAATAAGTCATACAAGCATCATAATACAAGCCAGGGGCCTCGAGGGCTCGAATACAAGTTCTCGATCATAGACGAGTCAGCGGAAGCAACAATATCTGAGTACAGACATAAGTTAAACAAGTTTGCCTTAAGAAGGCTAGCACAAACTGGATACAGATCGAAAGAGGCGCATGCCTCCTGCCTGGGAACCTCCTAACTACTCCGGGTCGTCGTCAGCGGGCTGCACGTAGTAGTAGGCACCTCCGGTGTAGTCGTCATCGACGGTGGCGTCTGGCTCCTAGGCTCCAACGTCTGGTTGCAGCAATCGAGTAGAGATAGGGGGAAAAGGGGGAACAAGGCAACCGTGAGTACTCATCCAAAGTACTCGCAAGCAAGGAGCTACACTACATATGCATGGATATATGTGTAAAGGGCCATATCAGTGGACTGAACTGCAGAATGCCAGAATAAGAGGGGGATAGCTAGTCTTATCGAAGACTACGCTTCTGGCAGCCTCCGCCTTGCAGCATGTAGCAAAGAGTAGACTGAAGTTCTCCAAGTAGCATCACATAGCAATAATCCTACCCGGCGATCCCCTCCTCGTATCCCTGAGAGAGAGCGACCACCGGTTGTATCTGGCACTTGGAAGGGTGTGTTTTATTAAGTATCCGGTTCTAGTTGTCATAAGGTCAAGGTACAACTCCAAGTCGTCCTGTTACCGAAGATCACGGCTATTCGAATAGATTAACTTCCTGCAGGGTGCACCAACTTACCCAACACGCTTGATCCCATTTGGCCGACACACTTTCTGGGTCATGCCCGCCGCGGAAGATCAACACGCCGCAGCCCACCTAGGCTCAGCAGAGAGGTCAAGACGCCGGTCTAAACCTAGGCGCCTGTGGTTGGGCCCATCACCCCAACACACACAAGACGCGTAGGGCGGCCGAAAGCGACCTAGCCTAGTGGCGTTCAGTCAATTCGGGCCGCCGCTTCGATCGACGACGTCATGAAGTGCTTGGTGATACCACGACGCCGAAAGTGCCCATATCTTTCCCACGTGGTTGGTTAGTGCGTATAGGCCCGTAGCCAACTCAGATCAAATACCAAGATCTCGTTAAGCGTGTTAAGTATCCGCAACGCCGAACAGGCCAGGCCCACCTCTCTCTAGGCGGTCTCAACCTGCCTGCCGCTCCGCCACAAAGATCCATCCAGAGGGCCGTCGGGACACAGGTCCTTTCAGCCCCCAATCAAGTGAATCACTCGCGGGTTCTCCACAAGCCGACCCGACTTTAGTCACCACATGTATCATGTATAAGTATAAGTATATACCCGTGATCACCTCCCGAGTGATCACGACCCGATAGTATAGCACAGCAGACGGACAAGAATGTAGGGCCACAGATGGAATACTAGCATCCTATACTAAGCATATATGATTGCAGGTAAAGGTAACAACAGTAGTAACAAGGACAAGCTATGCATCGGGATAGGTATAACGAAAGCGGTAACATGCTACACTACTCTAATGCAAGCAGATAGAGTAGAATAGGCGATATCCGGTGATCAAGGGGGCTTTCTGGTTGCTCGGCAAGGAGGGATCGTCAACACCGTAGTTGAACTGGGGTCGCCGCAGTCTCTGGGTCTCTGAGGAAAAAGAAGTAACGGAGGGAAACACAATAAATAACGAGCAATCAAAGTATCACAAAGCGTAACATGGCAATACGCGGTGCTAGAGGTGACCTAATCTTTGTAGGAGGTGATCTTGGTGAAGGGGGGGGGGGAACATCCGGGAAAGTATCCCCGGTGTTCCGTGTTTTCGGACAGATGAACCGAAGGGGGAAAGCTGCATGTTTGATATGTTAGGAGTGTGTGGTGGACGTACGGGCTGCATATCCGGGTTCGTCTCGTCGTTCTGAGCAACTTTCATGTACAAAGTTTCTTCATTTGAGTTACAGATTATTTTCTACAATTTATCAAAGTTTATTTGAATTTCTAAAATTACTGGATTATATTAATTTGAATTGAAAAGAGTAAATACTCATGTCACTTAGTGATGTGCCACCCACAGTCAATGACATGTGGGGCCAGGTCAAAGTCAACAGCACAGTCAACTGTTGACTAGGTCAACCAGTGAATAGTGCATGGGTCCCGCGTGTCATACTCTATTTATCCTAATCAGGGTTTAACTAATCTAAATATTGTTTAATTAATTAACAATAGTTAATTAGGTTAACTATACAAGATTAATTAAGTTAATTAATTCACTAATTAATTAATTAATTAATATTTTAATTGATTTTAATTATTTATTTATCTATTATTATTATAATAATTTTATTATTATTATTATTATTATTATTTTTGTTCTGGGGCATGGGCCCCATCTGCCAGTGGCCCAGGAGGCCACTCGAATGGGTGCTAGCGGGCGAAAAGGGCACCGGGCGTGGGCGCCGTGTGTACCCGAGCCACCAGGGGGGCGGCGCCGGCCACGGCGGCGAAGTCAGGGCGGTAGTGCGAGCTGCGGGAGCTGCGTTCGACGATGGGGGCGAACGACGCACGAGGGCGCGGTCGGTGAGCGCGGTGGGTCGGAGCGAGGTGCGCTCGCGGGTGTGGTGGGAAGGAGCAGCAGAGGCGGGAGCAGTGGCAACATGGTGGTCGCGGGCTCGGCAGGCAGGGCGCGGCTGCCGACACAGTCGGTCGCGGCAGGTGCGGACGCACACAGGAGGTCACGGGGCATGGCGGGCGACCGGTGGCGAGTGGCAAGGCTATGCGTGAGCTCGACGGTGGACGCGCGCCGGTGCTGGACGTGCGATCGAGGGGAAGGGGAGGCCGAGGGCCTCATCGTAGTTGTAGGGTACGTGGCAGCGGGCGTGACGACGACGTCGGGGAAGCGGTCGGGGCGGCTCCGACGGGGAGGATCCCGGCGGCGGCGTCGAGCGAAGAGGACGGCGTCGTCGGGCGCGTGGAGGTCGTTCGGGGAGGATTGGTGGAGCAAGGCGGCGGCGACGGCGTTCCGGCGACGGAGTGGTGAGGCGGGCAGCCCGGCGACGGCGGGCGGCGTCGGGCCCCGACGTCGGGCTCGGGGCAACGGGATCGGGCGGCGTGTCTTGGGCGCCCGATCCAGATCGCATGTGGGGGAGTGGTGATCGTGGGGAAGGGGGCTAGGGTTTGGTGCCCCGGGAGGGGTTAATCGCCTGGGTCTGGGCCGGCCTGGACGGCCTGGTGGCCAGCTGGGCCGGTTGGCCCGGCGGGTGGGGGAGGGGTCCTATTGATGCATTTTTTTCTGTTTGCAAAATGTTTAGCACCTAAATGGTATTTATAAAATATGGGAGCTAGCTTATAAGTTGCAGGGCATCAGATCCTTGCACCAAAAACTAGTTTGGGTGAAATACTAATTCATATAAAATTTAGATTAATTAAAAGGTTATTAAATGTTGTTGCTTGCCAAAGTTCGAGGTTGTTAGGGTCACCTAACTAATCCATTTAAGTTTAGTTACAATTTTATAATTGCTTCAGAACTATTTGTTACTTAATGAACCTTTTAGTTTTAAATTTTGACAACTTCTATTTTCCATTTTAAATTTAGTTGAAGTTTGAATTAGGAGTTTGAAAAGAAATGTGATTCCAATGTGATCAAGCCCTGTTTAGTAACATGATTAGCTTAATCACAGAGGGTTACTGTAGCATGATTTTCGGGGTGTTACAAATCTCCTCCACTACAAGAAATTTCGTCCCGAGATTTAAGAGGGGGACTAGGGGGAAAGGTCTGGTTATGAAATCCTAACGAATCTTCTCAGTCTTGGTTTCTCTTCTCGAAGAGGTCGATCCCTTACATTGACGTCTTCATTACTCTGCTTCAGGTCATCATGGTGAAGTCGTCCTTTTCTTCGGGAACTCCAACGTACTTATGAATAGGTAAGGGGCAGCTCGGCTACGACATAATGCTTATGAGGGAAACAATCTGGGGTTAACCCATGAATGAGAATAAGATTATCTCTCGAGTTGAACATATAAAATACATCGAGAGTAAGGTACGAAGGTACAATAAGAGGTTCCAAGCAGATAGATAGTTGCTCGAAGCCTGAACCAGAGTGAGAAAGGGGTTCAGAGTAGCGAGAGTAAGTATTTCGTCTGATACCATAATAGAGCACTAGGAAGGTGGCCCATGAAGTAAATTCGAAGCCCAGCGTGGGGAATAACTGAAGGAAATATGCCCTAGAGGCAATAATAAAAGTTATTATTTATTTCCTTATATCATGATAAATGTTTATTATTCATGCTAGAATTGTATTAACGGAAACATAATACATGTGTGAATATATAGACAAACAAGATGTCACTAGTATGCCTCTACTTGACTAGCTTGTTAATCAAAGATGGTTATGTTTCCTAACCATGAACAAGAAGTTGTTATTTGATTAACAAGGTCACATCATTAGTTGAATGATCTGATTGACATGACCCATTCCGTTAGCTTAACACTTGATCGCTTAGTATGTTAATGCTTTCTTCATGACCCATACATGTTCCTATAACTATGAGATTATGCAACTCCGTTTACGGAGGAACACTTTGGTACTACCAAACGTCACAACGTAATGGGTGATTATAAAGGAGTACTACAGGTGTCTCCAAAGGTACTTGTTGGGTTGGCGTATTTGAGATTAGGTTTTGTCACTCCGATTGTCGGAGAGGTATCTCTAGGCCTTCTCGGTAATACACATCACTCAAGCCTTGCAAGCATTACAACTAATGAGTTAGTTGTGAGATGATGTATTACGGAACGAGTAAAGAGACTTACCGTAACGAGATTGAACTAGGTATTGGATACCGACGATCGAATCTCGGGTAAGTAACATACCGATGACAAAGGGAACAACGATGTCGTTATGCGGTTTGACCGATAAAGATCTTCGAAGAATATGTAGGAACCAATATGGGCATCCAGGTTACGCTATTGGTTATTGACCGAGAATGGTTCTAGGTCATGTCTACATAGTTCTCGAACCCGTAGGGTCCGCACGCTTAACGCTTCGATGACAGCTTCATTATGAGTTTATAAGTATTGATGCACCGAAGTTTGTTCGAGTCCCGGATGTGATCACGGACATGACGAGGAGTCTCAAATGGTCGAGACATAAAGATTGATATATTGGAAGCCTATGTTTGGACTTGGAAGGGTTCCGAGTGAAAACAGGAAGTTATTGAACACCGGGGTTACGGAACCCCGGGGGTATATGGGCCTTCATGGGCCACAAGGGAGAAGAGGAAGGGCCGGCCAGGTGGGCTGCGCCCCCTCCCCTCTAGTCCGAATAGGACAAGGAGAGGGCGCGCCTCCCTCTTCCCCTCCTCGATCCTACTCCAACTAGGACAAGGGGGGTCCTACTCGGTGGGAGTAGGACTCCTCGGCAGCGCCTCCCAAGGCTGGCCGCACCCCCCTTGGCTCCTTTATATCTGAGGCAGGGGCACCCCATGACACACAAGTTGATCTACGGATCTTTCCTTAGCCGTGTGCGGTGCCCCTTCCACCATATTCCACTTGGTCATATCGTCATGAGCTTAGGCGAAGCCTGCGCCGGAGAAGTCATATCGTCATGGAGCTTAGGGAAGCCCTGCGTCGGTGGAGCATCAACATCGTCCACCACGCCGTCGTCTTGACGGAACTCATCCCGACACTTTGCTGGATCGGTCCGGGATCGCCATCGAGCTGAACGTGTGCGAACTCGGAGGTGCCGTCGTTCGGTGCTTGGATCGGTCGGATCGTGAAGACGTCGACTACATCAACCGCGTTGTTATAACGCTTCGCTTTCGGTCTCTGAGGATACGTGGGCGGACACTCTCCCCTCTCGTTGCTATGCCATCACCATGGTCTTGCGTGATCGTAGGAAATTTTTTGAAATTACTACGTTCCCCAATAGTGGCATCCGAGCCTGGTTTTATGCGTTGATGTCATGTGCACGAGTAGAACACAAGTGAGTTGTGGACGATACAAGTCATACTGCCTACCAGCATGTCATACTTTGGTTCAGCGGTATTGTGAGATGAAGCGGCCCGGACCGACATTACGCGTACGCTTACGCGAGACTGGTTTCACCGCTCGAGCACTCGTTGCTTAAAGGTGACCGCGGTGTTTGTCTCTCTCACTTTAGTTGAACCGAGTATGACTACGCCCGTCCTTGAGAAGGTTAAACGGAGTCTATTTGACAAACTATCGCTGTGGTTTTGATGCGTGGTAAGAACGGTTCTTGCTCAGCCCGTAGCAGCCACGTAAAACTTGCAACAACAAAGTAGAGGACGCCTAACTTGTTTTTGCAGGGCATGTTGTGATGTGATGTGGTCAAGACGTGATGCTATATTTTATTGTATGAGATGATCATGTTTTGTAACCGAGTTATCGGCAATCGGCAGAGCCATATGGTTGTCGCTTTATTGTATGAAATGCAAAGCCATGTAATTGCTTTACTTTATCACTAAGCGATGGCGATAGTCGAGAAGCAATAGTTGGCGAGACGACAACGATGCTACGATGGAGATCAAGGTGTCGCGCGGTGACGATGGTGATCATGACGGTGCTTGGCGATGGAGATCACAAGCACAAGATGATGATGACCATATCATATCACTTATATTGATTGCATGTGATGTTTATCCTTTATGCATCTTATCTTGCTTTGATTGACGGTAGCATTATAAGATGATCTCTCACTAAAAATTATCAAGAAGTGTTCTCCCTGAGTATGCACCGCTATGAAAGTTCTTCGTCTTTGAGACACCACGTGATGATCGGGTGTGATAGGCTCTACGTTCAAATACAACGGGTGCAAAACAGTTGCGCACGCGAATACTCAGTTAAACTTGACGAGCCTAGCATATAACAGATATGGCCTCGGAACACGGAGACCGAAAGGTCGAACGTGAATCATATAGTAGATATGATCAACATAGTGATGTTCACCATTGAAACTACTCCATCTCACGTGATGATCGGACATGGTTTAGTTGATTTGGATCACGTAATCACTTAGATGACTAGAGAGATGTCTATCTAAGTGGGAGTTCTTAAGTAATATGATTAATTGAACTTTAATTTATCATGAACTTAGTCCCGGTAGTATTTTGCAAATTATGTTGTAGATCAATAGCTCGCGTTGTTGCTTCCCTATGTTTTCATATGTGTTCCTAGAGAAAATTGTATTGAAAGATGTTAGTAGCAATGATGCGGATTGGATCCGTGATCCGAGGTTTATCCTCATTGCTGCAGTAAGAATTATGTCCTTAATGCACCGCTAGGTAACAGACCTATTGCAGGAGCGGATATGCGCGTTATGAACGTTTGGCTAGCTCAATATGATGACTACTTGATAGTTTAGTGCACCATGCTTAACGGCTTAGAATCGGGACTTCAAAGACGTTTTGAACGCCATGGACCATATGAGATGTTCCAGGAATTGAAGTTAATATTTCAAGCAAATACCGAGTTGAGAGATATGAAGTCTCCAACAAGTTCTATAGCTAAAAGATGGAGGAGAATCGCTCAACTAGTGAGCATGTGCTCAGATTGTCCGAGTACTTCAATCGCTTGAATCAAGTGGGAGTTAATCTTCCGAGATAAGATAGTGATTGACAGAATTCTCTAGTCACCATCACTAAGTTAGTAGAACTTCGTGATGAACTATAGTATGCAAGGGATGACGAAAACGATTCCCGAGCTCTTCGTGATGTTGAAATCGACGAAGGTAGAAATCGAGAAAGAGCATCAAGTGTTGATGGTTGACAAGACCACTAGTCTCAAGGAAAATGGCAAAGGGAAGAAGGGGAACTTCAAAAGGAACGGCAAGCAAGTTGCTGCTCGAGTGAAGAAGCCCAAGTCTAGACCTAAGCCTGAGACTGAGTACTTTTACTGCGATGGAACTGGTCATTGGAAGCGGAACTACCCCAAGTATTTGGCGGATAAGAAGGATGGCAAAGTGAACAAAGGTATATTTGATATACAGATTATTGATGTGTATTTTACTAGTGTTCGTAGCAACCCCTCGGTATTTGATACTGGTTCAGTTGCTAAGAGTAGTAACTCAAACGGAGTTGCGAATGAATGAAAACTAGTTGAAGGGAAGTGACGATGAGTGTTGGAAGTAGTTCCAAGATTGATATGATCATCATCGCACACTCTCTATACTTTCGGGATTAGTGTTAAACCTAAATAAATGTTATTTGGTGTTTGCGTTGAGCATGAATATGATTTGATCATGTTTATTGCAAAACGGTTATTCATTTAAGTCAAAGAATAATTGTTGTTCTGTTTAAATGAATAAAACCTTCGATGGTCATACACCCAATGAAAATAGTTTATTGGATCTCGATCGTAGTGATACGATATTCATAATATTGATGCCAAAAGATGCAAAGTTAATAATGATAGTGCAACTTATTTGTGGCAATGCCGCTTGGGTCATATCGGTATAAAGCGCATGAAGAAACTCCATAAGGATGGATTTTGGAATCACTTGGTTATGAATCATTTGATGCTTGCGAACCGTGCCTTTTGGGCAAGATGACTAAAACTCCGTTCTCCGAACAATGGAACAAGCTACTGACTTGTTGGAAATAACACATATATACCGATGTATGCGATCCAATGAGTGTTGATGCTCGTGGCAAGTATCGTTATTTTTCTGACCTTCACAAGATGATTTGAGTAGATATGGGTATATCTACTTGATGAAACATAAGTATGAAATAGTTGAAAGGTTCAAAGAATTTCAGAGTGAAGTGGAAAATCATCGCAACAAGAAAATAAAGTTTCTGCGATCTGATCGTGGAGATGAATATTTGAGTTACGAGTTTGGTCTTCAATGAAAACAATGTGGAATAGTTTCACAGCTCACGCCACCTGGAACACCACAACGTTATGGTGTGTCCGAACGTTGTAACCGTACTTTATTTTGATATAGTACGATCTATGATGTATCTTACCGATTTACCACTATCGTTTTGGGGTTATGCATTAGAGACAACTGCATTCACATTTAATAGGGCACCATCTAAATCCGTTGAGATGACACCGTATGAACTATGGTTCAGCAGTAAAACCTAAGCTGTCGTTTCTTAAAGTTTGGAGTTGTGATGCTTATGTGAAAAAGTTTTCACCGATAAGCTCGAACCCAAATCGAGAAATGCGTCTTCATAGAATACCCAAAGGTAACTATTGGGTACACCTTCTATCACAGATCCGAAAGCAAGATATTTGTTGTTAAGATGGATCCTTTCTAGAGAAGGAGTTTCTCTCGAAAGAAGTGAGTGGGAGGAAAGTAGAACTTGATGAGGTAATTGTACCTTCTCCCTTATTGGAAAGTAGTTCATCACGAAATCAGTTCCAAAGATTCCTACACCAATTAGTGAGGAAGTTAATGATGATGATCATAAAACTTCAGATCAAGTTGCTGCCAAACCTCGTAGGTCTTCTAGAGTAAAATCCGCACTGAGTGGTACGGAAATCATGTTCGGAAGTCATGTTACTAGACCATGATGAACCTACGGACTATGAGGAAGCGATGATGAGCCCAGATTCCGCGAAATGGCTTGAGGCCATGAAATCTGAGATAGGATCCATGTATGAGAACAAAGTATGGACTTTGATTGACTTGCTCGATGATCAGTAAGCCATGTTAAATAAATGGATCTTCAAGAGGAAGACGGACACTGATAGTAGTGTTACTGTCTACAAAGCTCGACTTGTTGCAAAAGGTTTTCGACAAGTTCAATGTGTTGAATACGATGAGATTTTCTCACTCGTAACGATGCTTATGTCTGTCCGAATCATGTTAGCAATCGCCACATTTTATGAAATCTGGCAAATGGATGTCAAAACTACATTCTTTAATGGATTTATTAAAGAAGAGTTGTATATGATGCAACCAGAAGGTTTTGTCAATCCTAAAGGAGCTAACAAAATGTGCAAGCTCCAGCGATCCATCTATGGACTGGTGCAAGCATCTCGAGTTGGAATAAACGCTTGATAGTGTGATCAAAGCATATAGTTTTATATGCACTTGCGGTGAAGCCTGATTTACAAGAAAGTGAGTGGGAGCACTACAGCATTTCGATAAGTATATGACATATTGTTGATCGGAAATAATGTAGAATTATTCTGCAAAGCATAAAGGAGTATTTGAAAAGAGTTTTTCAAAGAAAGACCTCGGTGAAGTTGTTATATATTAAGCATCAAGATCTATAGAGATAGATCAAGACGCTTGATAAGTTTTTCAATGAATACATACCTTGACAAGATTTTGAAGTAGTTCAAAATGGAACAGTCAAAGAAAGAGTTCTTGCCTGTGTTACAAGGTGTGAGATTAAGTAAGACTCAAAACCCGACCACGCGTAAGTAGAAAGAGAATGAAAGTCATTCCCTATGCATCAGCCATAGGTTCTATAAAGTATGTCATGTCAGTACTGATCTATTGCATACCCTACCACTAAGCTTGGCAAGGAGTGCAATAGTGATCTAGGAGTAGATCAATGGACAGCGGTCAAAATTATCCTTAGTGGAATAAAGATATTTTCTCGATTATGGAAGTGACAAAAAGTTCGTAAGTAAAGGGTTACGCCGATACAAGTTTTGGCACTGATCTAGATGACTCTAAGTCTCGGTCTAGATACAAATTGAAAGTGGGAGCAATTAGCTATAGTAGCTCCATGTAGAGCATTGTTGACATAGAGATTTGCAAAATACATACGGATCTGAATGTGATGCAATCTGTTGACTAAAATTATCTCACAAGCAAAACATGATCACACCTTAGTACTCTTTGGGTGTTAATCACATGGCGATGTGAACTAGATTACTGACTCTAGTAAACCCTTTGGGTGTTGGTCACATGTCGATGTGAACTATGGGTGTTAACCACATATAGATGTGAACTATTGATGTTAAATCACATGGCGATGTGAACTAGATTATTGACTCTAGTGCAAGTGGGAGATGAAGGAAATATGCCCTAGAGGCAATAATAAAAGTTATTATTTATTTCCTTATATCATGATAAATGTTTATTATTCATGCTAGAATTGTATTAACCGGAAACATAATACATGTGTGAATATATAGACAAACAAGATGTCACTAGTATGCCTCTACTTGACTAGCTTGTTAATCAAAGATGGTTATGTTTCCTAACCATGAACAAGAAGTTGTTATTTGATTAACAAGGTCACATCATTAGTTGAATGATCTGATTGACATGACCCATTCCGTTAGCTTAACACTTGATCGCTTAGTATGTTAATGCTTTCTTCATGACCCATACATGTTCCTATAACTATGAGATTATGCAACTCCGTGCCATCGGAGGAACACTTTGGTACTACCAAACGTCACAACGAATCGGGTGATTATAAAGGAGTACTACAGGTGTCTCCAAAGGTACTTGTTGGGTTGGCGATTTCGAGATTAGGTTTTGTCACTCCGATTGTCGGAGAGGTATCTCTAGGCCTTCTCGGTAATACACATCACTCAAGCCTTGCAAGCATTACAACTAATGAGTTAGTTGTGAGATGATGTATTACGGAACGAGTAAAGAGACTTACCGTAACGAGATTGAACTAGGTATTGATACCGACGATCGAATCTCGGGTAAGTAACATACCGATGACAAAGGAACAACGATGTCGTTATGCGGTTTGACCGATAAAGATCTTCAAGAATATGTAGGAACCAATATGGGCATCCAGGTTCCGCTATTGGTTATTGACCGAGAATGGTTCTAGGTCATGTCTACATAGTTCTCGAACCCGTAGGGTCCGCACGCTTAACGCTTCGATGACAGTTCATTATGAGTTTATAAGTATTGATGCACCAAGTTTGTTCGAGTCCCGGATGTGATCACGGACATGACGAGGAGTCTCGAAATGGTCGAGACATAAAGATTGATATATTGGAAGCCTATGTTTGACTTCGAAGGGTTCCGAGTGAAAACAGAAGTTATCGAACACCGGGTTACTGGAACCCCGGGGGTATATGGGCCTTCATGGGCCACAAGGAGAAGAGGAAGGGCCGGCCAGGTGGGCTGCGCGCCTCCCCCTCTAGTCCGAATAGGACAAGGAGAGGGGGCGCGCCTTCCCTCTTCCCTCCCCAATCCTACTCCAACTAGGACAGGGGAGTCCTACTCCCGTGGGAGTAGGACTCCTCAGCGCCGCCTCCCAAGGCTGGCCGCACCCCCCTTGGCTCCTTTATATATGAGGCAGGGGCACCCCATGACACACAAGTTGATCTACGGATCTTTCCTTAGCCGTGTGCGGTGCCCCTTCCACCATATTCCACTTCGTCATATCGTCATGAGCTTAGGCGAAGTCCTGCGCGGAGAAGTCATATCGTCATGAGCTTAGGCGAAGCCCTGCGTCGGTGGAGCATCAACATCGCCACCACGCCGTCAGGTCGACGGAACTCATCCCGACACTTTGCCGGATCGGAGTCCGGGATCGCCATCGAGCTGAACGTGTGCGTAACTCGGAGGTGCCGTGACGCTCGGTGCTTGGATCGGTCGGATCGTGAAGACGACGACTACATCAACCACGTTGTTATAACGCTTCGCTTTCGGTTCACGAGGGCGTGGGCGGACACTCTCCCTCTCGCTGTTATGCCATCACCATGGTCTTGCGTGATCGTAGGAAATTTTTTGAAATTACTACGTTCCCCAACAATAACCATTAGAAACAGGGTTGTACACGAGAGTCGGGTTTCGATCCTGTGGAACTGTGGGTTATGGGCCCACCATGTGGGTTAAAAGTAGGAAGGGCGGAGACGTCTTGCGTGATCATGCAAGCAAGGCATGTCAGAGGGTAGCCCGTCGATTATGTCGGCAACAACGTCGATACCAAGGGCGAGGGACGAAGAGAACCATTTTCCTGCTCGTTGAACGAGGCGGACCAATAGGCAAAGTTCTCATCCATCGGTGGTTACCGAAATGTCATCAACTATAGTAACAGGGTCTTGCTGACAGAATTGTACACCGAGGTGTTTACATAAGCAGATAAATACTACTGCTTATATAATAAAGATCACAAGTAGGGTTAAGCAATCCAATGGAAAGGAAAGGTGATTACCAGATTTAATCAGAACAATGGAAAGAAATATGTGTTTAAACACATAATTCAGGGGTATATCCTTCCCAAGGACAAGCAGGGCATGATATCCATAAGAGGATAGAAGGTAGAAAACCCTTTAGGTAAGGGGAGAGAAATTTCATGACATTGCCCATACAAAGGTGTTTGGATAATTGAGCAAGAAACATTTAGCATTGGGCTTCAAATGTCCTTGTTGAAAATCAGAGTATCACAAACATGCTTTGAGATAGTATTGGCATGGTCTTTGGGTAAAGATCATACTTTGGATTCACAAAGGATCCGTCAGGAGCAACTTATAGAATAAGTCTTACAATCTCCTCATGGAAGAATGGCTAAACTTGCTAAAAAGGATACTACAACAATAGGTCCTCCACCCAGGGGGGGGGGGGTGCTAGGCATGACATCATGTTACCGGGTCATCAAAGGACCAACATCATAACTCTTGAAAGTTGTCCCAACCATCATATCTCGACCGAGATTCAGCTCCGATTGGTGTCATGATACCTCGGACTCGGGATGTCCGAGAAGAAAAGGTGCAACACAAATAGACGAAATGACATTTCAAGATTCTCGTGAAATGAACTATGGGAGCGGGTTCTCAAACAATAGTTCATCATTAAACCAAGGAGAGGATGAGGAGGTGGCTGATGGGCTCAAATGACAATTCATCGAGAATTCCAAACGGATGGATTTCCACAATAATGTGAACAAGGAGATAACACTTGTCGGATCAAATGATATAATGATGTATGCTTGAGGAAAACATACACGCTAAACATTGGTTAAAGGTGCAACCAAATATGAGACTAGGTAGCACGATCAATGATAGAATGGTGATTCAATAATCAATAGTCTAAGAATGAACGGTTGACCATTAACTTCAAAGCAATAGGGTTGCTAGAAGTACAGAATCCAAACAACACTGCTCACTTGTAGGTACCACAGCTTAGAATCAACAGGGAACCAAGAAAGAATGGTGATGGTGAGAAGTATCACTATACCAAGAATTCTTAAGAGGTGGAGTAATCCTCATGACATTCTTGTCATAAAAGATGGTAATTCTCCAAGTTAAAGAAGAACAAATGTTGGATAGTAAGGATCTCAAGGTATAACACGAAACACGAACAAGTTTGTGTTGAACGGAAGGCAATAAAGTGGTCGATGATAACACCAGTCATCGAGGGCAAGGATGGTATTTCTCATCATGTTTTCAATTGAATTCCTGGAAGAGCTCATAAGGTTGATGATGATCACGACACAATTGTCGAGAGATTTCATGCAGATGTAATCAATCAGCGACGACATCAAGTCAAAGGAATGATGAAGCAAGAGGTTATTGGAACCACGCTATTCTGACACAAACTCGAACTCAAGCTTGTTGTTTAAGGTGAAAGGGTATGACGAGGAAAATCGACGTAAGCTTAGCTATCGTCACAAATTGGTGCTCCGAGAATAAGGGCCGGGTAGCACAGTTAAAATCATCACGACAATGATATAGCCAAACAGGCTAGGAATGGTGTGATCGGGTACAAATTCGTACTTATAGAAGCTTACTGAATAGTTGTTGAACCGTAGAGCGGACTCGGTTCAGCGGTGTCTTTGAGTGTTTAATAACTCAGAGCCCGTGAAAAATTGGAATCAGTGGGAAGGTAGTACTTGATGAAGAACTCATAGGAAGTTATGCAGTTCCAAGATAATCTCGAGATACCAGGGGGTATTACTCGGCAACAGATCAAAGTAGAGGTTGTACCGGGGTATTGATCCACAGTAGACAAGTGCTTAAACTTGCACAGGAAATGGTATTTAAAGGAGAACATGGTCGGAACCATGATTGCAAAGCATAAATTCACCGATACCAAAGGATATTATATCCAGGAAATAGTTACAAGAAGCTTCCATGATAGGATCTACATCGTGTCCATGGGCATGAACACAAAGTTCAAGGTTGACTCCCACTTCTCCAATGCATAACCTTTCATTCACTTCTCACCTTCGAGGAAGTTGTAGTGTTGAAATTTTATCTGGCAAAATACCAGAAGGGTATGACTCATGAAAACTGTCGAGTTCACACATATTAAGGAAGGCATAGGTTCAACCCATCAGGGTATCGTGGAAATATATACCACAAGCTTCAATAGAAGTACCACCGGCTCGAAAGCTGAGCAGGGCTGAGAAAGCAGAGGATACAATTTACCAAAGGCAATATGTATCGGAGAAAGAACTCACAAAGTGATTAATTATGAAGGACACTGTCGGATAACAATCCAACAAAGGACTTGATGGTCCACAAAGGATCTGATATGAGTATCGATACTCAACCAGAAGAGGAAGGCATGCAAATGCAACAGGTTATGGAAGCATCTGAATAATTCTCAGCTTAAATGCAAAGGAATTATGATTTCCAAAACAAAGGATCAGAAGCAGGCGCTTTGATCAAGGATGGATCAATTGAATATACCAAAGGCACAATCGACGACAGATAGTTAGGTCGAGAACCAGCTCATGTTCAAAATGACGTCTGGGCCGGAAAGATAATCCTATGATTCGACTGATGATTGTGAACATTCACAACGTATTGAAATCAATGGACTCAAAAATGATGGTGACAAAGGATGCCAATAAGATTACTATACTTATGGGATTAATCATAATGAAAGCAAACAAGAAATTCAAGAGCCAAAGGCCCCAGAGGATTTTTGGAAGATCGAATATTATTTTGAAGACTTTTGTGAAACACATGAACAACTGGGGGATGAGCGGATACTCGATAAGTGCGAGAATTAACCGTAGGGGTATTCAGGTGACAAAGAACAGCAAGGCAGTAAGCTCAAAGGGTTATCAAACAACGACGAGTGTTTTGGGGTATCTTGTAATAACAAGACCAACTGGGGATGAATGTAAGAATAACAACTGCAAGTAGTTATCCATAAGGGTTTACGGTGGAAGGGGAATTGCAAACGCGATGAACACAAGTTCTCGAGTTAACAGCGGAGAGCATCTTCAGGGTCTTCTGGTGCAAAGAAATCATCATCAATAAGGGGCTCTCCGGTGAAAGTGATAACGAGATCCTAATGTTAGATCTAGTAAAATTCATTTAACCCGAATAGAGGAGAGATCGAGTCCCGAGTAAAGGTCGAGGAGTAAAAGATCCTAATACCACCTAATGGCGACGTGGGCCCATGGGCCGCACAGCCATGTTAGTAAAAGTTTTGCAACGCCTAGACTCGACTTGACCAAGGAGTTGGAAGGGGATTCTACAGCAATGGCTCGATATCAATCTCAGACGCCCTCGATTCAATCGTACACTAATCATGCACGCAAATGTGTACGATCAAGATCAAGGACTCACGGAAGATATCACAACACAACTCTAAAACATAAATAAGTCATACAAGCATCATAATACAAGCCAGGGCCTCGAGGGCTCGAATACAAGTGCTCGATCATAGACGAGTCAGCGGAAGCAACAATATCTGAGTACGTACATAAGTTAAACAAGTTTGCCTTAAGAAGGCTAGCACAAACCGGATACAGACGACAGAGGCGCATGCCTCCCGCTCGGGAACCTCCTAACTACTCCGGTCGTCGCGCCGGGCTGCACGTAGTAGTAGGCACCTCCGTGTAGTCGCCATCGACGGTATGCGTCGCTCCTCGGCTCCAACGTCTGTTGCAGCAATCGAGTAGAGATAGGGGAACAAGGCAACCATGAGTACTCATCCAAAGTACTCGCAAGCAAGGAGCTACACTACATATGCATGGATATATGTGTAAAGGGCCATATCGATGGACTGAATCGCAGAATGCCGTAATAAGAGGGGATAGCTAGTCTTATCGAAGACTACGCTCGACAGCCTCCGCCTTGCAAAGATGTAGCAAAGAGTAGATCAAGTTCTCCAAGTAGCATCACATAGCAATAATCCTACCCGCGATCCCTCCTCGTATCCCCGAGAGAGAGCGACCACCGTTGTATCCGCACTTGGAAGGGTGTGTTTTATTAAGTATCCGGTTCTAGTTGTCATAAGGTCAAGGTACAACTCCATGTCGCCCTGCATCAAGATCACGGCTATTCAATAGATTAACTCACCTGCAGGGTGCACCAACTTACCCAACACGCTTGATCCCATTTGGCCGACACACTTTCCGGGTCATGCCCGCCGCGAAGATCAACACGCCGCAGCCCCACCTAGGCTCAACAGAGAGGTCAAGACGCGGTCTAAACCTAGGCGCCAGTGGTCTGGGCCCATCACCCCAACACACCTACACGCTATGCAGGGCGGCTGAAAGCGCACCTCCAGCCTAGTGGCGCTCCACCCCAATTCGACGCCGCCGCCGACGACGTCACGGCGTTTCGCCGATACCACGATGCCGAAAGTGCCCATATCTTTCCCACGAGTTGGTTAGTGCGATATGCCCGTGGCCAACTCAAATCAAATACCAAGATCTCGTTAAGCGTGTTAAGTATCCGCTAACGCCGAACAGGCCAGGCCCACCTCTCTCCTAGGCGGTCTCAACCTGCCTGCTGCCGCCACAAAGATCCATCCAGAGGGCCGTCGGACACAGTGTCCTTTCAGCCCGCAATCCGTGAATCACTCGCGGTGCTCCACAAGTTTAATTCGACTTTAGTCACCACATGTATCATGTATAAGAGCAGATATACCCGTGATCACCTCCCGAGTGATCACGGCCCGATAGTATAGCACAGCAGACGGACAAGAATGTAGGGCCACAGATGGAATACTAGCATCCTATACTAAGCATATAGGATTGCGTAAAGGTAACAACAAGAGTAACAAGGACATGCTATGCATCGTGATAGGTATAACGAAAGTAGTAACATGCTACACTACTCTAATGCAAGCAAGACAGAGTAGAATAGGTGATATCCGTGATCAAGGGGGGGCTTGCCTGGTTGCTCGCAAGGAGGGATCACAACACCGTAGTCGAATCGGGGGTCGCCGGCAGTCTCGGGATCTACCGGAAAGAAGTAACGGAGGGGGAACACAATAAATAACAGAGTAATCAAAGTATCACAAAGCGTAACATGGCAATACGCGGTGCTAGAGGTGACCTAATGCTGTAGGAGGTGATACTGGTGAAGGGGGGGAAACATCCGGGAAAGTATCCCGGTGTTCCGTGTTTTCTACGATGAACCAAGGGGAAAGCTGCGGTTTGATATGTTAGGAGTGTGTGGTGGACGAACGGGCTGCGTATCCAGGTTCGTCTCGTCGTTCTGAGCAACTTTCATGTACAAAGTTTCTTCATCTGAGTTACAGATTATTTTCTACGATTTATCAAAGTTTATTTGAATTTCTAAAATTACTGGATTATATTAATTTGAATTGAAAAGAGTAAATACTCATGTCACTTAGTGATGTGCCACCCACAGTCAATGACATGTGGGGCCAGGTCAAAGTCAACATCACAGTCAACTGTTGACTAGGTCAACTAGTGTATAGTGCATGGGTCCCGCGTGTCATACTCTATTTATCCTAATCAGGGTTTAACTAATCTAAATATTGTTTAATTAATTAACAATAGTTAATTAGGTTAACTATACAAGATTAATTAAGTTAATTAATTCACTAATTAATTAATTAATATTTTAATTGATTTTAATTATTTATTTATCTATTATTATTATAATATTATTATTATTATTTTTGTTCGGGGCATGGGTTCTATCTCGCCAAAGGGCTCAGAGGTCACCGAACGGGTGCTAGCGGGCTAAAAGGGCACTCAAGGCGTGGGCGCTGTGTACCCGAGCCACCAGGCGGCGGCGCCGCCACAATGGCGAAGTCGTATGGTAGTGGGAGTCATGGAGCTGCGTTCGGCGCTGAAGCGAACGACGACGAGGGCGCGGTGGGTCGGAGCGAGTGCGCCGCTGGTGCGGTGGGAAGGAGCAGCAGAGGCGGGGCAGGGTAACGCAGTGGCCGCGGGCTCGGCAGTAGCGCGCGGCTGCCGACACAATACCGCAGCTGGCAGTGACGCGCATTACAGAGGTCACGGGGCATGGCGGGCGACCGGTGGCGAGTGGCAAGGCTATGCGTGAGCTCGACGGTGGACGCGCGCCGGTGCGGGACGTGCGATCGAGGGGAAGGGGAGGCCGAGGGCCTCACCGTAGTTGTAGGGTACGTGGCAGCGGGCGTGACGACGACGTTGGGGAAGCGGTCGGGGCGGCTCCGACGGGGAGGATCCCGGCGGCGGCGTCGAGCGAAGAGGACGACGTCGTCGGGCGCGTGGAGGTCGTTCGGGGAGGATTGGTGGAGCGAGGCGGCGGCGACGGCGTTCTGGCGACGGAGTGGTGAGGCGGGCAGCCCGGCGACGGCGGGCGGGCGCTGGCCCCGCGCTCGGGCTCGGGGCAACGGGATCGGGGCGGCGTGCGCTGTGGCGCCCGATCCAGATCGCACGGGGAGTGGGGATCGTGGGGAAGGGGGGCTAGGGTTTCGGTGCCCCCCGGGAGGGGTTAATCGCCTGGGTCTGGGCCGGCCTGGACGGCCTGGTGGCTAGCTAGGCCGGTTGGCCCGGCGGGTGGGGGAGGGGTCCTATTGATGCATTTTCTTTTTTTTATTTTTATTTTTCTGTTTGCAAAATGTTTAGCACCTAAATGGTATTTATAAAATATGGGAGCTAGCTTATAAGTTGCACCAAAAACTAGTTTGGGTGAAATACTAATTCATATAAAATTTAGATTAATTAAAAGGTTATTAAATGTTGTTGCTTGCCAAAGTCCGAGGTTGTTAGGGTCACCTAACTAATCCATTTAAGTTTAGTTACAATTTTATAATTGCTTCAGAACTATTTGTTACTTAATGAACCTTTTAGTTTTAAATTTTGACAACTTCTATTTTCCACTTTAAATTTAATTGAAGTTTAAATTAGGAGTCTGAAAAGAAATGTGATTCCAATGTGATCAAGCCCTGTTTAGTAACATGATTAGCTTAATCACAGAGGGTTACTGTAGCATGATTCTCGGGGTGTTACAACCGGTTTGATCGGTGCCGGTGGTTGCATCCATTCCCACAGCTGCCCAAGCACGAACCAAGAGGACATCTTCCGTCTCGGTGTAGTTTGTCAACCGCGCGTGTGGGCGGGAAGCGGCGGTGAATGCCTCCTCCCCTATCTCGGCCACCTCCTCCTCGTCATCCCCTTCATCTTCCTCATCTTCCTCCTTTTCTTCCAAGTCGTCACCAACCCTAAAGGGGTCTAGAGGCGGAGCTCCGAGGTCCACCTCCGCGTTTTGGAGGAGGTCCATGAACGAGGATGGGGTTGCCATTTCCTCAAACACCTCGTGCACGGCGGGAGGAGGTTCGGCGACGGCGGCGGGCGGGCTGGCACAAGGGCGGCGGGCTTCTTCCATGGATTCTTCACGGCCGGGACGAGCCGACGACCTTGGAGGAAGCCCCTCGAGGCCTGACGGCCGCCGCCTTCGGCCGGCTCTTCTTGGGGCGGCGGGCGGCGGCGGCGGCGGGGGGGGGCGGGCGCCGAGCAAGGACGGGGCCGGGCGGGAGCCGGGAGGCGGGAGGAGGCGCTGAGAGCCCGCCGCCGCCGCTTGGCCCGGCGACAGGTCGCCGCCACCACGCCGGCCACGGCCGGGTGGGCGGGCGGGCGAGGCAGGCGAGGCGGCCGGGCGGCGCGGGCGGGGGGCCCTCCATGGTCTGGCGCGGCGGGAGGCGGCGGGAGGAGGAGGCCGGGAGGAGGAGCAGTTTGCTCCCGGGCGAGCGAGGAGGAGGAGTGCGGGTTGGGGGGCGATTTTCCTCTCAACCCCTACTTCTACAGATTGCAAACTGGTTTGAGGGTTGGACCTCTAAATTTTTTTTACGGGTTTGAGGGTTTAGAGGTTCTAGTCTACGGCGTTTTTTCCGCGAAAACTGTAAAAAAAGCAGTTATTTTTAGTTTGAGGGTTTGAGGGCTCTACTAGTAATGCTCTTAGTCTTGTATCCGGGCTGAGCAACCCGTCTTCTCTGCTCCCGGCTCCTTGTCTTGCCTGCGTGCTAGACACCGAGCACCCCCCCTCTTGTACCCTCTTTCTACCTATCAATGAAAAGATACGCTCTCAAGCGTATTCGCGAAAAAAAACTTGTTGAACCCCATTTGTTTTCTCTCTCAAAAAATTATTTCCTTTCCTTTTTTAAGAGCGCCACCTTTTCGTTGTCCTCGTCGCCCCTCATACGCCCTGGCGCTCCTATGAAAAAAGAGCCCCTGCCACGCTCCTCCATCTCACCTTCGTAGGCCGTCAACCAATAGAGAGCTCAAGGGAAAATTGGCGCCTAGATCCTACTGCCATGAGTCGGCGCCGTCGAGGAAAATGCCCCGCAGGTCACAACAGCGCGGCCCGATCTCATTGTGTCTGCCGTCACAACACCGTCTTCGATGGTTTGCAGCTTCTGTCGCCGACCTCTGTTAGCAGCTTGCCTCCCTTCACTGGTCACGGCTTCAGCTCAGCCGGTTGCAGCGTCGCTGCCGAGAGGTTGGATATTTTGGTGTTGTCAGTTGCAGCATTCGGTGGAGATGGGCGTCGAGATTGTAGCCCATGCTGAAGGCGGTCATAGCTTGTGCTATTTCCAGTCATAGAAAAACTCGCTGCTGGTTCCAGCATCCCACACTGCACGAAGTTTGTCGTTCTGCCCCATTGTCATTCGCACCCACCCCATTGCAACACCAGTGGGCGTTGGTTCCAGCATTGTTGGGAGCCCATTCCAGCATGCCGAGCACCAGTTCCAGCATGTTGGACGCCCCCGTTCCAGCATTCGCTGGCGCCAGTTCTAGCAAGTCAGACAGGGGGGCAACTTCAGTGCAAGTGGTCGCAACATTGCGCACCATTGGTTCCAACACGTCCAACCCCCTCATTCTAGAATTTGTCAGCGTTGGTTCTAGCAAGTCGGGCACGGGGTTGCACCTTCCCGTGCGGGCGGTCGTGGCACCACGCACAACCAATTCCAGCACGCTGGGCACCGAGTTGCAACTTCTTTCGTCGCCGATCGTAGCTTCCCGTGCGGGCGGTCGTAGCAACACGCACCGCTGGTTGTAGCTGCCCAATGCGGGTGCTTGCAGCACCACGCACCGTTGGGTTGCGGTGTTGGCATCTGCTGCTCATAGCACCACCACTGCTGCAGATCAGGGCACCGCTACCCACCATCGCCGCCACAACTGTGAAGGAGAGGAGTTGTAATGAGTGTTTGACCTTGGCTTATAGTACACTCCTAATCCCTTGCAACGGGAATGAGCGCTTCTCGCGACAAGAGGCCGCGTGTAGGGGATATTGACCTTCGGTTGCCGGCGGCCATCTCTGACGAGACGTTGGGCATGGGTTGCAAGACACGGGAGGAAGAGAGATTTGTTGTGTGTGGCACAGAGCGAGCCATCGGTGTAGTGAAAAACAAGAGGGATAAGGTAGAAGAAAAAGCGCGCGGTGTGGTGTGCTCCAAGTGCACATTGGTTGTGTGTGAGAGCTGCACGAGCGAGCGACGTGGCACAGTGTTGAGCGACGGACCAACGCGGATCCGACGACCCATGCGCGACCAGCGGGAGGTTGTGGATGGTGGACCAAACATGATAATTTCCGTTTTGTTAACATGATCTTTTATCCTCGCGTAAAAAAAAAAATGATCTTTTATCCTTTTTGTGTTAGCATAACTTATTAGAGCATCTCCAACAAATGCATAAAAGTTTCACGCGCTAAAATAGTTTTAACGCGTCATTATACTCCCTCCATTTCAAAATGTAGTGCCTATAGATTTTTGTAAAAGTCAAACGTTGTCAACTTTGACCAAATGTATAGAGAAAACTATCTACATCTACAATACCAAACATGTATATTCTGAAAATATAACTTACGATGTATCCAATGAGGAGCATTTGGTATTCTAGATATACCTATTTTTCTCTATAAACATGGTCAAAGTTTGTAATATTTGACTTTTGTAAAAATCTATAGGCATTACATTATGGAACGGAGGGAGTATCACTTTTAGCGTGCCGTATCTAACATTGGTTTAGCGGATGTCCAAAAACACGCGCCCAAAAAACACGCAGTGCAAATTGTGAAGCGCGCGTAATCCAGCGCCCCAAATTTGCAGCTTCTGATAATGCTTTTTAACGCGTGCCCAAACTTTTTTTACGCGTGCACTATTTTACGGTTTCTACCGAAGCTGAAACCCGAATTTTAGCATGAGGAGCAGTTTTTGTGCGTTTGTTGGAGATGCTCTTACTTCCTTCGTTCGTTTTTAGACCGACTGTTTTAGGCACTGTAAATGCCCACAACATCTTATAAAAATGAACAGAGAGAACTATGTTAAATGCTGCTAAAATTTCAAAATCCTATACACGAACATTGCATTTGAAATGATCTGTGCTGATACCGGCGAACACTCTCTCGGCCCTGCCAGCACTAGTCAGACGGATCAATTCAGTCGGCGCACGACGGGAAGACCCAGACCGGGGGCGGCCACTTCCAGAGCAGGTCGCGCGCCGCGCCTCGCGGCGGCCTGTAGCTGCCGTCGGCGAGGTCGAGCACACCGACGTCCGGCGCCACCTCGCGGCACCTGTCGTGCGACCACGGCCAGTCATCTGTGAAGTAGACGCAGTTGCCCCTCAGCTCCGGGCAGTCGTCCACCGGGACGCACAGCGACGCGTTCCTCCCCAAGAACAGCGCGCGCCCGGCCAGGATGCCGGCGCGGCCGTTCCTGCTGTCCATCGGCGCCCACCGGCCACCTATCAGCTCGAAGAACTCGGCCGCGACGGTCGTGTACTCGACGTGCTCCGGCCGGGGCTCCCACGTGTACCGCGCGTGCGCTGCGTCCCTGAGCCGGTGGACCTGGAGTAGGCGCCCCGGCGAGAGCTCCACGAGGTATCTACTGCACGCCGCCGACATGCAGCACGCGCGCCCCGAGCAGCAGCAGCACGGCGGCGCGATGGCCTTCCGGGTTGGAGTCGTGTCCGCCGTGATGTCCACGTCCCATGCCTCAACGCGCCCCGCGGAGTCCATCGCGTACACCAATTGCCGCCCGCCGGTGCTAGCCGTGGAGGAGGCACGCACGGCGTCCGCCCAGCGGCGCGAGGGCGTGTCGAGCATCGTCCACCTGGTGTCGCCGGCTCGGGCGACGGCGATGCGGGACAGAGGCTGGCAGATGAGCATGACGGCGTAGCCGCCCGACCCCGGCGCGGCGGTATGCCCCTCCCGCGGCGCGGACACGAGTATGGCCTTCTCGTAGAGCTCGTACCGGAGCCTGTCAGGGGCGAAGGACTCCGGCGGGACGAGCACGGTCGCAGCCTCGTCGCCGCCATCGTCGGCGAAGCAGCACCGGAGGCTGTAGCTAACGACGCGGCCGTCCGCGTCGCGGCTGGCGTGGACGAAGGGGAGCGTGTCGGGCGGCGGGAGCGGAACCTGCGGACCGTTGAGCGGGTTGAGGAGGTGCAGCTCGGAGGCGGCGTCGGCGGTGACGAGCCACCCGTCGGGCGACGAGCCGACGCAGAGGCGCTCTGATATGGCCGGGGCCGGCTGCGGGACGGCGTACGCCCTGCCGTCGGAGAGGCTCAAGAACCGCGCCTCCTCTGAGGACGCGCCACCACCGCGCCGCCGGCGCGCGGTCGGGTCGAAGGGGAGCATGAGCCACGGGGATGGCACAGGCGCGGCACGGGGCTGCAAGGCGCTGGCGGCCGACCACCACGCGGTGCATACGGCGGGGAAGCGGAAGCGGTCCGGCACGGGGAGGCGGGCGAGGACGGACTCGAGGAGGTCGCCCGGTAGGTCCGACCACGAGCAGCCCGGCCCCGTCCCAATGGTGCCGACGAGCTCGCTCATGACCGCCATTGGCACAGCACGCAACGCACAGACTCGCCGCTTGATCACACGAGGAGAGGAAGAGGAGGGGAGCGGTTGAGTTGGGCTCTTGGGGTCGTGACTCATGAGAAGCAACTTATTAACGCGCCATTCCTCGGAATCCTCGGCGTCGTCGTCGTGGCGTGCCTCATACTGCTCCCCATGTGTTTCCTCTTCCCTCGCATGCCGCGGGCGGAAGCGCCCGGGGTCAGGTCAGAAACTAGCGGTGGTGGCAGTACAGCGGCTCTGACCGGTTTGACGGCAGTCTAGGGGGAGAACGGCGACGGGAATATACGTTCGGCCGGTCGGCCGCGACGGCGGAGACACGGTGGGCGCTAGTGGTAAGGTGTCGCCGGGTTGGTCAGAAATTAGAATACTGTTGTTGCAGGAGACTCTTTTTTCTTTTTCTTTTACAAACACGGTCTTTTTTTGAGTATATGTTTTTCAAACACGGTTGATGTACGTGTGATAGTGATGGGGAAGATCCTCCACCCTCTTTTCCTAAACCCTAGCCGCCCCGAGCACCCCTCCTCCCCCTGATCCTTGACCACCGCCGGCGCCGGCGGAGGTGGCGCGCTTCCAAGGGGTTTCTTCGCGCGGGGGAGTCTTGTCAAGTGGGCGGCGCGGTGGTCGTCTCCGGTGTGGCGACACATGGTGGAGAGCGCGAGGATAGGCGGAGCACGGTCGTGAGGCAATGGGAGGCTATCTTCTCGGGGCGCCGACGCGGGAGTCGGAGGTAGCGCCGCTGGGGGACCCTGGTGGCGGCGGATCTCGGCCAGGAGGTATGCGGCTGGAGTCATTGCGGAGGCCGAGGAGCACGATGCGCTTCCAATTGATGTGCTCTTGTTTTCTGTTTATCTTTTCTTCTTAATAATAAAGGAGCTATTGTTTCTGGTCGTCCGTCATGAAAATTGCCCCAAAGTTGTCATAAATTGGATGAAAACAACGAGATTTTTAGATTAAATTGTATTCCAATGAGGAATTTAAATAGTGCAGAGCAAATAGAAGTACATATGCCTATCCTATTTGACAACGAAGAAAAATAAAATTGGTAGGCAGCCTATATTCGGACAAACAATAAACCATCAAAGTAAAACCAATTCAAGATATTCATGGATACAAACACAGATGAAACAGAGGCTCCACATTTAGTATGGCTTAGTAGTTGTTTCTCTACATACCAATGAGAAATTTCAGAGAGATGTGAAAACAACATCAAGTAACATTTTCTTAATTACTCGACCACGAGCTTATTAAGCAAGCTCACCTTCAAGTCATCGATAATAGCCACATCAAAGGAAGCTCACCTTCAAGTCATCAGCACTGGCATATAACAAAGATGGAACAAAGGAATTACATGTAAGAAAAAAGAAGCAAAACTCAAAATTAGCGGCATGTTGACAGTGAATTACAGTGGGAAGACCACCAGCAATATACAGAGCTAGCATGGTAATAATGCCTCATGGGATCAGATAATTAATGATTGGCAGCAAAAGAACCTAGTGCTACTTTACAGGAAAAAAATGATGATTATGTTGAGCAATAATAACATGAAGCTGTGATGTTCAGCCAACACACACTGCAGCTATCTGCATAAGCTACTGGTCCTTCACAATCAATATTGCGGGATATTTCTGAAGTCATTCTAATATATCTTAAGTGAAAACATGCTTATGAGGCATCCTTAATTCCCTCTGTTATTTTGGTTACATTTCTCCGTGCATCTACACATTGCTGCTGCCATTTGGATCTTAATTAAGTTGACAATTCTTGATCTGTCACAAAGGACTGAAAAAATGATTCCATTGTGTTGGAAGTAGGAGCAAATTACTACGAGATTTAATCTGAATAAACAAAAGATAAATCATGACAGCAGAAAACTAAGATCTCCGTTACGGTGATTCGGGCAGTACTGGGAGTACTTTCGAGTACTTACCCCTCCGATTTTTATTAGCCGTCCGATCTGGTGGGGGATTAAAAATGAATTAACCTAATTAGTTTAATCAGAGAAGGGAAAATGGTCCAGGGTAAAATATTCCGTTTTCACCCGATCACGTCCACGACGTCTAGATCCAGTCCTCGTTCTCGTCAAGTCCTCGTTCTCGTCCTCTTCCTTCTGTCCGACGAGCCCGGTGAGAGGAACCAACACCGTCGTCGGCGTCGTCCTCGTCCTCCACCTCGTCCCCTTCACTATAAACGACGTGCCTGACGGCAGGAAGAAGATTAAGGCGCGACATCTGTGGCGGCAGTGTCGGCGGCGAGGGCGGCGGTGCTATAGGGACTCGTCCCCGCCGATCACATCGCTTCCGGGCTTGCATCCTAAGGTATGAATCGCCCGAATCTCAACTCCTCCCCATTTGTATTGGACCGTTGGAAGTGACTCTTGGCAGGAACTCCAACTTCCTCGTAGATGGATCTATACTCTGCGGCTGGCCCCTCGGTTAGGCCGCCGGGAGATATCAATGCTTGTTCTGAAAGTAGGCTTGTTTTTCTTGATGCTGCAGGAGATATCAATGCCTGCGGGAGATATCGCCATAAACTTACTTTGTTTCGTAGCCTGCACTTCCTACTTAGATTTGTTTAGTCATCATCGATTTAGGTTTCCCTAGTGCATGCAATTCAATTTGGAATTTTTCATCATCCATGGTCACTTCACTAGTTTATGGGGGACCCAGTTTATGGGGGACCCAGTTTATGGACGTTTATGATCGCTTGCCATAACATGTACAAGGAGCAAAGTTTAAAATTCCACGCAAGATTTCGTACTGGGTTTTGCATGCATTTCTGTTTGTCCTTTCAGATTTTTATTCGTCTCAATTGTGATGCAATAAGACATGGCAGATGTAAGTCATGAGTCAATGATGGAGTACTATCATATTGCCAACAAAATGTTTAATAGTGAGGATGAAGGTTATAGATTCTATAACAAATATGGTATTGAGAAAGGTTTTAGTGTCCGGAGAAGCTATGTCGAGTGGGATGGATCCAACTGCCATATAATTTTAAGGAAATTTGTGTGTAGTCGTGAAGGGGTTCATGAAGAGAAGCACATGAAGAGGAAGATGGAAGATAGAAAGAGGAGGCCATGGAGTATAACTCGTGTAGGGTGTAAAGCTAAATTGGTGATTGCAAGACATGAGGAAACATGTCAGTGGTTTGTGAAGGATTTCATCGATGAACACAACCATCCTCTAGCCCCACGGGATCTGTTGTGTCTTTTGCGTTCACACAGAAGAATTAGCGGAGCAGAAAGCGGACATTGCAGACATGGAAAAATCTGGGATCAGAAAACACCATATTATGGATATTATGTGTATGCAATACGGTGGATATGATGAGGTTGGATGCATTATGAGGGACATTTACAATTTCTGCCATGCTAACAAGCAGGAAACAATTGCTTCCGGGGATGCTCAAATGGTGATCAATCACATGGTGGCGAGTGATGACCCACAAGTATAGGGGATCTATCGCAATCCTTTCGATAAGTAAGAGTGTCGAACCCAACGAGAAGCAGAAGGAAATGACAAGCGGTTTTCAGTAAGGCATTCTCTGCAATCACTGAAATTATCGGTAACAAATAGTTTTGTGATAAGGTAATTTGTAACGGGTAACAAGTAACAAAAGTAAACAAGGTGCAGTGATACGTCTCCAACGTATCTATAATTTTTGATTGCTCCATGCTATATAATCTTCTGTTTTGGACATTATTGGGCTTTATTATTCACTTTTATATTATTTTGGGACTAACCTATTAACCGGAGGCCCAGCCCAGAATTGCTGTTTTTTGCCTATTTCAGAGTTTCGCAGAAAAAGAATATCAAACGGAGTCCAAACGGAATGAAACCTTTGGGAACGTCATTTTTGGAACGAACATGATCCAGGAGACTTGGACCCTACGTCAAGAAATAAAGGAGGAGGCCACGAGGTAGGGGGGCGCGCCTACCCCCCCAGGCGCGCCCTCCACCCTCGTGGGCCCTCTGTTGCTGCACCGACGTACTCCTTCCTCCTATATATACCTACGTACCCCCAAACGATCAGAAACGGAGCCAAAAACCTAATTCCACAGCCGCAACCTTCTGTACCCACGAGATCCCATCTTGGGGCCTATTCCGGAGCTCCGCCGGAGGGGGCATCGATCACGGAGGGCTTCTACATCAACACCATAGCCCCTCCGATGATGTGTGAGTAGTTTACCTCAGACCTTTGGGTCCATAGTTATTAGCTAGATGGCTTCTTCTCTCTTTTTGGGTCTCAATACAATGTTCTCCCCCTCTCTCGTGGAGATCTATTCGATGTAATCTTCTTTTGTGGTGTGTTTGTTGAGACCGATGAATTGTGGGTTTATGATCAAGTTTATCTATGAAAAATATTTGAATCTTATGAATTCTTTTATGTATGATTGGTTATCTTTGCAAGTCTCTTCGAATCATCAGTTTGGTTTGGCCTACTAGATTGATCTTTCTTGCAATTGGAGAAGTGCTTAGCTTTGGGTTCAATCTTGCGGTGTCCTTTCCCAGTGACAGTAGGGGCAGCAAGGCATGTATTGTATTGTTGCCATCGAGGATAACAAGATGGAGTTTTTATCATATTGCATGAATTTATCCCTCTACATCATGTCATCGTGCTTAAGGCGTTACTCTGTTCTTATGAACTTAATACTCTAGATGCATGCTAGATAGCGGTCGATGTGTGGAGTAATAGTAGTAGATGTAGCCAGGAGTCGGTCTACTTGTCTCGGACGTGATGCCTATATACATGATCATACCTAGATATTCTCATAACTATGCTCAATTCTGTCAATTGCTCAACAGTAATTCATTCACCCACCGTAAAATACTTATGCTCTTGAGAGAAGCCACTAGTGAAACCTATGGCCCCCGGGTCTATTTTCCATCATATTAATCTTCAACACTTAGCTATTTTCATTGCCTTTTATTTTACTTTGCATCTTTATCATAAAAATACCAAAAAATATTATCTTATCATATCTATCAGATCTCACTCTCGTAAGTGACCGTGTAGGGATTGACAACCCCTTATCGTGTTGGTTGCGCGGATTTATTTGTTTTGTGTAGGTGCGAGGGACTCGCTGAAAGTGCAACTATCCCTAGGTAATTTTGGTAATTCCTAACAACATATAGCTCATTGAGCTAACATCATTCCAAGATAAATATTTCAGGAAAAGCTCAATGTATGGCATGCCATGGATGAGAAAAGTGGATCCCTCAAATTGTGAAGGATAAAAGGATTGGCTCAAGCTCAAAAGCTCAAGACTCTACATTTTATATTTTAGTGATCCAAGATCACATTGAGTCTATAGGAAAAGCCAATACTATCAAGGAGGGATGAGGTGTTTCTTAATGAGTTTCTTGCTCCATAGTGCTTAGTGATATGCTCCAAAAACCTCAGCTACTTTCTCATATCCACATATGTCCTAAACCCAAAGTCAAACTCGGCCCTACCGAATCTTTCTACCCGGCGCCACCGAGTTCAGATGTCATAGCCACTGCCACAAACCCTAGGCAAATCGGTTTCACCGATAGAGATCTCGGTCTCACCGAGATGGGATTGTAATCACTCTGTTTCCCTCCGTAACATTTCGGTCCTACCGAGATGAGCGATCGGTCCCACCGAGATTGCAATGTAAACTTTCTGTTTCCCTTTCGTAACATTTCGGTCTCACCGAAAAGAGCTTAATCGGTCCCACCGAGTTTACTCGACCAACTCTCGGTTAGCTTATTACCAAAATCGGTCTCTCCGAGTTTGTGTAATCGGTCTCACCAAGATTACGTTATGCCCTAACCCTAACCATATCGGTCCTACCGAGTTGCATGTCGGTCCCACCGAAAATCCTAACGGTCACTAGATTTGCTGAATCGGTCCGACCGAGTTTATCAATTCGGTCCCACCGAGTTTGGCAAGTTGTGTGTAAGGGTTGGATTTTGTGTAGAGGCTATATATACCCCTCCACCTCCTCTTCATTCATGGAGAGAGCCATCAGAACAAAACTGCACTTCCAACTTGCTGTTTCTAAGAAGGAACCACCTACTCATGTGTTGAGGCCAATATATTCCATTCCTACCATATGAATCTTGATCTCTAGCCTTCCCCAAGTTGCTTTCCACTCAAATCTTCTTTCCACCAAATCCAAATCCTATGAGAGAGAGTTCAGTGTTGGAGAGACTATCATTTGAAGCACAAGAGCAAGGAGTTCATCATCAACACACCATTTGTTACTTCTTGGAGAGTGGTGTCTCCTAGATTGGCTAGGTGTCACTTGGGAGCCTCCGACAAGATTGTGGAGTTGAACCAAGGAGTTTGTAAGGGCAAGGAGATTGCCTACTTCGTGAAGATCTACCGCTAGTGAGGCAAGTCCTTCGTGGGCGACGACCATGGTGGGATAGACAAGGTTGCTTCTTCATGGACCCTTCGTGGGTGGAGCCTCCGTGGACTCAGCAAGAACTGCTACCCTTCGTGGGTTGAAGTCTCCATCAACGTGGATGTACGATAGCACCACCTATCGGAACCACGACAAAAACATCTGTGTCTCCAATTGAGTTTGAATTCTCCAAACCCTTCCCTTTACAGTCTTGCAAGTTGCATGCTTTACTTTCCGCTGCCCATATACTCTTTGCATGCTTGCTTGAATTGTGCTAAGATTGCTTTACTTGTGCTAAGATAGCTAAAATCTGCCAAAGACTAAAATTGGGAAAAGGATAAGTTTTTAATTGGTCAAGTAGTCTAATCACCCCCGCTCTAGACATACTTTCGATCCTACAAGTGGTATCAAAGCTTTGGTCTCCATTTGCTTTGATTTCCATAGCTTTTGGTGGTCATAGCCTTGGTTTCACAACCTAGGAGAGTATGGCGTCTAGCGAGGGAAATTATCACCATAGAGGTCCTTACTTTGATGGTACTAATTTTGCTAGTTGGAAGCATAAGATGAAAATGCATATTCTTGGACATAACCCCGCTGTCGGTGTCAAAACCGGCGGATCTCGGGTAGGGGGTCCCGAACTGTGCGTCTAGGCGGATGGTAACAGGGGACAAGGGACACGATGTTTTTACCCAGGTTCGGGCCCTCTCGATGGAGGTAATACCCTACCCGAGATCCGCCGGTTTTGACACCGACATTGGTGCTTTCATTGAGAGTTCTGCTGTGTGTTCGGCAAAAGGTCGATGGCTCGCCTGCAGATCAACTGCGACTTCGGCATCTTCGTCACCAGCTCGGCTGGTCACCTTGGTTGGACCAAGGACTACGCCCTACCTCCGATCGTCATGTTCGGATGAGGGCCTTCATCAACATCAGCTCCGATCTCTATCAAGATCATGGAGGAATCATCCAGGGAGCCTGGGGGCTCAACGTCAACATTGCCCTCGGGCGACCGTGCTGTTTTTCTGGACAACGAACTTGTATCCGCCGTCACCGCCTCCTCGAGCGTCGGTTTGACAATTGCTTTGGTGGAATTGTGCGGAATTAAGTCTACAACAACCCTGGAAAATTTCGTCGAGTTCCGATGGAGGAATCTCTGGCAATCTCCGATATACCGGAGCCGCATTGAATCTGGACGAGAATCCGGACGAGTTTAGGGCGTGGTGTCCAGATTCTAGCTCGGACTTCCTTTGGAAGATCCAACAGTTGATCGGCTGCGGAATTCCTATATCTACCACCCCTCAAAATTTTAGCTCGATCCGACCGTCCGAACTCCGGGAACCTTCCGATTAGTGCATCACTTTTCGGATCTGTTTTCTGCGAGAAAACGAATCCGACCCGAGTTCGTCTTTTTTATGAACGGATTTGGACATCCTTTTGAAGGAAGTTTTGTATGGGGTATTGTGTTTTGTTCCCAACACATCCCACTAACTTTAAGATCTTTTGAACATTATTTTCAACATCATGCTGGTGTCAAACCAGTCCGCAATATTGTTCCACGGCTGCCGACATGCGCTAGACACGTCGTCACTTTGTTGAGCCGAGCTCAACTTCTTCGGATCATCATCTCGGCAAGCCGAACAAGAGTCCGGCATCGCGAAGGATAAACCATCACCAACATTGCCGCCCCACGGATTACACGGAGCGGGCATACCGGCATCGCCGCACGGTCGCCTCATCAAGCCGGCATCGACCACGTCACGACCTGCATCGGCGGGGCCGCACTATTACTTCTTCAAGCTGGTGTCCATCACGCCGACCTACTTCGACATCTCGGATGGACCGGGGGCTTCGCCATCTCTTCATCAACCTACTCCGGACGCTTCGGCGTCGCTACCCGACCAGCTCCGTCCACGTTAGCTGGACCGAGGGCTTTGCCTCGGCAAGCCAACCTTGCCAAGATTGCCATGCCGTCTTTTATCGCCCATTAGGCAATGGGTGCGCGGATCGAGTCCCAATTTTGGGAATCACCTTCCTTCGATTAGTACAACAAATAAACCAGGTGCTATTAATCCTAGTATTTTTGCTTGTTTGGGCTTATTTTTCCCAAGGAATTATTACTCTGGTTTGTCCATCATATGTAGACAGGTCTATCAAGTGGTGGCCGATTATCGACGGTCGATGATGGTTCGGTCGGTTTCAGACATAGTCCGCTAACGCCGATCCGAACTCGAACCGACCTGTGAATTCAGGCCTTGCCATGCCTTTACCGCATCACGCCGCCGCCTCACGATCGACATTGACTTCGCGCCAGCCATATTTCTTTTATGACTCACTTTGCATAAATTATTTGTTATACAATGATTTTTTTAATTCTTATTATTACTATTATTCCCGGTCTGCACTATTTTTTGTGCACAGGAAAATGATCCAGCCGGACTATATCCTTTGGCATCACCTCGGCTGGACGAGGGGCTTCGTCAACACTTCATTACCCCATGCAGGGGACTTCGGCATCACTCTGCCGTCCTGCATTGACCGTGCTATGTCACCACTTCGGCGTGTCGAGCTCCCCGCTCCGCCACCTCGGGACCGGCTTGGGGGATGGAACCTTGTCCCGTATCAAGCTCGGACCGCGTCATCAATACCGAACACATTAACCAGCTAAGTCGCTTTCATGCTCAAAGCTTTAATTTCTAACTTGTGTTCGGTTCGACCAAGCATTATACTTTTTTTGGAAAAAATTTGCTTGTAAAAAATTTCCTTGTCCAAACTTTGTTTGTGACGCATAAATTCAAATACCCAATTCATTTGGGGCTTCCTTCATGAAGCTTTTCCTCTTGCATATGATTATACTTGTACGGCTTCATTCCTTGTTCGTGTATTATGCCGCAATATGCACCATATTGACTTAAGCGATTTGCAAGCTGGGTCGCCTGGCTCCTGTGCTTACCCCTACGTTCCTGATTGTTCGGCTAGGGAGTAAAGGAGCACCTCTGCGATTGTCACGACCGGGTCCTCCGAGCTCGACCTCGACCGGTGAAGCCGAAAGCTAGCGCCTTATTGTTTTCAATCATGGTCGGCACACAACGGAACTCATGAGTATAAAAATCTATTGCACAAGTCTCATAATAACAATGAGCACCAAGAAAGGTATCGATGGGGTACTATTTTCTTCAAGATGCTTCTACACTTCACGGTAATATAGCATAAGTTCCCCGAGCGCTTTATGCATTACATGCCTTATGGCCTGATTGCTCGGTTATTGGAAACACCGCCGATATTCTCGATGATGGAGTACATAACACTTTTCGTCCTTGACCGACGAGGAGAAGCCGACGGTCGGTTAAGACGCGTTTAAAGTTCGATTGAACATAGATATGATATAAGTACTTCGGTACATACAATCATTCTTTTACCCAAGTCACTTGGGGGCTCTTATGTTTATTTGAGCCATTTTATAATAAGTGTTTTTCTTCTTAGTCGTTGCAAAGTTTTTATTATTATCTATCACTCATTTTTTCGACACGAGCGTGTGGTCACTAGCTGGGGAGCCTAATTTCTCTCTCAAAGCCGCTAGAGTTTAGTTTGCTAAACTGGTCTAATGAGAAGTACTCCGCCTTCGGTGTAACGCCCTCGATGCGAGTATATCTCCCACGTGTCGAAGCACGACTTAGAGGCATAACCGCATTGAAAGCAATGTCGCAAGTGAGGTAATCTTCACACAACCCATGTAATACATAAGGGAAAGAGATACATAGTTGGCTTACAGTCGCCACTTCACACAATACATAAATAAACATCCATCATTCAGATTACACTCAAGGTCCGACTACGGAACCAAAATAAAATAAGATACCCCAAATGCTACATGATCCCCGATCGTCCCAACTGGCTCCACTATGATCATCAGGAAAAGACACATAGTAACGACCACGCCCTCGTCGAACTCCCACTTGAGCTCGGATCGCCACCTGACCGGCATCGCCGGCACTGCAACTGTTTTGGTAGAATCTGTGAGTCATGGGGACTCAGCAAAATCACACTCGCGAGATCAAGACTATTTAAGCTTATAGGAAGGACAGAGTTGTAAGGTGGAACTGCAGCAAGCGACTAGCATATATGGTGGCTACATTCGCAAAAGAGAGCGAGAAGAGAAGCAAAGCACGGTCGTGAAGCTAGTAGCGATCAAGAAGTGATCCTGAACTACTTACGTCAGACATAACTCCAACACCGTGTTCACCTCCCGGACTCCGCCGAGAAGAGACCATCACGGTTACACACGCGGTTGATGTGTATTTTAATTGAGGTCAACTTCGGGTTTTCTACAACCGGACATTAACAAATTCCCATCTGCCTCATAACCGCGGGCACGGCTTTGAAAGATAATACCTGCAGGGTGTCCCAACTTAGCCCATTATAAGCTCTCACGGTCAACGAAGGATATTCCTTCTACCGAAGACCCGATCAGTCTCGAATCCCGGACTACAAGACATTTCGACAGCAATAAAACAAGACCAGCAAAGCCGCCCGATTGTGCCGACAAATCCCGATAGGAGCTGCACATATATCGCTCTCGTGGCACATCCGGATGAGCAGTCCGCATAACTAAAACCGACCTCAAGTTTCCTTGAGGGGCGCCGCAGGGGTCTAGTTCGGCCAGCACTCGAGGAGCACCGTCCGCGGGGTTAAATAAAGATGACCCTCGGGCTCGCGAAAACCCGGGGAAAAAGGCTTAGGTGGCAAATGGTAAAACCAAAGTTGGGCCTTGCTGGACGAGTCTTATTCAAAGCGAACTGTCAAGGGGGTCCCATAAATCACCCAACCGTGTAAGGAACGCGAAATCAAGGAACATAACACCGGTATGACGGAAACTAGGGTGGCAAGAGTGGAACAAAACACCAGGCATAAGGCCGAGCCTTCCACCCTTTACCAAGTATATAGATGCATTAATTATAGCAGATATATTGTGATATCCCCAACAAGTAAACATGTTCCAACAAGGAACAACATCTCCATATTCCAACAAGGAACAAACTTCATCTTCACCTGCAACTAGCAACGCTATAAGAGGGGCTGAGCAAAGCGGTAACATAGCCAATCAACGGTTTGCTAGGAAAGGATGGTTAGGGGCTGACATGGCAATATGGGTGGCAGGATATAGCAAGTGGTAGGCATCATAGCATAGGCATAGCAAAAGAGCGAGCATCTAGCATAGCAAAGATAGAAGTGATTTCGAGGGTATGGTCTTCTTGCCTGCAAAGTTCTCAGAGTTGTCGAAAGCTTGATCCTCGTAAGCGTTCTCAACAGGTTCCTCGTTCACGTACTCGTCTCCCGGCTCTACCCAAAGCAAGAACACAAACAAAGGAACCACAATAAATCACGGTGCAATGCACAAACCACATGATGCAAAACATGACATGATATGCGAGATGTGATATGCAATGCGTATGCGCGCTCCGGAAGGAAAATGATGAACCAGGCATCAACTTGGCAAACCAAGTATGCCGCTGGAAAGATGAGATGATTTCGGTTGAAATCGATATAAAGATCACCAGAATCGGATGCACGGTTTGCAAATGACCAACAAAACAAGAATGGCACAAATCTGCCATTAACAGCATGATGCCACTTAGCAAGCAACAAGAAATTAAGCTACTGCACCCAAACGTACCAACAAAGTATATGGCAGTGATCTACTCAAGATGCTTGACAAAAGATGAACACTGAGCTACGGCTAAATCACAACATAACAGGTCCAAACAAGCATGGAAAAAGTGCAAAACATATCAGCTTCACAGACTTGGTGAAATTACTAAACATGGCAAAATCAGCATCAGGAAGCAATGTTCAGAGCAAGAAAACAGCATGCTACAGGAACTTATAATAGCAAAACAAGGCATGGCATGAATCTACTCAAAGAATAGAACAAAAGTCCCTTACTGACTATAAGCCAAAAAGGATAAGAAAATATAGTAACACCCATGTCAATATGGCAAGTTTCGTTAACAGATTCAGCAACAGGGCATGGCAAAAACAGATAACAGGTAGTCATGTTTAAGAGCTCGATGCACTCACTACAAAGCATTTCATGATAATCTAAGCATACATACATCAAGAAGACATGGCATAGAAGATATACATGGCAAGAACAACATCATAGCATACATGGATCAACTACAACAACCTTGGCAAAATTGAATAACATGTAAACAATCTGCCAGGAAACATTTTATAGCAAAAGTAGAGCTCGATTGAGTCAAGCTATGGCACTCCATAATTGCAAACAAAGGCATGGATGGATAGAGCATAACCATATGTTCAAAACATCCTTACTGAAGTATCTCAAAATATGCATGGATCTCTCGGTAGCATCAAGTTAACATGGCATAAAAACATCAAGAAACAGGGCTGAAAACAGCAACATCAGAAGCCTAGTTTGCATGCTTGTGCTAGTCACCACAGAGGTCAAAAAATACATGGCATACACCCTGGAAAGATGGCATGGCATATTACAAAACACATGTAGGACTCAAGTTCATAGGGTGCACACATCAATCATGGAAAAATGACAAAGTGCAAGTTACATTAAGAAACGAAACTAACATCACATAGCCCTCTTCTAACAGAATTTCGGGCATCAATATGAGCTCAAATGAAAATGATGCAATGAGATGAAATGATCTACTCTTCGATTCGAACATTTTGACATATTACACGCACGAAACGGAGCTACGGGCACAGAGTTATGGCACGACGAAGATGCAATAAAATAATCACAAAAATAAAGACTTGGGCGATTTCGGGGGGAAGGAGAAAGTCAACCCCGTGGTTTGGATCCAGATCTGGCCGGAGCGGAAGCCGAGGCGGCGGCGCGGCTCGCGGAGCTCGGGCCGGGAGGAGAGGGAGGCTGGGGCCGCCGGAGGAGGCGGGCGGCGCCGGCCGGCGGCGCGGCGACCGGGCGACGGATTTGGCGGCGGCGGCGGCGCCGGTGGTTAGGCGGCGGCGGCGAGAGGGCCGGGAGGCGCCGGCTCGCCAGGGAGGCGCGCGTCTGGGCAGGGGCCCCAAGACGGGCCAGGCGGGCAGCGGCGGCGGGGCGGTCGGGCGCCACGTGGCAAAGGCGATAAGCGCTGGGCGGCGGCGTGATTTCGTCCGGCCGGACCGGACGTGTCCGGGGGCGCGGGGTGGAAGAAGGCTAGGGTTTGGACCCGGATTTGGACGGGGGAAGGCATATATATAGTTTCTGGGAGCTAGGAGAGTCCAAATGAGGTGCGGTTTTCGCCCACACGATCGTGATCAAACGACGGAGAGCATGGAAGTGACTTAGATGGGTTATTGGGCTGTTTTGAAAGGGTGTTGGGCTGCAACTTAAAAGAGGCCTTTGCGAGAGTGCGGTTAACCGTTGGAGTACCAAACGAGCTCCAGATGACCCGAAACTTGACAGGTGGTCTACCGGTGGTATACCAAGGCCACTTGACAAACCTCGGACCATTCCGAGAAAGTTTAGTACCCGCTCACGGAAAAACGTAAAAGGGGACGCCGGGGGACATAGGAGTGCCGGATTGCAAAACGGACAACGGAAAAAATACTCGGAATCATGAGATGAACACGTATGCAAATGAGATGCACATGATGACATGATATAAAATGCATGACATGAACAAAATGCAAAAAAGAAGAAAAACCCAACCACGGAGGGAATATCATATCACAATGCCGAAAATGGCAAGAGTTGGAGTTACAAATATGGAAAGTTACATCCGGGGTGTTACATTCGGGATGGGAGACTGAAGCCGTAGGCTGACCCGCTTGAAGTCTTGAGATAGGATGTGTCATGTTAAAGCACGGCAGAAGCACATTTTTTTCTAAAGTCCAATTTTGGATTGGCACGAACACTTGATCTTGTTTGGGCGTCATGTTTTTCTTGGCGTTTTTGGCTTTCAAGCTTTTGGCACTTTTAACTATTTGTGTGTTTTCAGCACAAGTCTCGCATGATGCAACACGGACACCTTTAGAGATTCGGCAAAAACATTCTCGGATATTGCTATATATGCATTAGTTTGAATTGTGTCTTGATCAATAGTTGGGTTGCGGCTCCGCTTGCCACCTACGTTCCGCTTTGTTAGGCTAGGTGTGCAAAGGAGAACCATCTGCGATTGTGCTTCCAGCTCGCATGGTCAAGCACCTCGATGGAGAAAGCCAAAACCGACTGTCACAATAGGTGTAAACTGGTCAGCGATCCGATGACTATATTAAATGACGGGCCATTCATAAAATTGGCGAAGTGTTTCGCTTGACCTCAAGCTGTCGCCGAACACTACCGGGGCTAATAACGGCCTCCCAAACTAAATCCTCAATATTTTGCTCTTACATTGGAGCTGAGGTTTCATGATCATGCTTAGCATGACAACCCAAAGAAAGGAACCGATAGCGGGACTATTTTCTTTGGAAGACATTTCTTTTGTTAAACAGTAATATAACATATCTCTCTGTGTACCTTTGTTTATAAAGCCGTATGGCCAGATTGCCTTGTTTGTCGTAAATCTTTGCCCTCATAAAGGCTTTATAAAGTAGGACAAACACTCCTCGGCTACTGGCCGAGGAGGTTGAAGCCGATGGTCGGTCAACAAAGTTTTGTACAATGCGGATCCGAGCATTAATGACGTAAAGTACTTGGATACATAGAGTCATTACACATAATTTGTGATTTTACTATGGATATCGATCCTTAATTCGGCCTCCCGTGCCCGCATTAAGGCTCGGGGGCTACTGGGCTTCGGGCTTATTATTTACAAATATTAAAGGGGCACATCAATCCCCTGATCTGGTGTTGCCACCCGACCAGTGTCTCGGGGGCTACTGCATTGCCTGTTCTATGCAGAAATTTTTAAGTGTAATATAGTCTCCGAGGAGATTTTGATCCTCAGGTTGGTCGGCCGCACCCAACCTGAGTCTTGAGGACTGAGCACGCCGCTTTTGTGTCCCAAGTATTCTGCGAGCTAGGACTTGATCCTCGGACCGATTTTGCAAATCAACTTTGAGTCTCGGCTGCTCTGGGATCAGCGGTCTTATGTCATCCTTCATGTGCATCTCGGTTTTAGACCGATACCCACCTTGAGGGCTATCGGCTATGTATCTCGGCAGAGAATAAATTGCACCAATCAAAAATATTGACAAAAATCGCCCACATTCGGGTGGTGCACCACCTCGAAGCGATCAAAGATAAAGCTCGGGCGCTAGTGGCTGGCTCCATAGAGGCATTTCCGGCATTAAGCTCGGCTAAACTCCTTCAAACTTCTTTGAACCAAGGTGATTTACGACACCTCGGATGCAGTCCGGCGTTGGAGCTCGGATACATAGTCCGGCGTTGGAGCTCGGATACCGCCCGGCGTTGGAGCTCGGATACATAGTCCGACGATAGAGCTGGGAAGCAGTCCGGCGTTGGTGCTCGGCTGCAAAAGATACCTCGAATGTAGTCCGGCGTTAGAGCTCGGACGCAAGAGGACGCTGCCGCCCGGGAACAACTTCAAACCCGAGGTGTGGCATAAAAATAACAAGGCATTGATAAAGGCCGGAAACTTAAAGGGGCTCCTCGGATACCCGACATGTAAACTCGTCGAATGCATTTCGGCGATCCTCAAGATTGAAGATGAGAAGATTTGTTGAACCAGTTTTCAAGACCGGCGATCAAGATGAAGAACAGTTCGGAAGAATCGAGGCGTCCCCAACGAAGACCGGTTCAGGGGCTCTTGACGGTGTCCTAGACTAGGGGTACTCACCACGTCGTCTCCCGATCGATTGGATTGGGCGAGGACCCCGTGGCGTATACTCATGGGACAGTCCGGACAGTTGCCGCATACAAGGAAGATTCCACAAGACTTGGCAATCAAGACAAGGACTCCTCCCCACCGGCGTATTCGGCTAGGACTCTTGTTATCCTAGGCCTCTGGTGCATTATATAAACCGAGGCCAGGCTAGTCGATAGACATATACAACAACAATCATACCATAGGCTAGCTTCTAGGGTTTAGCCTCTCTGATCTCGTGGTAGATCTACTCTTGTACTACCCATATCATCAATATTAATCAAGAAGGAGTAGGGTATTACCTCCATCGAGAGGGCCCGAACCTGGGTAAAAACATCGTGTCCCTTGTCTCCTGTTACCATCCGCCTAGACGCACAGTTCGGGACCCCCTACCCGAGATCCGCCGGTTTTGACACCGACACCCGCTGTTTGGGCTATTGTGTGTATTGGCTTGCAAGGTGAATTATTTGATGGGAGAGAACCGAACCGTGAAGCTAGTGCGGAAGAGTTGAAGATGCTGCAATACAATGCTCAAGCTTGCGATATCCTCTTCAACGGATTGTGCCCCGAAGAATTCAACAAAATTAGCTGTCTTGAGAATGCAAAGGAAATTTGGGATACTTTGATTGATATGCATGAAGGTACCGACTCCGTCAAGGAATCCAAGTTGGATGTGCTCCAAAGTCAACTTGACAAGTTCAAAATGAAGGATGGTGAAGGTGTCGCTGAAATGTACTCTAGGCTTGCTCTTATCACAAATGAGATTGTCGGCTTAGGAAGTGATGGGATGACAGACAAATTCATCATCAAGAAGATCCTAAGAGCTTTGGATGGAAAATATGATACCGTGTGCACATTGATCCAAATGATGCCCAATTACAAAGATCTCAAGCCAACGGAAGTCATTGGAAGAATTGTTGCTCATGAGATGTCGCTCAAGGATAAGGAGGAACTTCACAACAAGTCAAGTGGTGCTTACAAAGCCTCATGTGAAGCCCCCACATCATCAAGTGAGAAACAAACCTTCAATGAAGAATTGAGATTAATGGTGAAGAACCTCAACAAATTCTACAAGAGTAGAAGCAAAGAGAAAAGCTCCAAGTCAAGGTCCTACAATGACAAAAGATCTTCTAGTCGGGAGCGTAATTGCTACAATTGTGGAAGACACGGACACTATTCCAATGAGTGTACGACACCCTACAAAAGAAGAGAAGATTCTCCAAAAAGAAGAAGTAGAAGAGCAGAATCACCACCAAGAGAGAGAAGGAGTAGAGATGATCGTTATGAACGAAGACCCTCACGGAGAAGCAAGGATTCGGAAAGGAAGGACAAGTCATCAAGGAGCTACACAAAACAAAGACATCAAGCTCAGGTTGGTGAATGGGTATCCGGCTCCGACTCCGACAATCACTCCGAGAGAAGTTATCACTCTGACTCCGAATATACTCAAGATGAAGGTGTTGCTGGTCTAGCACTTGTGTCAACCAACTCCTACGACATATTTGAGTCACCAAATGAAGGAATTGGAAGATGCTTCATGGCCAAAGGCCCAAAGGTAACACACCACGAGTATGTTGATTTCAATAGTGATGAAGATGACTTGCTAGGTGATGATGATTTACTTGTTGACCACTCTAGTGATGAACACTATGATGAAACGCCAATTATTCATGCCAATCAAGATAAAATGAATGACAATGAAAGGAGAAGATTGAGCGTCTAACTAAAGAACTAAACACTCTTAAGTTAGCTCATAAAACTATCTTAGAAGATCATCGAGAACTTTTAAGGACTCATGAGAAGTTACTCTTTGAAAAGCTCAATCTTGAGCAAGAGCATGAGTTCTTAAAAGCAATCAATGATGATCTTCGTAAGAAAAGTTCTTCTTACATTGCCAAGCGTTTACTCTTATCTACTTACATGCTTCAAGTCAAATCCACTAAAAAAACAAGAAGGATTCTTCCTCTAGTAGTAACAATAATCATGCTAAATCAAATGTTGGTGCTTCTAGTAGTTCTCTTGATTCCACTAATGATTCTCTTAGCCAAGTTACACTTGAGCAAGAAAATAGCTTATTGAAGGTAATTATAGAGAAAGGTGTTTACAAGAGTCTTGCCGGGAGTAAGCAATTTGAGGAAATTGTACGCAAGCAAGGAAGGCACCGGAAGAATCAAGGTGTTGGTTTTGAATGAAAGTTCAATGCCAATGGAGTTGAGTGGGAAGAAGATCAATATCCCAAGAAGAAGTTTGTTCCTCAACAAGAGAAGTATGATCCTACTTCCTTCAAAGGGACACAAGCTCAAGATGATCTTCCACCACAAGACCACAAGAAAAAAGGCAAGGACAAGCTTCAAGAGGAGATTGATGCATTTGAAGAAGCACCTAAGGCCTTGGTCAAGTGGGTTCCCAAGACTACGACAAGTTCTACTTCATCAAGTACGACTACAACTCCAAGGATTCCCATCAAGATGATGTGGATCCCGAAGAAGAAGAACTAGAGAGTTCTTGAGGGTGACTCCACCAACATATTTCACTCATATCATTTTGGCAACAACGAGTGCAATCAACTTCCACATCTTGCACTAGTTCAAGGAGTCACAAACCCTCTTGTTGGTAAGACAAGGGACAAGGTAACCTAATGTTTTCATAGACATCATCTTATGTGTGCATCACTCTATGTCTATGGATATCCTTGTTTGTTCCTTGTGGGACTAACCCGTGTAGGCATTGAAAGTGCAACTCACTCCAAAAGGATTGCTCCAAATGATCTTCATCAACATTGAGCATCCACATCTTCAACACCTACATGAAGTCATCATCGACAAAACCCAAGGTTAGTTCATCCCTCTAAGGGGGGATCTCACATCTAGGGGGAGCTTTACTCTAAAGAATTGAGCTAAAGCAACTCTAATGGTGTGAACACAACAATGCATTATGTAAAAGTGGTAACCCCACTTGAGCTTAAACGATGAGTATGACCTATGATCAAATGTTCTCATTTGACTCCTAAGTCAATATGCTCATATATAGATGACCTAGTCATCGCCAATTGTTTGATAGATGCTAGAATTGTTTGTGCATGCTTTGTCACATATTTCATTTGTCATTTTATTGTGTGAGCATGTTGGTTGCATATTTTACTCATTCGAGGACATCCACTTGTGGTTTTGATTGATTGGTTTCTTTTTCTTTGGCCAAGTGGATGGACAAGAATGCCTAAGAACCTTCTCTAGCTATCTATGCTCTTCTCGTCTCAAACTCTATTCATGCTACATCACAAAATTTGATCAAGTCAGATTCGAACCACTCTATGTGAGGAGCACTCGGAGTACCCAATTCGTCATAGACTTAAACTTCCAAAACTTCTTTGTGGTTTTCGGTCTGACCGATTCTTCCATTTCGGTCATACCGAGATCACTAAGTCGATCTAGGTTTTCAATCTCGGTGCAACCGATTTGAACTTCGGTCACACCGAGTTGCGATGCTCGCAGCAGTTATGCATCTCGGTGCCACCGAGTTGTTCCACTCGGTCACACCGGCGTGGTCGGGCTATATATACTCACGGGCAAAAATTTGGAAACTTTCTCCGAACCACTTCGCCCGCGCATAGCTCGCTCTGCCTCCGGGTCTCCGGATCGTCCTCCTCGTCGCCACCGCCTCCATCGCTGGTCTCTGCCGCCGTCAACGGAATTCATCCCCGCGTTGCCGCCAGTGGCGAGTTCATCGCTGATCTAGGGTATGGACTCGATCACGATGCTATCCCCGTCCGATTCCTAGCACATTGTGTTCATAATGATTCTTGCCACGATTGAAACGACTCTATCCAGTCAAAACACTCCGTAGATTAGAGTTGAATTGAAAATTTAGGGTTAGGTTTTCACCGAAACCATCTCGGACCCACCGAGTTGCAAAACTCGGTTCCACCGATTCGGCCAAGGCCATTGCACATGTGGTTCTCGGTCTGACTGAGAATTGCAAATTGGTGTGACCGAGTTCAGGACTTTGTGAAACCCTAGCAGTCTCGGTGCCACCGAACTGTGACTCGGTCTGACCGAGTTCACTAGTTTAGGTTCCAAAAGCTGCTTCGGTATCACCGAGTTAGCAAATCAGTTGATCCGAAATGATTTCTGTGGAAAACTAAAACTAAGTTTTTGACTCATTCTTTTGCAAAAATCTGTGAATTTTGTGATGCTCATCCACTCTATCTCATCTATATCTATTCACAGGGTCTGCAATCAGTGTTTGCAACATGTCTGACCAGAGTGACAGCCAGAACAAGTCAGAGGAGCAGATTCAGATGAGTGAGGGCACTAGTCCCTCTAGCAGCTCAGATGAGGGAAGCAGAAGCACCCCAAGCATCCTGCCCAAAGCTGCCACCAGAACATGAAGATCAGAAGAGACTCAGGGTTGAGGCTATGGAGAGAGTCAGATCCATATGCCATCAGAAGAAGGACTGTTGTTGATTACAGGTTCCACACAAAGGAACAACAGGACTTCTATGAGACAATCTTGTTGGACAAGAAGCCTATAGTGTGTGACATGAGGTGGGTCGAATGGACCTACATAAAGGAGAATGAGGAACACTATCCTGGTGTGTACGATAGTTTCAGTGCTTGTGGAGTTGCAGACTTTGTTGGGCAGAAGCTCACAAAGTGGAATGAGGAGCTCATAATGCAATTCTACTCCACAGCCCACTTCTATCCATATGGCAGGATAGTATGGATGTCTGAAGGTACAAGGTACCAATCAACTATTGAGGAATGGGCCAATCTGATCAATGCATCAAAGGAGGAAGAGGATGACTTGGATATCTACGCCAAGAAAAAGATGGATCATAACACAATGGCACGAATGTACAAAGAGATTCCTGAAGCAGATCTTGAGACTCACCAGTTTGGATCAGTGAAACACCTGCTGTTAGGTCTGCCTACAATCAATTGGATCCTTAGGCACACTCTCTTGCCCAAGTCTGGTGATCACAGGATGATCAGAGGCCATGCAATAAACTTGCTACATATATTTGATGCGCCACAGAAGTTCAAGGTCATGAGCCTTATAGTTGAGACTATCAAAAGGACAGCTGCTGACCACAGATCCAGGAGCTGATAAACTCCAAGATGGGCACAGGCACATACCTGTTGGATAATGAGTATATGCCTATTTATCCAGATTTCGAGGACAACCAAGTGGTTATGGATGAAGATGAACCATCCTCAGTGCAAGCACATGCTAAAAAGGAGAAGGAAAGGGCAAAGAAGGCTGCCAAGATGCCAACAATGGAAGAGGCATCCCAGTACCTTCTGAAGAGCAAACAAGATCAACTCGGCTACTTGATTGCATCCACTCTAAGGATTGAGAAGGGGTTGGCCACCTTAACTCGAAACCAGGAGAGCTTGGAGAGGATCATGGAGCAGAAGTTCTATGACATGGACATAAAGGTGGCGAGATCCATCATTGTTGAGCAGCTTCAAGATGACATGCAGGAGAGGAAGGGCAAGTCAACCACAGATGCATTTGACAGAGTGCCTAGAGCTCACAGATCAGCTGCAGTGCCAGTGACAGATACCAGAGCCACTTCATCTGCACCAGCTACATCTTCAGTGCCACTAGCTCCAGCACCTACTCCACCAGCTCCATCTACATCAACAAATGCTTTCGTCCTTGGCGTCCTGTCTACACCACCACCAGAAGGTCAAGCCTGAGAGTCGATTTAGTACTATGCATTTTCTAGGAACTTTTTGGTAACTTGTTGCCAAAGGGGGAGAAAAATGTATAGATCATAAGCTTCGAGAGAGAGTGTTGCTTTTTTGTTCTCTCTTGATTTGGTGGTTAAACTTTATTTGCTTGTGAGATACATTATGTCTGTGTGATACCTGGATGATCATGTGTTTGATCATATGCTACAATTATGCTTGTTGGATGATATTATCTTTCTTATCCCTATATGATCATTCATTTTGCTTGGTGATGAGTGCATGTATTTAATCATTATCATTTTGAGCGCTCCACCAAGATGTATGTGACATGGAAGAGTTACCCATGAGCCTAACTCCTTGTGCATTTGTAGTCCAAAGCAAATCTTAAACTATGCACAAATTTAGGGGGAGCTCTTGCTTATCACATACCTCTCAAAGCGACAATGTTTTACACTCTTATTATCATTTGTCGAAGCTTTGATCTATATGTTGTCATCAATTACCAAAAAGGGGGAGATTGAAAGTGCAACTATCCCTAGGTGGTTTTGGTAATTCCTAACAACATATAGCTCATTGAGCTAACATCACTCCCAGATACAAATTTCAGGAAAAGCTCAATGGATGGCATGGCATGGATGAGAAAAGTGGATCCCTCAAATTGCTAAGGATAAAAGGATTGGCTCAAGCTCAAAAGCTCAAGACTCTACATCTTATATTTTAGTGATCCAAGATCACATTGAGTCTATAGGAAAAACCAATACTATCAAGGAGGGATGAGGTGTTGCTTAATGAGTTTCTTGCTCCACAGTGCTTAGTGATATGCTCCAAAACCCTAAGCTACTTTCTCATATCCACATATGACCTAAACCCAAAGTCAAACTCGGCCCTACCGAATATTTCTACCCGACGCCACCGAGTTCAGATGTCATAGCCACTGCCACAAACCCTAGGCAAATCGGCTTCACCGAGATGGGATTGTAATCTCTCTGTTTCCCTTCTTAACGTTTCGGTCCTACCGAGATGAGCGATCGGTCCCACCAAGATTGCAATGTAAACTTTCTGTTTCCCTTTCGTAACATTTCGGTCTCACCGAAAAGAGCGAATCGGTCCCACCGAGTTTACCTGACCAACTCTCTGGTTAGCTTATTACCAAAATCGGTCTCTCCGAATTTGTTTAATCGGTCTCACCGAGATTACGTTATGCCCTAACCCTAACCATATGGTCCTACAGAGTTGCATGTCGGTCCCACCGAAAATCCTAACGGTCACTAGATTTGCTGAATCGGTCCGACCGAGTTTATCAATTCGGTCCCACCGAGTTTGGCAAGTTGTGTGTAACTGTTGGATTTTGTGTGGAGGCTATATATACCCCTCCACCTCCTCTTCATTCGTGGAGAGAGCCATCAGAACAAAACTACACTTCCAACTTGCTGTTTCTGAGAAGGAACCACTTACTCATGTGTTGAGGCCAAGATATTCCATTCCTACCATATGAATCTTGATCTCTAGCCTTCCCCAAGTTGCTTTCCACTCAAATCTTCTTTCCACCAAATCCAAATCCTGTGAGAGAGAGTTGAGTGTTGGGGAGACTATCATTTGAAGCACAAGAGCAAAGAGTTCATCATCAACACACCATTTGTTACTTCTTGGAGAGTTGTGTCTCCTAGATTGGCTAGGTGTCACTTGGGAGCCTCCGACAAGATTGTGGAGTTGAACCAAGGAGTTTGTAAGGGCAAGGAGATCGCCTACTTCGTGAAGATCTACCGCTAGTGAGGCAAGTCCTTCTTGGGCGACGGCCATGGTGGGATAGACAAGGTTGCTTCTTCGTGGACCCTTCGTGGGTGGAGCCCTCCGTGGACTCACGCAACCGTTACCCTTCGTGGGTTGAAGTCTCCATCAACGTGGATGTACGATAGCACCACCTATCGGAACCACGACAAAAACATCCGTGTCTCCAATTGCATTTGAATTCTCCAAACCCTTCCCTTTACATTCTTGCAAGTTGCATGCTTTACTTTCCGTTGCCCATATACTCTTTGCATGCTTGCTTGAATTGTGCTAAGATTGCTTGACTTGTGCTAAGATAGCTAAAATCTGCCAAAGACTAAAATTGGGAAAAGGATAAGTTTTTAATTTGTCAAGTAGTCTAATCACCCCCCCTCTAGACATACTTTCGATCCTACACTCACGCGTAGCCTCCTACTGGATTGGTACCTTGGTTCTAAAAAACTGAGGGAAATACTTATGCTACTTTGCTGCATCACCCTTTCCTCTTCAAGGGAAAACCAACGCAGTGTTCAAGAGGTAGCAAGAAGGATTTCTGGCGCCGTTGCCGGGGAGGTCTATGCAAAAGTCAACATAGCAAGTACCCATCACAAACCCTTATCTCCCGCATTACATTATTTGCCATTTGCCTCTCGTTTTCCTCTCCCCCACTTCACCCTTGCCGTTTTATTCGCCCTCTCTTTTCCGTTCGCCTTCTTCTTTCCCTTTTGCCCCTCGCTCTTTCTGCCGTTATGTCTGAAATCGGGAAATTATTGTCGATATGGACAATAATAATATCATGGAAAATTCTGATGCTCCTGCTAAAGATCCCCCTACCTTGCATACAAAAAGGTTTCGAATTGGTAGTGGTAATATTATTGGAAAAGGAGTTATTCAAGATTTCTTTACTTGTGTCGGTGCTTTGCCTTTTATGGGTAGTTCCATTCTTCATAGAACTAGTAGTCTTGCGGACGCTATTGCCATGCTTATAGTTGAACTTGAAAGGCAATTTATGCACACGCACCCTTGCATACAAAGGATTTTCCTAGAATTTTCTAATATAGAGCATTCTTTTGTTAAGCGTGCCGCTACTATATTTTTGGCTCATGAATTCAGATTTATAATAAAGGAAGCCAAAGAAATCTTTGCGCATTATAGGGTGGACGCTGGCCGTCCTCCCATAGAGGCTATCCTTTTTGATCAAGAAGAAATAATGCGTTTTCAATCTTTAGACTATGTTGCTTTCAATGAAAACCTTAGAAAAAAGGTCCCTACCAGTATTCTAGTTGATAGAATTTCTGAACTTAATGATGATTTGGCTATTCGAAATAATGAGCTAGGATATTCTCTCGAATATAGGCTCAACAATTTTCGTCAAAAGAATGCTTATAATGATGAATTGGTTGTGCAATACGAAGGGCCGAAGGAGGAACCTATACCTCCTAAAATTGATCTTGGGGACTTTTGTCCTATTAAATTTAGCCCTTTTGATTACTTTTGCTTGCCTTAAAGAAAACTTGCTGCCGAACGTAGAGAGTATGAAATGAGTTTCACTGATCTATCCTATTACTATGGCACTACCTAGATCTATCCTTGCTTTTATGCCTAGCTAGGGGCGTTAAACGATAGCGCTTGTTGGGAGGCAACCCAATTTTGTTTTTAGTTTTTTAGTTTTTGCTTCTGTTTAGGAATAAATATTTATTCTAGACTCTGGTTAGATGTGTTTTTATGTTTTAATTAGTGTTTGTGCCAAGTTAAACCTATAGGATCTTCTTGGATGATAGTTATTTGATCTTGCAGTAATTTCCAGAAACTTTCTGTTCACGAAAATAATTGTTAAAAATCACCAGAACGTAATAAAATACTGATTCCAATTGCTGCTAATCAATAAACAAATTTCCTAGGTCGTCCTATTTTGGTAGATGTTTTGGAGTTCCAGAAGTTTGCATTAGTCACAAATTACTACAGACTGTTCTGTTTTTGACAGATTCTGTTTTTCGTGTGTTGTTTGCTTATTTTGATGAATCTATGGCTAGTAAAATAGTTTATAAACCATAGAGAATTTGGAATACAGTAGGTTCAACACCAATATAAATAAATAATGAGTTCATTACAGTACCTTGAAGTGGTCTTTTGTTTCATTTCGCTAACGGAGCTCACGAGATTTTCTGTTGAGTTTTGTGTTGTGAAGTTTTCAAGTTTTGGATGAAAGATTTGATGGATTATGGAACAAGGAGTGGCAAGAGCCTAAGCTTAGAGATGCCCATGGCACCCCCAATATAATATAAGGACACCATAAAGCCAAAGCTTGGGGATGCCCCGGAAGGCATCCCCTCTTTCATCTACTTCCATCGGTAACTTTACTTGGAGCTATATTTTTATTCACCACATGATATGTGTTTTGCTTGGAGCATCTTGTATTATTTGGGTATTTATTTGTTAGTTTACCACAATTATCTTTGCTGTACACACCTTTTGATAGAGTCACACTTGATTCGGAAATTATTAGAATACTCTATGTGCTTCACTTATATCTTTTGAGCTATATAGTTTTGCTCTAGTGCTTCACTTATACCTTTTAGAGCACGGTGCTGGATTTTTTTTATAGAAACTATTGATCTCTCATGCTTCACTTATATTATTTTGAGAGTCTTAAAATAGCATGGCAAATTTCTTTAATTAATATCATGAGAAATTTGATGCTTGATAATTGTTTTGAGATATAAAGGTGGTAATATCATATTTGTGCTAGTTGAGTAATTGTGGAATTGAAAAATACATGTGTTGGAGTTTGTGATTCCCGTAGCATGCACGTATGGTGAACCGTTATGTAACAAAGTCGGAGCATGAAGTATTTGTTGATTGTCTTCCTTTGTGTGGCGGTCGGGATCGCGATGGTTAACTCCTACCAACCCTTCCCTAGGAGCATGTGTAGTAGTACTTTGCTTGAGGGCTAATAAATTTTGCAATAAGTATATGAGTTCTTTATGACTAATGTGAGTCCATGGATTATCTGAACACTTACCTTTCCGCAATTTTCTAGCCTCTTGATTTGCGCATTGCCCTTTCTCACCTTGAGAGTTGGTGCAAACTGCGCGGTGCATCAAACCCGTGATATGATACGCTCTATCACACATAAACCTCCTTATATCTTCCTCAAAACAGCCACCATACCTACCTATTATGGCATTTCCATAGCCATTCCGAGATATATTGCCATGCAACTTTCCACCATTTCATTTATCATGGCATGCTCCATCATTGTCATATTGCTTTGCATGATCATGTAGTTTTTTTTGACTATAAATAGTAGGGTAAACACCCCACTGCAACTTTTACATGATCATGTAGTTGACATTGTATTTGTGGCAAAGCCATCGTTCATAATTCTTTCATACATGTCGCTCTTGATTTATTGCATATCCCGGTACACCGCCGGAGGCATTCATATAGAGTCATATTCTGTTCTAAGTATTGAGTTGTAATTCACGAGTTGTAAGTAAATAAAGTGTGATGATCATCATTATTAGAGCATTGTCCCAAGTGAGGAAAGGATGATGGAGACTATGATTCCCCCACAAGTCGGGATGAGACTCCTGACTAAATAAAAAAAAGAGGCCATAAAAAAAGAGAAAATGCCCAAACAAAAAAATATGAGAGAAAAAGAGAGAAGGGACAATGTTACTATCCTTTTACCACACTTGTGCTTCAAAGTAGCACCATGATCTTCATAATAGAGAGTCTCTCATTTTGTCACTTTCATATACTAGTGGGAAATTTCATTATAGAACTTGGCTTGTATATTCCAATGATGGGCTTCCTCAAATACCCGAGGTCTTCATGAGCAAGCAAGTTGGATGCACACCCACTTAGTTTCTTTTTGAGCTTTCATACACTTATAGCTCTAGTGCATCCGTTGCATGGCAATCCCTACTCCTCGCATTAACATCAATTGATGGGCATCTCCATAGCCCGTTGATTAGCCTCGTTGATGTGAGACTTTCTTTTTTTTGTCTTCCCACATAACCCCTACCATTATACCTTATTCCACCATAGTGCTATATCCATGGCTTGCGCTCATGTATTGCGTAAGAGTTGAAAAGGCTGAAGCGCGTTAAATGTATGAACCAATTTCTTGGCTAAAACCGGGGTCGTACATGATATGAATATTTTGTGTGGGGAAGATGGAGCATAGCCAGACTATATGATTTTGTAGGGATAACTTTCTTTGGCTATGTTATTTTGATAAGACATAATTGCTTAGTTAGTATGCTTGAAATATTATTATTTTTATGTCAACATTAAACTTTTATCTTGAATCATATAAAATCTGAACATTCATGCCACAATAAGAAGAATTAAATTAAAATTATGCCTAGTAGCATTCCACATCAAAAATTCTGTTTTTATCATTTACCTACTCGAGGACGAGCAGGAATTAAGCTTGGGGATGCTTGATACGTCTCCAACGTATCTATAATTTTTGATTGCTCCATGCTATATTATCTTCTGTTTTAGACATTATTGGGCTTTATTATTCACTTTTATATTATTTTTTGGGACTAACTATTAACCGGAGGCCCAACCCAGAATTGCTGTTTTTTTGCCTATTTCAGAGTTTCGCAGAAAAAGAATATCAAACGGAGTCCAAACGGAATGAAACCTTCAGGAACGTGATTTTTGGAACGAACATGATCCAGGAGACTTGGACCCTACGTCAAGAAATAAAGGAGAAGGCCACGAGGTAGGGGGGCGCGCCTACCCCCCCAGGCGCGCCCTCCACCCTTGTGGGCCCCCTGTTGCTCCACCGACGTACTCCTTCCTCCTATATATACCTACGTACCCCAAACGATCGAAGCGGAGCCAAAACCTAATTCCACCGCCGCAACCTTCATGCCCACGAGATCCCATCTTGGGGCCTGTTCCGAGCTCCTTTGAGGGGCATCGATCACGGAGGGCTTCTACATCAACACCATAGCCCCTCCGATGATGTGTGAGTAGTTTACCTTAGACCTTCGGGTCCATAGTTATTAGCTAGATGGCTTCTTCTCTATTTTTGGATCTCAATACAATGTTCTCCCCCTCCCTCATGGAGATCTATTTGATGTAATCTTCTTTTGTGGTGTGTTTGTTGAGATTGATGAATTGTGGGTTTATGATCAAGTTTATCTATGAACAATATTTGAATCTTCTGAATTATTTTATGTATGATTGGTTATCTTTGCAAGTCTCTTCGAATTATCAGTTTGTTTTGGCCTACTAGATTGATCTTTCTTGCAATGGGAGAAGTGCTTAGCTTTGGGTTCAATCTTGCGGTGTCCTTCCCCAGTGACAGTAGGGGCAGCAAGGCACATATTGTATTGTTGCCATCGAGGATAACAAGATGGGGTTTTATCATATTGCATGAATTTATCCCTCTACATCATGTCATCTTTCTTAAGGCGTTACTCTGTTCTTATGAACTTAATATTCTAGATGCATGCTGGATAGCGGTCAATGTGTGGAGTAATAATAGTAGATGCAGGCAGGAGTCGGTCTACTTGTCTCGGACGTGATGCCTATATACATGATCATACCTAGATATTCTCATATCTATTTAGAGAGATGACAGGAACTGGTAATTCACATGGTTAGTCATAAAATCCTACCTAAAACTTGTAGATCACTGAATATGATATGTTTGATTCCTTGCAATAGTTTTGCGATATAAAGGTGGTGATATTAGAGTCGTGCTAGTTGATTAATTGTGAAATTGAGAAATACTTGTGTTGAGGTTTGCAATTGCTGTAGCATGCACTATGGTGAACCGTTATGTAACGAAGTTGGAGCATGAGGTGTTCTTTGATTGCTTTCCTTATGAGTGGCGGTTGGGGATGAGCGATGGTCTTTTCCTACTAATCTATCCCCCTAGGGGCATGCGTAGTAGTACTTTGCTTCGAGGGCTAATAAAATTTTGCAATAAGTATATGAGTTCTTTATGACTAATGTGAGTCCATGGATTATATGCACTCTGACCCTTCCATCATTGCTAGCCTCTACGGTACCGTGCATTGCCCTTTCTCACCTCGAGAGTTGGTGCAAACTTCGCCGGTGCATCCAAAACCCCGTGATACGATATGCTCTATCACACATAAACCTCCTTATATCTTCCTCAAAACAGCCACCATACCTACCTATCATGGCATTTCCATAGCCATTCCGAGATATATTGCCATGCAACTTCCATCATCATCATATACATGACTTGAGCATTTATTGTCATATTGCTTTGCATGATCGTGAGATAGCTAGCATGATGTTTTCATGGCTTGTCCGTTTTTTGATGTCATTGCTACGCTAGATCATTGCACATCCCGGTACACTGCCGGAGGCATTCATATAGAGTCATATCTTTGTTCTAGTATCAAGTTGTAATATTGAGTTGTAAGTAAATAAAAGTGTGATGATCATCATTATTAGAGCATTTCCCAGGTGAGGAAAGGATGATGGAGACTATGATTCCCCCACAAGTCGGGATGTGACTCCGGACTTTAAAAATAAATAAAAGAGGCCAACGAAGCCCAAATAAAAAAAGAGGCCAAAGAAGCCCACCAAAACAAAAAAAAGAAAAGAAAAAAAGGGAAAAAAGAAAAATGAGAGAAAAAGAGAGAAGGGGCAATGTTACTATCCTTTTACCACACTTGTGCTTCAGAGTAGCATCATGTTCTTCATATAGAGAGTCTCTTGAGTTATCACTTTCATATACTAGTGGGAATTTTCATTATAGAACTTGGCTTGTATATTCCAATGATGGGCTTCCTCAAATGCCCCAGGTCTTCATGAGCAAGCAGTTGTATGCACACCCACTTAGTTTCAGTTTGAGATTCATACACCTATAGCTCTAGTGCATCCGTTGCATGGCAATCCCTACTCCTCACATTGACATCAATTGATGGGCATCTCCATAGCCCATTGATTAGCCGCGTCGATGTGAGACTTCCTCCTTTTTTGTCTTCTCACACAAACCCCCATCATCATATTCTATTCCACCCATAGTGCTATGTCCATGGCTTGCGCTCATGTATTGCGTGTGGGTTGAAAAGGCTTAAGCGCGTTAAAAAGTATGAACCAATTGCTCGGCTTGTCATCGGGGTTGTGCATGATTTGAATGCTTTGTGTGGTGAAGATGGAGCATAGCCAGACTATATGGTTTTGTAGGGATGAGCTTTCTTTGTCTATGTTATTTTGATAAGACATAATTGCTTGGTTAGTATGCTTGAAGTATTATTGTCTTAATGTCAAATGATAGACTATTGATTTGAATCACTCGTGTCTTAATATTCATGCCATGATTAGATTATGTGATCAAGATTATGCTAGGTAGCATTCCACATCAAAAATTATCTTTTTTATCATTTACCTACTCGAGGACAAGCAGGAATTAAGCTTGGGGATGCTGATACGTCTCCGTCGTATCTATAATTTTTGATTGTTCCATGCCAATATTATACTACTTTCATATACTTTTGGCAACTTTTTATACTATTTTTTGGGAATAACATATTGATCCAGTGCCCAGTGCCAGTTCCTGTTTGTTGCATGTTTTATGTTTCGCAGAAACCCCATATCAAACGGAGTCCAAACAGGATAAAAACAGACGAAGAATATTTTTGGAATATATGTGAAATATGGGAAGAAGAATCAACGCGAGACGGTGCCCGAGGGGGCCATGAGGCAGGGGGCGCGCCCCTGACCCTCGTGGGCACCCCGTAAGGCAGTTATTGCTCTTCTTTGGCCGCAAGAAAGCTAATTTTCGGAGAAAAATCTGGGTGAAGGTTTCAATCCAATCGGAGTTACGGATCTCCGGATATATAAGAAACGGTGAAAGGGCAGAATCTAGAACGCAGAAACAGAGAGAGACAGAGAGACAGATCCAATGTCGGAGGGGCTCTCGCCCCTCCCACGCCATGGAGACCATGGACCAGAGGGGAAACCCTTCTCCCATCTAGGGAGAAGGTCAAGGTATAAGAATAAGAAGAAGGGGGCTCTCTCCCCCCTCTCTCCCGATGGCGGCGGAACACCGCCGAGGCCATCATCATCACTGCCATCTTCACCAACACCTACGCCATCTTCACCAACATCTCCATCACCTTCCCCCCTCTATCTACAGCGGTCCACTCTACCGCAACCCGCTGTACCCTCTACTTAAACATGGTGCTCTATGCTTCATATTATTATCCAATGATGTGTTACCATCCTATGATGTCTGAGTAGATTTTCGTTGTCCTATCGGTAATTGGTGAATTGCTATGATTGGTTTAATTTGCTTGTGGTTATGTTGTTGTCCTTTGGTGCCAATCATATGACCACGCGCGTGGATCACACCATAGGGTTAGTTGTATGTTGATAGGACTATGTATTGGAGGGCAAGAGTGACAGAAACTTCAACCTAGCATAGAAATTGATGCATACGAGATTGAAGGGGGACCAATATATCTTAATGCTATGGTTAGGTTTTACCTTAATGCACATTAGTAGTTGCGGATGCTTGCTAATAGTTCCAATCATAAGTGCATAGAATTCCAAGTCAGGGATGACATGCTAGCAGTGGCCTCTCCCACATAAAACTTGCTATCGGTCTAGTAAAGTATTTAATTGCTTAGGGACAATCTTAACTTTATTGTGTCTTCACCTAAACAGCCCCTACTTTTTATTTACGTGCTCTTTATTATCTTGCAAACCTATCCAAAAACACCTACAAAGTACTTCTAGTTTCATACTTGTTCTAGGTAAAGCGAACGTTAAGCGTGCGCAGAGTTGTATCAGTGGTTGATAGAACTTGAGGGAATATTTGTTCTACCTTTAGCTCCTCGTTGGGTTCGACACTCTTACTTATCAAAATAGGCTACAATTGATCTCCTATACTTGTGGGTTATCAAGTAGCTTTATTTAGTTTGCGGAAATCAATTACCATTCTATAACCTGTAACAATTCTTTATGGGATCAATTCATCTTTATCATTAGGAACAACAGTAATACCTCCCTTCTTAGGGACACAATGGACAGGTCTTACCCACTGACTATCAGCAACGGGATAAATTATACCTGCCTCCAGAAGCTTTAGTATTTCTTTTCTTACCACTTCTTTCATCTTAGGATTTAACTGTTGTTGGTGATCAACAACTGGTTTAGCGTCTTTCTCCAATTTTATTTTGTGCTGGCATAGAGTGGGACTAATGCCCTTAAGATCATCAAGAGTATATCCAATAGCAGCTCGGTGCTTCTTCAGAGTTTTCAATAGTTTCTCTTCTTCTTGCTCTAAAAGGTTAGCACTAATAATAACAGGATATATCTTCTTTTCATCAAGACACTGGTGCACGTCGGTCCTAAACAAACGGTTTTTTACCCTTTTCCGCGACGGCATTTGGAACCGTCGCCAAGTGAGTGTGTGCGGTAGGGTGTCTTTCCCACAGAACCCAGAAATCATCAGGGATAGGCCCTCCTGGGACCCAGGCTGGGGCCGTGTGTGATCGGGCGAGGCATCGAAACCCAATCATTTCCGTAGGTATGTACATCCCACACGGTGAATCACAAAAATCATTTCCATAGGTATGTACATCCCACACTGCAAATCCCAGAAATCATTTCCGTAGGTATATACATCCCACATGGTAATCCGAGAAAATCATTTCCGTAGGTATGTACTTCCCACGGTGAATCCCAGGAAAACATTTCCGTTCGTATGTATACCACACACAGTCAATCCAAGGAATACGTTTCCGTTCTTATGTACATCCCACACAGTCAATCCAGGGAAAACGTTTCCGTTCGGACGTACATCCCACACGGTTTTATGTGTAGGCTCGTGTGTGAAAGGTGTAACTATCACACACGGTCTTCCTTGGTTAACTTTTTGCTTTTATCAACTATATCACACACGATTTGATGAAGAAAACTGTGTGGCATTGGGCTATCCATCGCAACCGCTTTTACTGCTAAAACCGTTTGCAAAGGTCCATGACACATTTAGTAGGTTTGTTAGTTTACAATTAATAATTCCAGTATTAAGCAAATTCACATTTCATATCGAACAGCTGTTTGCCAATTTCATATCAGGCACATAAATATATTATAACATCATAGTACGGTAGCTACATGAAAACAACAAAATACAACACATAGCTAGTTCAACTTCATAAGAACAATATATTCATTTCCCTAATCGAGATCATCTAGGCTCGTCTTATTCACTTCTGCTTTCAGTTCATTAAGAACCCGTTTTGCATGGGCCAACTTGGAAAGTTCCTCCTCCTTCGCCAACACCATCTTAGCAAAGTCTTTAAAAAAATCTGAGCTCATTCTACAGCTTCAACTTTTTATCCCGCATCTTGAAATATGCTTCAACGTTGACAAGAATTTCTCTAAGCCTAGCTGTGTTCACTTCCTCATACATGCTCCAGAGCTTCGTTAGGCACATCTTCAAAGACTATGGCCACTCTTGATCAACCCACTCCAAGTAAGAACACTTCCATTCATCCTATAATATTTAAAACTAGACCAGTAAGAATTGTAGGGGAAATGGGTTTATAGCAACATAGAAAATCACCAATGCTTATTTTGAAAAACTGAAGAAACATGTTAATTATGACGTATCTTCACAAAAAGATCAATGTGCAACTGAAATAATTGGTACTGAGACAACAACCAAATTCTGGAAAATCAGAAGCTATAATTAACTACAACGATGCTACAAGTTCTTACTCATGTACAATAAATAACAAATTGAACATTTTATGAGGAAGGTAAATATAACTGCATCAGCATAGAGACAGTGTTTGGATGACAGCAAATTCATACTAACAGGTGTGTACATGCACAAATTTAGTAAAATAGAACTAATACCACTAAGGCCGTCCACTATGTATGCCAAAACTGGTGTAAAGACAACGGTTGCTACATCTCACACCGGTGCCCTGAACTAGCGAGCCGATGCAGCGGAAAAAAAAACCAGGGACCCGGACTCCGGAGCACGTAGTTGCTCCGATGCCCAGTTCCTTTGTGCCATAAAGATTTAGTATTTTACTGCTTGGCTGCTCGGATGTGTGGACTAAAGTTGGCTACACAAACTGCTGAAGCGGTGCCAAATAATTTTCTAATGGCACCACTGATGAGATGGTAACAATTTAAGATGCTAGATACAAACTGTGACACTGTCTTAGGATGCGTTTGGTTGAAGGTGTGATATGAATGGGTTGGGACCGTGACAGTGTCTGGTCACATCTAACAAATGATTTGTAACAACGGAAGAGGGTCTAACCTTCTCTGCACATGCCAGAAACTTCCTCCCAATGTCCACAGAATCAAACGCAAGTAGCTTCACGCATGGAGATTGATGGTGACAACGAGCAGATAGATCTTCAGCCACCCCGCTCCATTCATTGCCACTGATGGTCTTAGGGAGCTACAAGAGGAAGAAACGACTCAAGTCGACCTCCGGGTAAAAATCCTTCGTTCCAAGTCATAGCCTGAGAGAGAGAAGAGAGGCATACCCGGGTGTTGAAGTAGTAGTCGCCGGAGGAGGAACCACTGGAGATGTCTTTGAAGAAGACCATGGCGACCCCGGCGGTAAGATGCGAGACAGCGAGAGTGAGGAAACGGCTATAGCTTAGCAAGGAAGGAAGGAAGGAGAAAACAGGGGAAATGTGACTTGTGGTCAGGGAGAAAAGGGGGTGGGGAAGGGGGAAGGGGGGCGGGGGTAGATATTTTGGCGGTAGGCCAAAATTTTGGAAATGTGGAGGGAAACTTTGCGCGGGGTGCCGCCGGACCATTCACTTTGAACGATTGTGTGCATCACAAACGATTCTTCTGCTTCACACGCATGGGATGAGTTTGATAATTCAAATTTTGGTCCCAAGGCATGACACATTCACTTTGAGCAGCAGCAGCGTGCCGCTGCACCATTCACTTTGAGCGATTGTGTCCATCATAAGCGATTCTTACGCTTTACGCGCATGGGATGAGTTTGATAATTCAAATTTTGGTGGAAATTTCCCCGGGTACGTCATTGCATAATTTAACATCGCTTGCTAATTTGGGCACACAAAAGAGCGTCAGCAGACATACCACACTTACTAATCGAGCAATTTTAGTAATTACACAGAGCCTGTTGACCTAAACATTGCTCTATCAAAACACCAGCATTAAAAACAAAGCCTAAGTACGCATAATTAAAAATCCGCCGCCGCGCCGGCTTATGCATCACCGGTGTGAGATGAGACGTCGATGACTTGTCCTGGCGACATGCCGCCGTTGGTGGACTCCGCATCCCCCCTGCTGAAGTCGACCGCGTCCTCGTCCTTGTCCTCGTCCTCGGCGCCGCCCTCAAGGTTGTAGTACTCGTAGTAGTGGCTGCGCCACAGCTCGCGTTGGTACTCCACCGCCGATTCCTCGATGGAAAGACTCTTCTTACCTAGACCTCAGCCACGTGCAACTCCTCCTCCCGGCGCTCCTCGATATCCGCCGCCTCCTGCATCTCCAGCTCCCGCTCGGCGACCTCATGAGGAAGAAGGTGCTCCATGGCCACCACCACCTTTTCATACGTGGGTTGCATGCTGGAGTCCGAGGCGGGCTGGAATATCTTGGCGTGGATGGCCTCGACCCGGGCCAGGGCGGCATCAGCGGCACGGACGACAACTCGAGCGCTCTCGGCTTTTGCAGCCGTCGTTGCAGCAGTAGCTACAGCCGGCTCGGCTGCTGCAGCTGCCCTGTCGGCTGCCGCAGACGCCCTCTCGGCAGAAGAGGCCACGTTCAATGCGGATGCAGCGACACTCTCGGCGTAGGCGGCCGCGCTCTCGGCGCAGGCGGTCGCGCTCGGGGGGCGTGGCCATCGTACAGGCCTTCACGAAGCATTTCCACGGCCTCATCTTTGCAAGAAGGGGGTACGTGAATGGGGATCAGGATTCGTGGATTCGGGGGTTGCCGGCACTGGAGCAGACGAGCCGGCGAAGCTTAAGGAGGGAGACTTAAATAGACCCAGATATTTTCATCGCAAACGGTTCCTAGAAAACAACTGTGTGTGATGTTGTAGATATTTTTTATTAGCTGTGAAAGACGAATTTGGAATACGGATGGTGTTTTAAATTAACAAGAAATTTTGTAGTACTAATACAACTGTCATGTCAAATTTTGGAAAATTTCAGGGGTCATTTGACCTTCTAAGACATTTAAGTGATTTTTCTAGCCATTTAATGACATTAATTGAAATTTGAACTACATGTACATGCAACAGCTAACCATAACGGTTTGAAAACTCATATTTCTTGTACTTGTGTGCGATTTAATTCCATGTGCAGTACATTTGAAGGAATTTTCAAACATATTATTCTAACGGCTATGACACAATTAAGCATGGAGTGACATGGCATTTTAAGTCCAAAAAATAAATAAAAAATCAGAAACACATGAAACCTTGGTTGATGTAATGTCATGCCACCAAGATGATGTGGTAAAAAATCGGCATGTTTGACCAAAGTTTGGACACACACCCCTCACAAACCGAAGCAACTCACTAGAAGGCTTGTGGTTCCGAGAGGGAACAATGCATGTTTAATGATGAACGGGAGATAGCTTCCTCTTACGGCCTTCAATTTTTTTTCTATGTCTAACGTGCACTATTAAAACTGTAATGTGAAATTTGTGAAAATTCTAGGGGTCATTTGACCTTTTAAAGACATTTAAGTGATTTTCTAGCCGTTTAATGACCGTAATTCAAATTTGAACTATGTCTACATGCAACACGTAACCAAAACGGTTTGAAAAATCATATTTGTGTACTTGTTTGCGAGTTAATTCCATGTGCAGTAAACTAGAAGGAATTTTCAAACATATTTTTATCACGACATGGACACATATGCATGAATACGTATGCATGGAGTGGCATGGCATTTTAATTCCAAAAAAATCAGAAACACATGAAACCTTGGTTGATGTAATGTCATGCCACAAAGATGATGTGGTAAAGAAATTGGCATGTTTGAAGAAAGTTTGGACACACACCCCTCACAAACCGGAGCAACTCGCTAGAAGGTTCGTGGTTCTGAGAGGGAACAATGCATGTTTGATGACGAAGGGAGATAGCTTCCTCTTATAACCTTCAATTTTTTTCTATGTCTAACGTGCACTACTACAACTGTAATGTGAAATTTTGGAAAATTCCAGGGGTCATTTGACCTTTTAAAGACATTTAAGTGATTTTATAACCATTTAATGACCGTAATTCAAATTTGAACTACATCTACATGCAACGCCTAACCAAAACGTTTTAGAAAATCATATAATGTGTACCTGTGTGCGAGTTAATTCCATGTGCAGTAAATTAGAAGGAATTTTCAAACATATTGGTCTCACGACATGGACACATGCGTATGTATGCATGGAGCGACATGCCATTTTAATTCAAAAAATAGAAAAATGATGAGAAACACATGAAACCTTGGTTGATGTAATGTCATGCCACCAAGATGATGTGGTAAAGAAATTGACATGTTTGACGAACGTTTCGACACGCACCCCTCACAAACTGGAGCAACTCGCTAGAAGGTACGTGGTTCCGAGAGGGAACAATGCATGTTTGATGACGAATGGGAGATAACTTCCTCTTACGGCCTTCAAATTTATTCCTATACGTTTAACGTGCACTAATATAACTGTCATGTGAAAATTTGGAAAATTTTGATGACCCACAAGTATAGGGGATCTATCGTAGTCCTTTCGATAAATAAGAGTGTCGAACCCAACGAGGAGCAGAAGGAAATGATAAGCAGTTTTCAGCAAGATATTCTCTGCAAGTACTGAAATAAGTGGTAACAGATAGTTTTTTGATAAGGTAAATTGCAATGAGCAACAAGTAACAAGAGTAAATAAAGTGCAACAAGGTGGCCCAATCCTTTTTGTAGCAAAGGACAAGCCTGGAAAAACTCTTATAAAAGGAAAAACGCTCCCGAGGACACATGGGATTATCGTCAAGCTAGTTTTCATCACGTTCATATGATTCGCGTTCGGTACTTTGATAATTTGATATGTGGGTGGACCGGTGCTTGGGTGCTGTTCTTACTTGAACAAACATCCCACTTATGATTAACCTCTATTGCAAGCATCCGCAACTACAACAAAAGTATTAAGGTAAACCTAACCATAGCATGAAACATATGGATCCAAATCAGCCCCTTACGAAGCAACACATAAAATAGGGTTTAAGCTTCTGTCACTCTAGCAACCCATCATCTACTTATTACTTCCCAATAGCCTTCCTCTAGGCCCAAATAATGGTGAAATGTTATGTAGTCGACGTTCACATAACACTACTAGAGGTTAGACAACATACATCTCATCAAAATATCGAACGAATACCAAATTCACATGACTACTAATAGCAAGACTTCTCCCTTGTCCTCAGGAACAAACGTAACTACTCACAAAGCATATTCATGTTCATAATTAGAGGGGTAATAATATGCATAAAGGATCTGAACATATGATCTTCCAGCAAATAAACCAACTAGCATCAACTACAAGGAGTAATCAATACTACTAGCAACCTACTAGCACCAATCCCGGACTTGGAGACAAGAATTGGATACAAGAGATGAACTAGGGTTTGGAGATGAGATGGTGCTGGTGAAGATGTTGATGGAGATTGCCCTCTCCGATGAGAGGAGCGTTGGTGATGATGATGACGATGATTTCCCCCCGGAGGGAAGTGTCCTCAGCGAACAGCTCCGCGGAGCCCTAGATTGGTTCCGCCAAGGTTCCGCCTCGTGGTGGCGGAGTCTCGTCCCAAAGGTTGTCTCGACTTTTTTCTCATCGAAAGACTTCATATAGGAGAAGATGGGCATCGGAGAGCCACCGGGGCCCACGAGGTAGGGCGCGCCTGGGGCGCCCCACCTCGTGAGCAGGTGTGGGCCCCTGGCCTTCATCTTGGTCGACGATTTTTCTTTATTTATTTTAAGACCTTCCGTGGAGTTTCAGGACTTTTGGAGTTGCATGAAATCGGTCTCGATGTTGCTCCTTTTCCAGCCGAATTCCAGCTGCGGCATTCTCCCTCTTCATGTAAACCTTGTAAAATAAGAGAGAATGGCCATAAGTATTGTGACATAACGTGAAATAGCAGCCCATAATGCGATAAATATCGATATAAAATCATGATGCAAAATGGACGTATCAACTCCCCAAGATTAGACCTCGCTTGTCCTCAAGCGAAAAGCCGATAACAATAAATATGTCCTCATGTTTAGAGGTAGAGGCGTCGATAAAAATAAAATACGGACATGAAGGCATCATGATTATTCTCATAACATCAACATATATAGATTTGTCATATGATTCTGTTCAAGTGATGATCTTTTCACAATGCACAAGTATGAATCCGAAACTTTATTGGGTACCAGCAAAGTATAACCTCAGTCATTGAAGCAATTGCAATTTATCATAACATCGGAAAGAGTCTATGTCAGAGCTTAAAAGCAAGTCCACATACTCAACTATCACTTAGTCCTTCATAATTGCTAGCACTCACGCAATACTTGTAGTTACGGAGTTTTAATCGGACACACAGAAAGATAGGGGCTTATAGTTTTGCCCCACAACCTTTTACCTCAAGGGTAATGTCAACAATAACAATTCATGCTCCCCTACATCCAATTAGATATATGTATCATGTTCTTTCCAACATGCTGGGCTTGCCAAAGGATAAAATGAAAAAGGAAAGGTGAAGATCACCGTGACTTTTGCATAAGGTAGAGGATAATAATAAAAGATAGGCCCTTCGCAGAGGGAAGCAGAGGTTGCCATGCGCTTTTATAGTTGGATGCACAAAATCTTAATGCAAAAGAACGTCACTTTATATTGCCCCTTGTATGTGGAACTTTATTATGCAGTCCGTCGCTTTTATTACTTCCACAACAAGTTCGTACAAAGCTTATTTCTCTGCACTAATAAGTCATGCATATTTAGAGAGCAATTTTTATTGCTTGCACCGATGACAACTTACTTGAAGGATCTTACTCAATCCATAGGTAGATATGGTGGAATCTCATGGCTAAACTGGTTTAAGGGTATTTGGAAGCACTAGTAGTATCTCTACTTGGTTCTGAGAATTTGGCTAGCATGAGGGGGAAAGGCAAGCTCAACATGTTAGAGGATCCAGGACAACATACTTTATCTCAGATACAAGAAAACATAACTCATTATGTTGTCTTCCTTGTCCAACATCAACTCTTTAGCATGTCATATTTCAATGAGTGCTCCCAATCATAAAAGATGTCAATGATAATATATCTATATGTGAAACCTCTCTCTCCTTATTACTTCCTATTAATTGCAACAATGACCAGAGCCATATTTACCAACTCCCAACAACTTTTAATCATCATACTCTTTCTATGTGAAGTCATTACTTTCAATAAGATCAATAAGATCTCTTTGTTTCTTTTTACTCTTTTCTTTTATTCACCCAAGATCATGGCAAAGTAATCAAGCCCTTGACTCAACACTAATCTTTATTATATATATAGCTCACGGACTCGATTACATATAGGGATCATAAAGCAAAACTTCAAAACTAGATCATGCCATGACTTTATTCTACTAAATCAAGATACTAGTAATAGGATCAAACTAAGAAAAATAGTGAAGGTAGAAGTTGTGATGGTGATACGATACCGGGGCACCTCCCCCAAGCTTGACAGTTGCCAAGGGGAGTGCCCATACCCATGTGATTATATCTCCTTCTTTGTTGTTGGAGGAAGTGGAGGTGTTGTTGATGATGTGGGCTTGTCATCCACCTTCCATGGCATAGGCTCACCATCATAGAAGGATGATCGAGTCTCCGGAATCCTCAAATCTGCAGCCAAACTCATCCTTTTCAATCTATATTCATACTCACAGTTTTGATTTTACAGATCATAGATTTGGGCCTGTAGGTGCTCGATCTTCTCGTGTAGCTTGAAGATGACTTCCTCGGTGTTCTTGGCATCCGACTCGTAGTTGTTGGTGAACTCCGCGAGCATCTTGTGGCTAGCGTTAATTCCATGCTTCACCATCCCCTGGCACTTGAAAACTTGTTGCTCCATTGCTTCGAGCCTCGCCTCCACGCTTCCGGTTCCCTGGGGTCCCTCAACATTGCGGATGTGCAGCAACCCATCACGCATCTCAATGGTTTGAGGGTGTCGCAGCACCTCCGCGAGGTAAGGGTTGATCACCTTCTCGAAGAACTTGTCCTTGGAAGCACTTGGGGACGTCATGATGATCTAGATCTGTCAGAAAAACAGCTCGAAACAAGGACATGAGATATTTGCGTGATACGGGAGTCAAAACCTTCTGGAGAATATATAATGAATTTTTACCGACCAAAATACGTATCGTGCAAGAAAACAGAGTCCGGAGGGCACACGAGGTGCTCACGAGGTAGGGGGGCGCGCCCTCCACCCTCGTGAAGGCCTCGTGTCCTTCCCGGACTTCCACTTATTTTCTATTTTCTAAATATTCCAAAGCGGAGAAATATTGCCTTAAAATTGTTTTGGAGTCGGTTTACTTACCGTACCACATACCTATTCCTTTTGAGTCTCAAGCGGTGCGGAAAGTGCTCCTTATGTATTCCTCCGGGTTATGGTTTCAATAATATTGGTTTCAACATTTATGGGATTACCGAGATATAATGTTTGATTCTTTGACCGTTTACCACCTTGGTTTGTGCCTTGAAGTTGTTGATTTTATGGCACCGTAACGATAGACCTCCTCGATAACGTAGGGACCTTCCCATTTAGAGAGAAGTTTTCCGGCAAAAATCTTAAGCGAGAGTTGTATAGCAATACATAATCACCTACATTAAACTCACGCTTTTGTATCCTTTTGTCATGCCATCTTTTAACTTTTTCTTTAAACAACTTGGCATTTTCATAAGCTTGGGTTCTCCATTCATCAAGTGAGCTGATATCAAATAACCTCTTCTCACCGGCAAGTTTGAAATCATAGTTGAGCTCTTTAATAGCCCAATATGCCTTATGTTGCAGACAAAGGCATAGCCTAGTGGTGGGAAGGGGCTGATGCCTTCCCACCCACCCAGGTTCAAGGCATGGTACTTGCAATTTGGGTTTGTTGCACCAATTATACTGTAAGGGGTTCCCTTACACTCTTTCTGTCAAAAAACATATATGCCTTATGTTCTAGTTCGAGAGGTAAGTGACATGCTTTTCCATAAACCATTTTATACGGAGACATACCCATAGGATTCTTATATGCAGTTCTATAGGCCCATAATGCATCATCAAGTTTCTTGGACCAATTCTTTCTAGACCTATTAACAGTCTTTTGCAAAATTAATTTGAGCTCTCTATTACTAAATTCTACTTGACCACTAGACTGTGGGTGATAAGGAGATGCAATTCTATGATTAACGTCATATTTAGCAAGCATTTTACGGAAAGCACCATGAATAAAGTGTGAACCACCATCAGTCATTAAATATCTAGGGACTCCAAACCTCGAAAAAATAACTTCCTTAAGCATTTTAATAGAAGTGTTATGATCAGCACTACTAGTTGGAATAGCTTCTACCCACTTAGTAACGTAATCAACAGCGACTAAAATATGTGTATATCCATTAGAGGCAGGAAAAGGACCCATATAATCAAAGCCCCAAACATCAAATGGTTCAATAACAAGTGAATAATTCATAGGCATTTCTTGAGGTCTACTAATATTACCAATTCTTTAACATTCATCACAAGACAAAACAAACTTACGGGCATCCTTGAAGAGAGTAGGCCAATAAAAACCAGATTGCAATACCTTATGTGCAGTTCTATCTCCAGCGTGGTGTCCTTCATAAGCTTCGGAGTGACACTTGCGTAGGATCTGTTCCTGTTCATGCTCAGGTACACAACGTCTAATAACACCATCTACTCCTTCTTTATAAAGACTAGCAAACATGTCCGTGCGTTGCAACGGGAGAGAAAAAGTCGTATGTAACTAACCCTATAAGCATTGCTTAAGACCCGATACAAACTCGTGTCTTCTATTTTAACATGACGCCACACTCATGTTGCCGTTTATACTCATTTGTCATTTCTTCCCTTGTCCACAGTGACGACAATGTTCATCACATGACAATGTGTTTGAATGTGGTGAATTTCAAAGCAATGATGTCGGTCACCGCATGGCCCACATGTCACTGAACCGTACCAAGACAAGAGAGTGCTTGCCATGCACCTAGTTCATATACCGGCACTCATCCTTTTGAATTCTATTGTTGTGATTCTCAAAAACAAAAGTATTGTTACGTGCTTATTTCATGCATGGATGGAGGGCATGTTCCGCAGTTCTATGTATCAAGTTTTAGAAACGTAGAGATGAAAATCACCAAGGGTGAGGATCTATGAAAGGACTCGAGCCAATCCACCACAATATATTTCTTAAATAAATTTAAGACAAAGGGGTTATTTTGTTATACTCCATATTTTTTGGGAGCTCTTGTTTTTTTAGTGTGTGGGGAGCTCTTGTTCAATTGGCATGCATCCGTGCACATGTGTGCTTCTGGGGTCTTCGATTGAACGGGTATGTGGCCAGTTTTGTTACTGATGATCGGACACGTACACACAAAAAGGTTCCAGGGCCAGACGTCGCTCTCGCTGTTATATTTGCAGCCGCAGAGCGGTGCCCAGCTCTTCACCAGCCACATATCCTGCTCTGACCAGCCCTATCTCCCCAAGTGGGCACGATGACTCGATGGCGCGGAACCACCAGCCACCAGCGACCCCGCACAAGCCAGGATCTCGCTCGCAGCTCCGCATGCGCACCTCCTCTCCCATGCCTTCATCCACGAGACCAAAGGAGCACGAACTCCCACACGCGCAACACACCAGGAGGCGAGCTCCTCGCTAGAGCAGGCCACCAGACCACTGCCGGCCTCCTCCATTTCCTCTTTCCATCGCTAGCTCCTTCCCTTTCCCCCTCCCGTCTCTCTCTCGTTGCGACAGGAACCACGCCAACCGCCATGGACCCCTGCTCCGCTGACGGAAATCTCACGGCGGCCATGTCTCCTCTGGAGAGGAGCTGGCTCTGGTCGGGCGGTCGATGCTGCAGCACCAGCCGTTAGGCTAGGCATCCATGCTGCTTTTTTAAAAATATTTTCTGTGCCTCTCCTCTTTCATTGCTCGTGAGCTTCCTTCCGGGCTATCGATTTGTGATGCATGGCGTCTTTCTTCGTGTCTTTTGTTGCCTTGTTGATTCTGCCAACTCCAAAAGTATATAAACTGCTAGGATATGATGCAAAGCGGCAGGGTGGGACTAATTAATCTGAAATTGCAGCATAGGCAAAAGAATTTTTTCCTTTGTTGCAGCCGTCAGGAGAGGAGAGTAGGTCATGAAGTTGAATTTCTTTTTACCGGCCCATAGCAAATTTTCTGGCCCATCGAAGCTGCAAAAAACGTACGAACCGAACCAAAATTTGGAGAGGGAGGTGGACGGACGAAAATATATATTAGTACCACCTCGTTTATATTATGATTTTGTTGTAAAAGCGTATTATGACATGAGAAGAAAGCGTATTGTGACGGTGAACCCGGAGACCCAATCCGTGCTTTATTATTAGGGAGAGATGTGGGTCATCCCAAAAGTAATGTCGCAAATCATAAAAGAACTTTTTCTTTTGTTGGTATGTGAAGCTAGGTGGTATAAATTTAGCAACAATATAATTAGCATAATCCGCATACCAAGGAGTGCTACGAGAAGTGCTTATGACATTTAATTGTTCATGAGGAAAGCTATCATCAATAGGTAGTGGGTCATCAAGAACATTCTCTAACCTAGATAAATTATCTGCAACGGGGTCCTCAGCTCCTTTCCTATCAACAATATGCAAATCAAATTCTTGCAGCAAGAGAACCCATCTAATAAGTCTAGGTTTAGCATCTTTCTTTTCCATAAGATATTTAATAGCAGCATGATCGGTGTGAATAGTTACTTTAGAATCAACAATGTAGGGTCTGAATTTATCACAAGCAAATACAACTGCTAAAAGTTCCTTTTCGGTGGTAGCATAATTTCGTTGAGCATTGTCTAGAGTCTTACTAGCATAATGGATAACATTTAATTTCTTATCAACTCTTTGCCCTAGAACAGCACCTAGAGCATAATCAATAGCATCACACATAATTTCAAAGGGTAAATTCCAATCAGGTGGCTGAACAATAGGTGCAGAGACTAATGCTTTCTTAAGTATTTCAAATGCTTCTGCGCAATCATCATCAAAGACAAATGGTACATCTTTTTGTAATAAATTAGTCAGAGGCCGAGAAATTTTTGAGAAGTCCTTAATGAACCTCCTATAAAACCCGGCGTGACCAAGGAAACTTCTTATACCTTTGATGTCCTTGGGACATGTCATCTTTTCAATAGCATCAACCTTGGCTTTATCAACTTCAATACCTCTTTCAGAAACTTTGTGCCCCAATACAATACCTTCATTAACCATAAAGTGGCACTTTTCCCAATTCAAGACAAGATTAGTTTCTTCACATCTCTGCAAAACTCGATCAAGATTGCTCAAGCAATCATCAAAAGAGGATCCATAGACGGAAAAGTCGTCCATGAAAACCTCACAAATCTTTTCACAAAAATCAGAGAATATAGCCATCATGCATCTTTGAAAGGTAGAAGGTGCATTACATAAACCAAAAGGCATACGTCTATAAGCAAAAGTACCAAAAGGGCATGTAAAAGTAGTCTTTGATTGATCTTTAGCCGACACAGGTATTTGAGAGAAACTAGAATAACCATCTAGAAAGCAATAATGTGTATGTTTGCATAATCTTTCTAGCATTTGATCAATAAAAGGTAAGGGGTAATGATCTTTCTTAGTAGCTTTATTTAATTTGCGGAAATCGATTACCATCCTATAACCTGTGATAATTCTTTGCGGAATCAATTCATCTTTATCATTAGGGACAACAGTAATACCTCCCTTCTTAGGGACACAATGGACAGGACTTACCCACTGACTATCAGCAACCGGATAAATTATACCTGCCTCCAGAAGCTTGAGTATTTCTTTTCTTACCACTTCTTTCATTTTAGGATTCAAACGTCATTGAGGATCACGAACTGGTTTGGCATCCGCTTCCAAATTTATTTTATGCTGACATAGAGTGGGACTAATGCCCTTAAGATCATCAAGAGTATACCCAATAGCGGCACGGTTCTTTTTCAGAGTTTTCAATAATCTTTCTTCTTCATGCTCTGAAAGATTAGCACTAATAATAACATGATATATTTTCTTTTCATCAAGATAAGCATATTTAAGATTATTAGGCAACGGTTTAAGCTCAAATACGGGATCACCCTTGGGTGGAGGAGGATCCCCTAGGATTTCAATAGGCAAATTATGTTGCAGAATAGGTTTCTGTTTAAAGAATACTTTATCTATTTCCCTTCTTTCATTCATGAACATCTCATTTTCATGGTCTAGCAAATAGTGTTCCAAAGGATCACTAGGAGGTACGGCAATAGAAGCAAGACCAATAATTTCATCCTTACTAGGCAATTCTTCCTCACGATGTTGTTTACTAAATTTAGAGAAATTAAACTCATGAACCATATCATCCAAGCCAATAGTAACAACATTCTTTTCGCAGTCTATCCTAGCATTAACAGTATTCAAGAAGGGTCTACCAAATATAATGGGACAAAAGCTATCTTGTGGAGAACCAAGAACAAGAAAATCAGCGGGATATTTGGTTTTTCCACACAAGACTTCAACATCTCTAACAATTCCCATTGCAGATATAGTATCTCTATTGGCAAGTTTAATTGTAACATCAATATCTTCTAACTCAGCAGGTGCAATATCATGCATAATTTGTTTGTATAAGTCAATGGGTATAACGCTAGCACTAGCACCCATATCACATAAGCCATGATAACAATGATCTCCTATTTTAACAGAAATAACAGGCACGCCTACCACAGGTTTATGTTTATCTTTAGCACAAGGTTTAGCAATTCTAGCTGTTTCACCACAGAATTGAATAACATGCCCATCAATACTATCAGACAAGGGATCTTTAACAATAGCAATATTAGGTTCTACTTTGACTTTCTCAGGGGGTGTATAAGTTATAATATTGCTTTTATGAACAACAGTTGAAGCTTTAGCATGATCCTTTACTCTAACAGGGAAAGGTGGTTTCTCAACATAAGAGGTAGGAACAACAGGATCATTATAAGTGACAGTATTTTCTTCAACTTTACTAGGTGCAGCTACTTTTACTTCTATGGGAGGATGATATTTAAACCACTTCTCCTTAGGGAGATCAACATAAGTAGCAAAAGATTCACGAAAAGAAGCTACTATCTCGAGTCAAGTCCATATTTAGTGCTAAACTTACGGAAAATATCGGTATCCATAAAAGATTTAACACAATCAAACTTAGGTGTCATACCTGACTCCTTACCTTCGTCGAGGTCCCAATCTTCAGAGCTGCGTTTAATTCTATCCAATAAATTCCATCTGAATTCCATAGTTTTCATCATAAAAGAGCCAGCACAAGAAGTATCGAGCATGGTGCGATTGTTATCAGAAAGCCGAGCATAAAAATTCTGAAGAATTGTCACTTTTGAGAGCTCATGATTGGGGCATGAATATAACATTGATTTAAGCCTCCCCCAAGCTTGAGTGATGCTTTCTCCTTCGCGAGGCCAAAAATTATATATATAATTGCGATCACGATGAACAAGATGCATAGGGTAATACTTTTGATGAAATTCCAATTTCAATCTTTTATAGTTCCATGATCTCGTATCATCACACAGCCTATACCATGTCAATGCGTCTTCCTTCATAGATAAACGGAAGAGCTTCTTCTTAACAACATCATCGGGTATACTTGCAATCTTAAATAATCCACAAACTTCATCCACATAGAGTAGATGTTCACCAGGATGCTTTGTTCCATCTCGTGTAAAAGTATTAGCCAGCAGTTTTTCCATCATACCCGAAGGAACTTCAAAAGGAGTTTCATTTTCAATAGGTTCAGTAGGTTGAGGAGCAACTCTTTGCTCTACTGGACGGGGTGAAGATACCCCGAACAAGCCCCTCAGAGAATTACTTTCCATAGTAACAAGTGACAGAAAATTTCAGCACACTATATAAATTTTTCCTTACCAAAGGCGCTACACTCCCCGGCAACGGCGCCAGAAAAGAGTCTTTATGACCCACAAGTATAGGGGATCTATCGTAGTCCTTCCGATAAGTAAGAGTGTCGAACCCAACGAGGAGATGAAGGAAATGATAAGCAGTTTTCAGCAAGGTATTCTCTGCAAGTACTGAAATAAGTGGTAACAGATAGTTTTGTGATAAGGTAAATTGCAACGAGCAACAAGTAACAAGAGTAAATAAAGTGCAGCAAGGTGGCCCAATCCTTTTTGTAGCAAAGGACAATCCTGGACAAACTCTTATAATAGGAAAAACGCTCCCGAGGACACATGGGATTATCGTCAAGCTAGTTTTCATCACGTTCATATGATTCGCGTTCGGTACTTTGATAATTTGATATGTGGGTGGACCGGTGCTTCGGTGCTTTTCTTACTTGAACAAACATCCCACTTATGATTAACCTCTATTGCAAGCATCCGCAACTATAACAAAAGTATTAACGTAAACCTAACCATAGAATGAAACATATGGATCCAAATCAGCCCCTTACGAAGAAACGCATAAACTAGGGCTTAAGCTTCTTTCACTCTAGCAACCCATCATCTACTTATTACTTCCCAATGCCTTCCTCTAGGCCCAAATAATGGTGAAGTGTTATGTAGTCGATGTTCACATAACACCACTAGAGGTTAGAAAACATACATCTCATCAAAATATCGAACGAATACCAAATTCACATGACTACTAATAGCAAGACTTCTCCCTTGTCCTTGGGAACAAACGTAACTACTCACAAAGCATATTCATGTTCATAATCAGAGGGGTAATAATATGCATAAAGGATCTGCACATATGATCTTCCACCAAATAAACCAACTAGCATCAACTACAGGGAGTAATCAATACTACTAGCAACCTACTAGCACCAATCCCGGACATGGAGGCAAGAATTGGATACAAGAGATGAACTAGGGTTTGGAGATGAGATGGTGCTGGTGAAGATGTTGATGGAGATTGCCCTCTCCCGATGAGAGGAGCGTTGGTGATGATGATGACGATGATTTCACCCTCCCGGAGGGAAGTGTCCCCTGCAGAACAGCTCCGCCGGAGCCCTAGATTGGTTCCGCCAAGGTTCCGCCTTGTGGCGGCGGAGTCTCGTCCCGAAAGGTTGTCTCTGATTTTTTTCACATCGAAAGACTTTATATAGGAGAAGATGGGCATCGGAGAGCCACTAGGGGGCTCACGAGGTAGGGGGCGCGCCCCCACCTCGTGAGCAGGGTGTGGGCCCCCTGGCCTTCATCTTTGGCGATGATTTTTCTTTATTTATTTTAAGACCTTCCGTGGAGTTTCAGGACTTTTGGAGTTGCACAGAATAGGTCTCCAATATTTGCTCCTTTTCTAGCCCAGAATTCCAGCTGCCGGCATTCTCCCTCTTCATGTAAACTTGTAAAATAAGAGAGAATGGCCATAAGTATTGTGACATAACGTGAAATAACAGCCCATAATGCGATAAATATCGATATAAAAGCATGATGCAAAATGGACGTATCAAATTTCAGGGGTCATTTGACCTTTTAAAGACATTTAAGTGATTTTATAACCATTTAGTGACCGTAATTCAAATTTGAACTACATCTACATGCAACGCCTAACCATAACGGTTTGAAAAAGCATATTTTTTTGTAATTGTGTGCGAGTTAATTCCATGTGCAGTAAATTCGAAGGAATTTTCAAACATATTGGTGTCAAGGCATGGGCACATGCCATGGCATTTTAATTCCAAAAAATTAAAAAATGATCAGAAAAACATGAAACCTTGCTTGATTTAATGTCATTGCACCAAGATGATGTGGTAAAGAAATTGGCCTGTTTGACGAAAGTTTGGACACACACCCCACACAAACCAGAGCATCTCGCTCGAAGGATCGTGGTTCTGAGAGGGAACAATGCATTTTTGATGAGGAACGGGAGATAGCTTCCTCTTACGGCCTGGAAATTGTTTCTACATCTAACGTGCACCACTACAACTGTAATGTGAAATTTTGGAAAATTCTAGGGGTCATTTGACCTTTTAAAGACATTTAAATGAGTTTCTAACCATTTAATGATCGTAATTCAAATTTGAACTACATCTACATGCAATGCCTAACCAAAACGTTTAAAAATAATAATATATGTGTACTTGTGTGCGAGTTAATTCCATGTGCAGTAAATTAGAAGGAATTTTCAAACATATTGGTCTCACAGCATGGACACATGCATACGTATGCATGGAGTGACATGGCATTTTAATTCAAAAAATAGAAAAATGACCAGAAACACATGAAACCTTGGTTGATGTAATGTCATGCCACCAAGATGATGTGGTATAGAAATTGGCATGTTTGACGAACGTTTGGACACACGGCCCTCACAAACCGGAGCAACTTGCTAGAAGGTTCGTGGTTCCGAGAGGGAACAATGCATGTTTGATGACGAACGGGAGATAGCTTCCTCTTATGGCGTTCAATTTTTTCCTACATTTAACGTTCACTAATACTACTGTCATGTGAAAATTTGTTAAATTTCAGGGGTCATTTGACCTTCTAAAGACATTTAAGTGATTTTCTAACCATTTAATGACCGTAATTCAAATTTGAACTACATCTGCATGCAACGCCTAACCAAAATGGTTTGAAAAATCATATTTTTGTGTACTTCTGTGCGAGTTAATTCCATGTGCAGCAAATTCGAATGAATTTTCAAACGTATTGGTGTCAAGGCATGGGCACATGCATGGAGTGTATGCCATGGCATTTTAATTCCAAAAAATTGAAAAATGATCTGAAAAACATGAAACCTTGCTTGATTTAATGTCATGCCACCAAGATGATGTGGTAAAAAATTTGGCCTGTTTGACGAAAGTTTGGACACACACCCCTTGAAAACCGGAGCAACTCGAAGTTTCGTGGTTCCGAGAGGGAACAATGCATGTTTGTTGACGGACGGGAGATAGCTTCCTCTTACGGACTTCAAATTTTTTTCCTACTTTTAACGTGGAATAATACAATTGTAATGTGAAAATTTGGAAATTTTCAGGGGTCATTTGACCTTTTAAAGACATTTAAGTGATTTTCTAGCCATTTAATGACCGTTATTCAAATTTGAACTACATCTACATGCAACCCCTAACCGAAACAGTTTGAAAATTCATATTTTTGTGTACTTGTGTGCGAGTTAAAAAATCATCAGACGATGTAAATATCTGGTGTTCAAAAAAGAAAATGTAAAGATCTGGCAAGACAACCGGCCCTCACACGATTGGCACTCTATCTCGCGGCTCGAGGTTTGGTAGGTGATTGGCGGGGGTCATTAACCAGACACGGTTCTATATTGGAAACCGTCAGCTATTATGTTCACACACGGATTTGCTGCAGGAATTGTGTGTAATTCAAACTACAGTACTCGTAAATTCCAGCGACCGGCGTGTGTACTGTCCCCGTCGATCTAGATTCCGGCCACCAATAAATACTACCTTTCTCACGTCGTCCCGCCTGCATTCTCATCGACATCCTTCCCTAGCTCGCCCTCTCTCTCTCTCTCAAATCTCTGGCATGGCGCCGCCGGTCTGCCCATGCGCCGATGAGGAGTCGCCGCCCCCCGAGGATGCTCACTCGATTAGCAGCGACGAGGACCCCTACGCGCCGCCTGACGAGGTTGCGCCGGACCCCCCCAACTTTGGATTGGTTTTGGGGCCAGTACAATCTTTGTGTGTGGAAGTCGCTGCCGCCGGCTGAGAAAGCCAGGCAAGTGGCGTTCAAGAAGGAGATGGCGGAGGAGGAAGCCAGGTACCAGGCGACCTGTGAAGCCCGTGATGCCGTCTAAAAAAAGGAGGTGGCGGAGCTTTGGGGGCTGGCGCATCGTCGTGCCGAGGAGGTGTACGAAGACGGGTACTTCGCGAGGATGGTCATAGGCGCTTGGCGCCTCGTCGCTGCATGGAGGTGGGACGATAAGATCCAGCGTGCCACCGACGAGGAGCTCCGGTGGGCGCCCAACAAAATGGCAAGATCGGCCGCGCGCGTTCGCCAGCAAGAGGCAAATTGGTACGTCAAGCGCTGCGAGGCGGAGGAGTCGGAGTACTGCCTCCGCACTGGGAAGACGCCGCGCACCAGGGAGCTGCTGGCGAGGGGCTGCCGGAATACTGGCCCCAGGAGGGATTATTAGTTTTAGTATTGTTCGTTTTCAATTTTATGTATGTGATGATATTATATATATATATATATCTTCTGTGATGATCTAATGAACAATATATATATATATATATATATATATATATATATATATATATATTATGAATTCCATTTTCTATCTGTTTTTGTATACTATTTTGAATGTAGCTGTTATCATCCACATATACAAAATGGAAAGCGTATGTACACACATTGAAACATAACATATAAGAATGGAAAACAGAGTAAACACACTGAAACAGAGCAATACTATGATTGCTGTGAATACAAAGCTATCCATGTCGAAACATGTCGGGGATATACCCCGCGGTATGACCTGGCCGGAAATATGATCTGGCCGGACTTGGCGGCTTACTTGAGACCCGATGACACTTGGCGATTCACTGGCGACCCGCCCTGACCAGACAGTTTACAAGCAACCCGTCTGAACATTATGACTCATTGGTAACCCAGTGGGCGGGAAAGACGGATGACAACGCCCAAGGCCCAGAAGGCCGGTTTATGTTAATGGTGGGCCGGTTTAAGAGGAAAGGCGTGAGGAATATTTCCCTTACAAGCAGTCAAGACCCGGACTTATATCCGGTTTGTATTAGAAGGTAGACTAGTCCTAATCTTAATAGGACTCCACATATAACCCACCCCTCTAACTTATATAAGGAGGGGCAGGGCTCCCCAAGAGGGGGAGGTAAGAAACAATCTTAAGATTAGACACAACCAGGAGAGCCGGCTTATGCGGCGACTCCCTGATGAGCATAATGAGACCTAGCCACAAACAGCATGTAGGGTTATTACCGGATGATGTTTCCCGGGGCCCGAAGCTGTCTAAGTCCTTGTCTCGTGTGTTGCATCTCTCGATTCCGACCAACCCATTCAAGCTAGCGCATAGATGCGTTGGCCTCGTGACTAAGTCCTCACAATAGGATATATGCCGTGACAAATCCACGACAGTTGGCGCCCACCGTGGGGCTCGCGCATGATGGTGTTGAGTTCTTGGAGGGATCTTTTTTAGGGTTCGAGAAGCTCGCAATTCATCCGATGAAGAAGAATCGGAAAATTCATTGAGTTATGATCATAGTCATGACTAAAGTTTGAAACATCAGATACAAGATTGAGATCAAGAGTTAGGGCTGCATCTAAGCCGCCACAAGTCGACGAGATCAGCATAGGCTTTTGCTGCGACAAACACCGAAGCACATCAGATCCAATACGAGTCCACATACTAGTACGCGTCATGTCAAGAAGGAAAGTGCTAGCTGGAGACGGCTAAAAAAATATTGTCTGGTCAACCTGTTCCGGGCCGGCTCTCGCCTCTTGCCTCTGCCTCCAACCGTCATTGCTCCGGGCTGGTTCCCGCGTCGCCGTGCCCCAAGCGGCTGCCTCCGCTTCTTCACCTGCCTCCGCCGGTGTGGCTCTTCAAGCCGGCACCTCGCCTGGCCGGTGCCCCCTCATGCTAAGCCGCCCGTTCCCGAGTTGCTGCCGAGCTCGCCTCCTCCTTGCTGCTACGATCCACCCCGGCCGAGGGTGGCCTGTTGACCGCCGCTCGGGTCCCGCCTCGTCGCCACCTTCACCTCCATAGTCATGGCCTTACTCCGTTTTAGCCGTGGCCGAGCCGCTGCTGCGGCTTCCGCCTTTGCCACGACCCTGCACCTCCAAACCGCCCTGCATCACCAAGTCGCCGAAGTCGCCGCCGCCGATCCGGCCGGCTCTGCCACCACGGCCGTCGCGCTTCGGCTCGCCGCTGGCTTCCCTTGTCGCGTGTTTGAACCGCCACTAGGTTAACGACCAACCATCTGCTATGGCTTCAAACCGCTAAATCACCGGCGCCCCTCTGCCATGACCGTCTCCGCGCGCCGCCTCAAATCATCGTGATCTTCGTCACCTCACCTTGGCTCCACCTTGAGCCGCCGCAACATTGCCGCAAGACGGCCCTGCTTCAAGTCACCTACTAGCTACCCCTTCACGCCTGGTCGCCCCCGCAGCTGCCGCCGCTTTGTGGCCGAACGCCTAGCTGTTTCTTATCCGGGCGTATCATTTTTTCCATCTAAATATAGTTCAAGAGAGGATCCGTTCCCTGCAGCTTATGTTAGTCCAAGATAGTTCTGTGTGGTCTTGTTGCGATTGTTTTTTTGCATCCAAACAGGATTGGGGATAATGCAAGACTATGCAAGGACGGATGTATCATTTCTAGGTGCTGGCAAGGATGTTGATTTTCATTCATCTGTCTGCATTCTGACTGCACCACCGCTACTGCAAGTAAAGGCTTTACAGATCAGTTGATACAGGGAGGTGTTCCAAGCAAACCCCCCAGAATGATTACCAGATTGCCTATAGTGCAGTTTTTTCTGGCTCTAATTCGTGGAAGGCAACATCGCTGTTTTTATGGAGGAATATTCTGCAAAAATTATCTGAAGGGAAGATTCTTGATGCCCATGAAGTTCAAGCTGCTGCTTGCTACGACAGCCTCGATCCACTCCAGGCCTTATTGATCAACTACAACAGTATTGCCACGCAACCTGCTGAACAGGACATTGTGGATTGGACAAGTATGAAGAGCTGGTTGAATTTACCTGCTGGATTATCAATAAAATATGAAGTATACAAGGTAGTAAAGAGATCAACTACTAGTACGCTACTAGTATACGTTATTCCTATGGGTGCTACATCAAATAGAGAAACGAGCCTATAATTGCTGGAATATGGCGTTCACCCTACAGAACATCAGGCAGGATGACTATTAAAAGAAACATGGGTGGTATTATACCGCGGATGCATGTTCGGTTGTGCCGGGCAGTTTCACGGACACGCATATCACGGTCCGGTTTACGTCAACGTGTCGGCTGACTCAGCCGTCCGCACCGCCTTACAACGCCACGGACGACTCGTCCGTCCGCCCTCGTGACCGGTTCACACACCGGCTTACAACATGGAGGACAACTTGCTCGTCCGCACCGGCTTACAACGCCGGGCGAACTCATCTGTCTGCTCCCGCGGTCGACTCGGCCGTGATTAATTTCAGCGTCACTGTGGTGATCATCAACTCCGCGGTGAATAATTTATGGCTTAACATATCAGGTGAAATCCATCCAGTATATTTTTATATTATATATTGTTTTCTTTAAAAAGAACAAATTACTCCGGCTTGCGATATTATCTATGCAGGAGCAATTGTTCATTGCAAAAGCTATGACTGTGTCATGGATGTATAGCTCGCGCCACCATTATAATGCGCTAGCATCTGACCATACCATCAAGCTCGATGAATATATGTGCAAGCCGTCATTCTGTAGACCAGTTTACGTCAACATGATGTGGCTAACTCGCCCGTCCACGCCGGCTTATAACACCGCGACCGACTCAGCTATCTGTGCTGCCTCTGAAGCCGTGGTCGTCTTTGCTGTCCGTCTCTCGCGGCCTGGTCTACATCAACACACCAGGCTGCACCTGTCTGCATGAGCTGTTTATTGAGTATAAAGCCAGTCACTGCTCGGGTAGCCCAGTTTTCTTTCAACAAATTGGAGTCAAATTATCATATACTATCAATCGCCGTCTGCACTGGGTGGCCCAATGGGCAGGCGCACAAGTCGCCGCCACTACAGTTTGGTTAACTTCAAATAGCCAGTTGGAAGGAACCATTGGCCGAGTTGCTGAAACGGCTCATACGGGATCATTTATAACCCGCCGTAGTCACCTCAACCTTTTGTGGATTCACATCGTCCTATTAACACCAATGATATACAACTTATGCCGGTTTATATCACGATCAAATGTGGAGAATCTCAAGCCAAATCCTCAAGTCACCTTGAGACTTGGGGGCTACAATGATATGACTCAGCAAATGTTGTCGGTTTTCAGTGAAGTCAAGAACCCCAGGACGTTGGAGGGAAAGATAACCCGGTCCCGGAGGCTACTACCATATTGATGAAAATTTAAAGGCCGTCAGAAAATTTCCAGTTTAAAATGAAGAATGCCGGTTTAAGATCCGGTTCATGGGAAATCTATTCTCCCACAAAGCTCTAAAGCTCTCAAATCCGGTTTAAGAATTTCTGGTTCAAAAAGAATTAATCTCTCGCAAGTTCGAGTTTAAAGGTCGTCGGAAAATTTCCGGCTAAAAATGAAGATTCCGGTTTAAGATTTGGTTCAAGGGAAAGATGTCTCCCATAAAGCTTTGAGCTCTCAATATCCGGTTTAACATCTGGTTCAAGAAGAAATATCTCTCGCAAAGTTCGAGTTCTCAGAAAAGTTAAAGGGAGGAAAGAGAGTCTGTTGCAAAAGCACAACTCAAACATAGGTACCCCTCGAGCACAGCTCAAAATATTGCTTGGGGGCTCTTTTGTTCTAAAGAAGAAAGAGTTCATAACCTTGTGATAGGCTATAAAAGCCAGGCTTGGAAGCCAGGTGTATTCACCTAAAACCCTGGGTGATCCTGCCTTTTTAAGTAAGTCACTCCGCCTGTAATCTCGAATGACCCATAACGCTTGACAAGTCAATCTTATGCAGACCCTGAACTTGTCAAAGTTAAAACGACAATTGGTTAATGTGAGATCCATCTTATAAGGTTTGTAAAATGGTTTAACTCAGTGGCCTGGCAGCCCATGAAAAGCCTCATTTTGGGCCTGGCAGCCCATGAAAAGCCTCGCTTCTTGTATGTTTTTCGCAGATTCTTTCTTTTTTAGGTTTATTTGATAAGACTTATAAAGTTTTATTGTAAATCACCGGTTTTTATTAACCCGGCCTGGCTTTTGACTATAAGTCGCCAGTATGAGATGAGATACTATCCGGTTTTTATTAGCCCGGCCTGGCTTTTGGCTATAAGTCGCCAGTATGAGATACGATAAAATCCGGTGTTTATTAACCCAGTCTGGCTTTATTTATAAGCCGGCAATGTATGGTAATTACCAGTGCTCAAATTTTGGGTTATCACCCTTACTGCATTGGTTTGATAAGCGGCAATATGATCAAATATCACAGGAACCAGTTTTCAAACCGGGTTATATTATTCAAATCTTTAATAGCCAACATGGCTAGGATTTTTATTATGGTTATCAATAACCAGTATTATGATTGAGGTTTCCAAAGTCGCTTTAGCACAATGGCTATTATTTTATCAATGGATATGATTTATTCTACAATGGAGGGCATAGTCCCGAGTCGCTACAGGCTTACGACCTGGCACTTGGGGGCTACATTATTCAAGTTGAGATTAGATCAAATATGCAAGTCTCATGTCGCTGCAAGCATGCACCATGACACTTGGGGGCTAATGCAAAGTCATTTTTATTGGCCTTATTGAAGACCCGACTCATCACATCATAATGAGCCGGCCCTTGGGGGCTACTAATTGCTCCTGTCAATGATTCAAGGTACACAAGTCTTAATCCATTATACTCAAGGGTCTACTGCTCAGTTGGTAAAGCACAAAGCGCTTAACCATGTGGACGTGGGTTCAAGCTCCATGGTGGAGTTACATCATATGATGTTATTTTCAATGAAGCATGATCATATTTATAAAGTCCCTGCTCATTATTGCATAATGACCCGTCCCTTGGGGGCTACACTGGTTGAAGTTTTTTGAGCATCAGGCAATTACAAGTCCCAGGTTGCTGCAAGCATGACAACCCGGCACTTGGGGGCTACATAATATGGGGTATTCAGCTTTTACTAGTGACTGGGATGAACAACATGGATTTCTTCAAAAGTGGCAGTATTTATATTGAAGCAAGTCTTAAGCCATCACTTTGTTCTGCTCAAGACTTGGGGGCTACAGGTAATATGGATATAAGGGAGAAAAATCTTCAAATTCTCAGTTTTGAATAAACAAGATTGACCCGATGTCTACACCAATTATGATCCGGCGTCACCAACAATTATGACTCGGCATCATCTGCTTATAACCCGGCAATTTTCATAATCATAAACCGGCAGGTTCTACATTTTTAAGCTGGCTGAAAATCAGATGAAGTATTTCAAAGACCAATATTATTGTTAAAGCATTGGGAGCTGAATCAAATGAATTATTCTTCACAGTATTTTTTGTGAGAAACCAATATCAGCAAATTGATTATGAAGCTGGCCTATTGACCCGGATTTTCTAGAAGAAGGGAATGACAAGGAATTAAGGATGATCAGGTGCCGGTTTACAAGAATTCTTAACCCGGAGCATAATCTGTCAAATTTGTTCTTGTGTTTGTTTTATAGGATCAGTTTAACATGGATAAATCCAAATTAAACTGGGGGCTAATGTCGGGGATATAACCCGCGGTATGACCTAGCCGGAAATATGATCCGACCGGACTTGGCGGCTTACTTGAGACCCGGTTGACACTTGGCGATTCACTGGTGACCCGTCCTAACAAGACGGTTTACAAGCAACCCGCCTGATTATTATGACTCACTGGTAACCCGGGGGGCGGGACAGACAGATGACCAGGCCCAAGGCCCAGAAGGCTGGTTTATGTTAATGGTGGGCCGGTTTAAGAGGAAAGGCATGAGGAATATTTCCCTTACAAGGAGTCAAGACCCGGACTTATATCCAGTTTGTATTAGAATGTAGACTAGTCCTAATCCTAATAGGACTCCACATATAACCCGCCCCTCTAACTTATATAGGGAGGGGCAGGGCTCCCCAAGAGGGGGAGGTAAGAAACAATCTTAAGATTAGACACAACTAGGAGAGTCGGCTTATGCGGCGACTCCCTGATGAGCAAAACGAGACCTAGCCACAAACAACATGTAGGGTTATTACCGGATGATGTTTCCTGGGGCCCGAAGCTGTCTAAATCCTTGTCTTGTGTGTTGCATCTCTCGATTCCGACCAACCCCTTCAAGCTACCGCATAGATGCGTTGGCCTCGTGACTAAGTCCTCACAATAGGACATCTGCCGTGACAAATCCACGACAAAACAACTTTTCAAAATAAAACGCGTCCATGAGACCATGACCAGCAGCCCTTGCCTAGGGTAGCTCTTGGCTCTGCCTGAACTCGTGCAGGCGTTCGTCCAAGCGGTCGACACGCTCGCGGTACATCTGGAGCGCAATCCCAAGCTCCAAGTTGGCTATTTCATCGGAGATCACCAGCTCGAGGATGTGATGGCCATGTTCCGCTACTGCGCGCAGGTGGACACCTGGGCCAAGGAGGCGGTCGAGCCTACAGACCAGCGCATTGGCATCCAGCGGGCCGCGGACAAGGCGAACCATGGCACCCATGCGAACGGCACGGCGGGCGTCCGGTGCAAGTAAGGCGTGGCCGGCATCTGGTGCAAGTACGACGCTGAGGGCCTTTGCCCACTCCTGGCGAGGAATGGGGGTGTTGACCGGACTTACCCACCTGTGATGCCGTGTCGACAGCAGGCAAGCGCCGATGGATCTGCTCTCGCTCTACGGCGCGCCGCACCTCTCGCTCTGTGATGCTCCAACGGTCTCACCATGCGGCGAGCCGCAGCCTATCGGCGCGGACGTGCCTAGCTTGCTCTGCGGCGCGCCTTCGATCATGTTGTGCGGCGAGCTGCAGCCTATCGGCGCTGACATGCCTATCTTAATCCGCGGCGCTCAAGCACCATGCCGAAGGTCTGCTCAACCCTGGCAATGACGCGCATCACATCATCGTCCATCGCATTGCCGAGGAGCGCCTCGGCCTCGACGGGCCGTGGCGCTTGCTCGTTTTCCTCGTCGACGAGGTTGATGGTAGAGGCGGCGCTTTTGTGGGTTGGCATGCTTGGAAAAGGTGGATGTGCTACAGTTTGCGCTTGTCGCCTCTGTGCGTTGCGCGCCCTCTATGCGCAATATAGCAGGGTGGCGGGAAACAGGTGAGGAAATGGCGGGAAATGGTGGCGTGTTCATAAAACGCCATCAATTAATGGAAACTTAGCATCGAGCTAGCACAAGAAGTAGATGATGATCAGATGAACACGGACCACACTAGGGATCCCGTCGGTGGTGAATTCATCAATCCCAAACGGTTGAATACTAGCAAGCGTTTGCCCACAACACACACGGCCTATTCCATCACAGCTAGGTCGGATGGATCAATAGTATGCCACGTATCGCACATTGTCAAAAAGTAATGCGGTAGACCTTCATTAATTGTGTTAAAAAAACAAGGACCTCGAGGTTAAATTAGATGAGGGAATGGGGCATTTCGGTCATTTGACCAAAATGACCCATCCCATCACCTAATTTAACATCGACACAACTTCCCATCCAGTCACCCATCCAATGGCTGTTCCAGCCTTAGCACACTTAACTTGATAGTTTTCTTACATAAGCTACTGGTGGATGTATCCGAATGACCGCCCGTCCCACAATGGCCAATAGATGTTGTGTAGACAGAGCATATCACATACGTCTTATTATAAGCAATCGCTGCGTTATTATCGGTCTTTGCACACATTTATGATTACAGACCTGTTTGCCGCGTATCACACACATCTTGTTATATTGAACCGTTTCTCTTCTCTTGCCTAATCACAAACAGTTCATCCGAGTGAACCGTATGCTGTACATCACACACTATCGGCATTCTGGGAACGGGGGTCCCCGGACTTGCCTGCCTGCGGCCCACGGTGTGGCTGAGCTAGCAGGCCTGTACGGCCCATCTTCATCAACAAGGCATTCAAGACCCTCGCGAGGGGCCAAGCCTCGCGAGGCGGATGATGCAAGACCTCCTCAGGAGCGGCCTCGCCCGGCAGACTCACGAGGGGCGGAGAGATCAAGGCAAGGCAAACCTCGCGAGGCTCTTGTGACGTGAGCCATGATGATCGACACCAGGCGGGCGCCAGCGCGCGCAGCGTCCTTGTTTCCTCTTTGGTGCTAAGGAGGCAAGCGCAGGCGCGGAGTATCGAGGCATAGCAAAGGTTTCCATATTGGTGCAACGAGACCAGGACCCGAAGGATGGCAGGACGGAGGTCACCATGGAGCCCAAGGCGGCGTCACCACCAGAGCCTTTTGCAGGCGAAGACTACTTTTGTCAGGATAAGCTGTACTAGTTGTCCCCTTTCAAATTGGCCGTCATTGGCTCCCTTCCCGCTCAATATTTGGGGAGAGGACCAGGGCCTATATAAGTAGAACTAGCCACCACATTAGAGGGCAAGATAACCTGATCTAGAGCCAGCCCTTAGCCACACACCAAGCATAAGAACACCTCAACCTCAGGAGGCTGTTCTTCCACTTGTGCTGTTCATCGTTAGCCCAAGAGGTAATCCACCACCACCACACTGGAGTAGGGTATTACACCACGACGGTGGCCTGAACCAGTATAAATCTTGTGCCTTTGTGTTGCGAGTTCGTCGAGTTCGTCCGCAAGATCTTAGCGAGCTAGGGCGTAGATCGGTAGGGAGGAAATCTTCGTGCGCACCCCAGTGTTTGAACCTTAAGAGTTTTGCCGGAACCCGTGATCTGACATTTGGTGCGCTAGGTAGGGGTGCACCGGAGCCTCTTCCCCGCCAACCGACCCGCCGACGCTTCGCGGCCCCGATGTCCGGCGACCCAAGGGCCGACTCCGACCGCTGGGCAGCCTGGCCAGCCCGGGCGGCACCACCTGCCCATGAAGACCTCAACCCCGTGCACCAGGCGGCACGAGCGCCACCTAAGCTGCAGGGCACGGGCGGTGCGGCCAGGCGTCGTCCACCCTCACTCCACGACAAGCGCGAGCCGCTGCAAGGGCCGCAAGCCACGCTGTAGCAACGGCGCCACATACCCGGCGGGAGCAGGCGAACATGTGGGCCGCGCTCACGGTGGCGCGGGAGTTGCTGCTGTGCCGGCTGATGGAGAGCGGCCACGACGCACTGCTGGAACGTGTCACTGAGCTGCTGGATGCGGCGGCATCAGGAGCACCGCCTTTCTGCTATCTGCTCCCTTCCTGGGCCGCTACTGGACCTCACGACGGGCCTTGCCGCAACCACGCGCCCTTGGGTGCGCCTGGGGGCTTCACCGACACCAGGGCGGTCGGCGGCGCCGGGGGTCCCGTTGCCCCCACGCCGCCTCCGATGAGCATGGGCACGAGGGTTTCCCCCCATGGCACCAGCGAGGCGTTGCGTTATCATCCTCAGGATGCCGCGCTGGGCCGGGCGACGTGGAGTGTGGGGCACTATAGCGAGGTGTTTGGGGTGACAGCCCCGGAAGCCTATGTGCCCCGCATGATGGACCAGGAGTACATGCCGGAGGACGACACTAGCTCGTTTCTCAGGCCAGGTTGGGAGGAGGAGGCATTAGGAGCTGAAAGCCTTCCAGGAGCGGCCGGAGAGCCTCGCCAACCGCGCCGTCGATAACAGATACAGGGTACCACTAATCCCTCAGGAGCAAGCTTATGCTAATCATGGGTCGCAGGGGAATCAGGTCACCTCAGCGGTTGGCGGCCCCAGCTCGGCGACCGCCCTCCCGCCAGGAGAATCGTGCTGGGGGCAACAGGAGAGAACCCGAGAGCCAGATCCCTCGCCGCGTCGCACGGAGCAAGCCCGCCTCCCGAGGTAGGCCCTCTGCTGGGGAGGTGCCCAAAGGCCTGCCCCCGGTAGAGGACCCGTGGTGGCTGAGGGCGCCGCTGGCGTCCCCTTTCCCCCCTTTCTGTCGTCCTGGTTGCCGGTCGGCTCAAAGGTGGTCGAGGGTGGCGCAAGGCGGAGCCCTCATCTGGCAATATGAAGCCAGGCTGGTACCTATGAAGAAGGCCCAGCGCCTGTGAAGATCGCCGCCCGTGACACTCTCACGTAATAATGAGTGGGGCTGTACATGCCCCAGAGTCTCCAGAGAGCCGCCCTCGGGCCTTGGGGGTGTTGGGAACGTAGTAATTTCAAAAATTTTCCTACGATCACGCAAGACCATGGTGATGCATAGCAACGAGATGAGAGTGTTGTCTACGTACCCTCGTAGACCAGCAACGGAAGCGTTGACGCAACGTAGAGGAAGTAGTCGTACTTCTTCCCGATCCAACCGATCCAAGTACCGAACGTCGGCACCTCCGAGTTCTGCACACGCTCAGCTCGATGACGTCCCTCGAACTCCGATCCAGCCAAGTGTTGAGGAGAGTTTCGTCAAGACGACGGCGTGGTGACGATGATGATGTTCCACCGGCGCAGGCTTCGCTTAAGCTCCGCAACGGTATATTCGAGGTGTAGTTTGGTGGAAGGGGCACCGCACACGGCTAAGGAACGATCTCAATGATCAACTTGTGTGTCATGGGGTGCCCTCTGCCCTTGTATATAAAGGAGGGAAGGGAGGGCTGGCCGGCCAAGAGGGAGGCGCGCCAGGTGTCCTACTCCTACTAGGAGTAGGATTCCCCCAAATCCTAGTCCAACTAGGGTTTGACCAAGGGAAAGGGAGAGAGGCGCCACCCCTTCTCCTAATCCTAATAGGACTAGGGAAGGGGAAGGCTGCGCCAGCAATATGGCCCCTTTCTCTTTCCCACTAAGGCCCATCAAGGCCCATTGACCCCGGGGGTTCCGTAACCCGGCACTCGATAAAATTCCCAATTTCACCCGGAGTGATTCCGAGTCCAAACATAGGCTTCCAATATATCAATCTTTATGTCTCGACCATTTCGAGACTCCTCGTCATGTCCGTGATCTCATCCGGACTCAACAACCTTCGTACATCAACATCATAAAACTCATAGTAACTGCCATCGAAGCGTTAAGCGTGCGGACACTACGGGTTCGAGAACTATGTAGACATGACCGAGACACCTCTCGGTCAATAACCAATAGCGGGACCTGGATGCCCATATTGGTTCCTACATATTCTACGAAGATCTTTATCGGTCGATCGCATAACAACATACGTTGTTCCCTTTGTCATCGGTATGTTACTTGCCCGAGATTCGATCGTCGGTATCCAATACCTAGTTCAATCTCGTTATCGGCAAGTCTCTTTACTCGTTCCGTAATACATCATCTCATAACTAACTCATTAGTTACAATGCTTGCAAGGCTTAGGTGATGAGCATTACCGAGAGGGCCCAGAGATACCTCTCCGACAATCGGAGTGACAAATCCTAATCTCAAATATGCCAACCCAACATGTACCTTCGAGACACCTGTAATGTACCTTTATAATCACCCGATTACGTTGTGACGTTTGGTAGCACCCAAAGTGTTCCTCGGCAAACGGGAGTTGCATAATCTCATAGTCATAGGAACATGTATAAGTCATGAAGAAAAGCACTAGCAACAAACTATACGATCAGGTGCTATGCTAATGGAATGGGTCATGTCAATCAGATCATTCAACCAATGATGTGATCCCGTTAATCAAATAACAACTCCTTGTTCATGGTTAGGAAACATAACCATCTTTGATTAACGAGCTAGTCAAGTAGAGGCATACTAGTGACACTCTGTAGGTTTATGTATTCACACATGTATTATGTTTCCGGTTAATACAATTCTAGCATGAATAATAAACATTTATCATGATATAAGGAAATAAATAATAACTTTATTATTGCCTCTAGGGCATATTTCCTTCAGTCTCCCACTTGCACTAGAGTCAATAATCTAGATTACACGGTAATGATTCTAACACCCATGGAGTCTTGGTGCTGATCATGTTTTGCTCGTGGAAGAGGCTTAGTCAACGGTCCGCAACATTCAGATCCGTATGTATCTTGCATATCTCTATGTCTCCCACCGACCAAATCCGGATGGAGTTGAAGCGTCTTTTGATGTGCTTGGTTCTCTTGTGAAATCTGGATTCCTTTGCCAAGGCAATTGCACCAGTATTGTCACAAAAGATTTTCATTGGACCCGATATACTAGGTACAACACCTAGATCGGTTTATGAACTCCTTCATCCAGACTCCTTCATTAGCTGCTTCCGAAGCAGCTATGTACTCAGCTTCACATGTAGATCCCGCAACGACGCTTTGTTTGGAACTGCACCAACTGACAGCTCCACCGTTTAATGTAAATACGTATCCGGTTTGCGATTTAGAATCGTCCGGATCAGTGTCAAAGCTTGCGTCGACGTAACTGCCATTTACGAGCTCTTTGTCACCGCCATAAATGAGAAACATATCCTTAGTTCTTCTCAAGTACTTAAGGATGTTCTTGACCGCTGTCCATGATCCACTCTTGGATTACTTTGGTACCTGCCGCTAAACTTACAGAAGGCACACATCAGGTCTGGTACACAGCATTGCATACATGATAGAGCCTATGGCTGAAGCATAGGAACATCTTTCATTTTCTCTATCTTCTGCGGTGGTCGGGCATTGAGTCTTACTCAACTTCACACCTTGTAATACCGGCAAGAACCCTTTCTTTGCCTCGATCCATTTTGAACTTTTTCAAAACTTTATCAAGGTATGTGCTTTGTGAAAGTCCTATTAAGCGTCTTGATCTATCTCTATAGATCTTAATGCCCAATATGTAAGCAGCTTCACCGAGGTCTTTCATCGAAAAACTTTTATTCAAGTATCCCTTTATGCTATCCAGAATTCTATATCATTTCCGATCAATAATATGTCATCCACATATAATATCGAAATGCTACTGAGCTCCCACTCACTTTCTTGTAAATACAGGCTTCTCCAAAAGTCTCAGATAAAACCAAATGCTTTGATCACACTATCAAAACGTTTATTCCAACTCCGAGAGGCTTGCACCAGTCCATAAATGGATCGCTGGAGCTTGCACACTTTGTTAGCTCCCTTTGGATCGACAAAACCTTCTCGTTGCATCATATACAACTCTTCTTCCGTAAATCCATTCAGAATGCAGTTTTAACATCCATTTGCCAAATTTCATAATCATAAAATGCGCAATTGCTAACATGATTCGGACGGACTTAAGCATCGCTTCGGGTGAGAAGGTCTCATCGTAGTCAATCCCTTGAACTTGTCGAAAACCTTTTGCAACAAGTCGAGCTTTATAGACAATAACATTACCATCAGCGTCGGTCTTCTTCTTGAAGATCCATTTATTCTCAATTGCTTGCCGATCATCGGCAAGTCAACCAAAGTCCACACTTTGTTCTCATACATGGATCCCATCTCAGATTTCATGGCCTCAAGCCATTTTGTGGAATCTGGGCTCACCATCGCTTCTTCATAGTTCGTAGGTTCATCATGTTCCAAAAATATGACTTCCAAAATAGGATTACCGTACCACTCAGTGCGGATCTTGCTCTGGTTGATCTACTGAAGTTCTGTAGAAACTTGATCTGAAGTTTCATGATCATCATCATTAGCTTCCTCCTATTTGGTGTAGGTGTCACGAAACTGTTTTCTCGTGATGTACTACTTCTCAATAAGGGAGTAGATACAGTTATCTCATCAAGTTCTACTTTCCTCCCACTCACTTCTTTCGTGAGAAACTCTTTCTCCAAAAAGTTTCCAATTTAGCAACAAAAATCTTGCCTTCGGATCTGTGATAGAAGGTGTACCCAACTGTCTCCTTTGGGTATCCTATGAAGACACATTTCTCCGATTTGGGTTCGAGCTTATCAGGTTGAAGCTTTTTCACATAAGCATCGCAGCCCCAAACTTTCAAAAGCGACAACTTTGGTTTCTTGCCAAACCACAGTTCATAAGGCGTCGTCTCAACGGATTTAGATGGTGCCCTATTTAAAGTGAATGTAGCCGCCTCTAAAGCATAACCCCAAAACGATAGCGGTAAATCAGTAAGAGACATCATAGATCGCACCATATCTAATAAAGTACGATTCGACGTTCGGACACACCATTACGCTGTGGTGTTCCGGTGGCGTAAGTTGCGAAACTATTCCGCATTGTTTCAAATGTAGGCCAAACTCAGAACTCAAATATTCTCCTCCATGATCAGATCGTAGAAACTTTATTTTCTTGTTACGATGATTTTCCACTTCACTCTGAAATTCTTTGAACTTTTCAAATGTTTCAGACTTGTGTTTCATTAAGTAGATATACCCATATCTGCTCAAATCATCTGTGAAGGTGAGAAAATAACGATATCCGCCATTTAGCCTCAACATTCATTGGACCACATACATCAAGATGTATGATTTCCAATTAATCTGTTGCTCTCTCCATAGTTCCGAGAACGGTGTTTTAGTCATCTTGCCCATAAGGCACGGTTCGCAAGTGCCAAGTGATTCATAATCAAGTGACTCCAAAAGTCCATCAAGATGGAGTTTCTTCATGCGCTTTACACCGATATGACCTAAACGGCGAGTGCCACAAATAAGTTGCACCATCATTATCAACTCTGCATCTTTTGGTTTCAACATTATGAATATGTGTATCACTACTATCAAGATTAAGTAAAACAAACCATTCTTTAATGGTGCATGACCATAAAAGATATTATTCATATAAATAGAACAACCATTATTCTCTGATTTAAATGAATAACCGTCTCGCATCAAACAAGATCCAGATATAATGTTCATGCTCAACGCTGGTACTAAATAACAATTATTTAGGTCTAATACTAATCCGAAGGTAGATGTAGAGGTAGCGTGCCGATGCGATCACATCGACTTTGGAACCATTTCCCACGCCAGCATTGTCACCTCGCCCTTAGCCAATCTTCGCAATCCGTAGCCCTGCTTCGAGTTGCAAATATTAGCAATGTAACCAGTATCAAATACCAGTGCTATCTGCGAGTATTAGTAAGGTACACATCAATAACATGTATATCATATATACCTTTGTTAACCTTGCCATCCTTCTTATCCGCCAAATACTTGGGGCAGTTCCGCTTCGGTGGACCAGCCTGCTTGCAATAGAAGCACTCAGTTTCAGCTTAGGACCAGACTTGGGTTTCTTCTCTTGATCAGCAACTTGCTTGCCGCTCTTTTGAAGTTTCCTTTTCTTTCCTTTGCCCTTTTCTTGAAACTAGTGGTTTTGTTAACCATCAACACTTGATGCTCCTTTTGATTTCTACCTCCCGGCTTTCAAAGATCGCGAAGAGCTCGGGCATTGTTTTGGTCATCCTTGCATATTATAGTTCATCACGAAGCTCTTGTAGCTTGGTGGCGTGATTGGAGAATTACATCAATGACGCAATCATCCGGAAGATTAACTCCCAGTTGAATCAAGTGATTGTTATATCCGGACATTACGAGTATATGCTCACCGATGTAACCGTTCTCCTCCATCTTACAGCTATAGAACTTATTGGAGACTTCATATCTCTCAATCCGGGCATTCGCTTGAATATTAACTTCAACTCCTGAACATCTCATATGCTCCATGGTGTTCAAAACGACGTTGAAGTCCCGGTTCTAAGCCGTAAAGCATGGCACACTGAACTATAGAGTAGTCATCACTTTGCTTTGCCAGACGTTCACAACTTCTCGGCGCAGCCCTTGCACCAGGCCCGGCACCTAACGGTGCTTCCAGGGCGTAATTCTTCCGTGCAGCAATAAGGATAATCCTCAAATTCGGACCCAGTCCGTAATTGCTGCCATCATCTTTCAACTTTGCTTTCTCAAGGAACGCATTAAAATTCAACGGAACTACAGCACGAGCCATCTATCTACACATCATAGACAAGCAAGATACTATCGTACTAAGTTCATGATAAATTTAAGTTCAATTAATCATATTACTTAAGAACTCCCACTTAGAAAAATATCCTCCAATTCTCTAAGTGATTGCGTGATCCATATCAACTACACCATGACCGATCATCACGTGTGATGGAGTAGTTTCAATGGTGAACATCAATATGTTGATCATATCTACTATATGATTCACGCCGACCTTCGGTCTCCGTGTTCCGAGGTCATATCTTATATGCATAGCTCGTCAAGTATAACCTGAGTATTCGCGTGTGCAACTGTTTTGCACCCGTTGTATTTGAACGTAGAGCCTATCACACCCGATCATCACGTGGTGTCTCAAACGAAGAACTTTCGCAACGGTGCATACTCGGGAGAACACTTCTTGATAATTTAGTAAGGATCATCTTATAATGCTACCGTCAATCAAAGCAAGATAAGATGCATAAAGGATTAACATCACATGCAATCAATATAAGTGATATGATATGGCCATCATCATCTTGTGCTTGTGATTCCATCTCCGAAGCACCGCCATGATCACCATCGCCACCGCGCGACACCTTGATCTCCATCGTAGCATCGTTGTCGTCTCGCCAACTATTGCTTCTACGACTATCGCTACTCCTTAGTGATAAAGTAAAGCAATTACATGGCGCTTGCATCTCATACAATAAAGCGACAACCATATGGCTCCTGCCATTGCCGATAACTCGGTTACAAAACATGATCATCTCATACAATAAAATATAGCATCACGCCTTGACCATATCACATCACAACATGCCCTGCAAAAACAAGTTAGACGTCCTCTACTTTGTTGTTGCAAGTTTTACGTGGCTGCTATGGGCTGAGCAAGAACCGTTCTTACCTCGCATCAAAACCACAACGATACTTCACAAATAGACTCCGTTTTAACCTTCTCAAGGACCGGGCGAGCCACACTCGTTCAACTAAAGTGAGAGAGACAGACACCCGCCACCACCTTTAAGCAACGAGTGCTCACAGCGGTGAAACCAGTCTCGCGTAAGCGTCGCGTAATGTCGGTCCGGCCGCTTCATCTCACAATACCGCTGAACCAAAGTATGACATGCTGGTAGGTAGTATGACTTGTATCGCCCACAACTCACTTGTGTTCTACTCGTGCATATGACATCAACGCATAAAACCAGGCTCGGATGCCACCGTTGGGAACGTAGTAATTTCAAAAATTTTCCTACGATCACGCAAGACCATGGTGATGCATAGCAACGAGATGAGAGTGTTGTCTCGCACCCTCGTGAGACCAGCAACGGAAGCGTTGACGCAACGTAGAGGAAGTAGTCGTATTTCTTCCCGATCCAACCGATCCAAGTACCGAACGTCGGCACCTCCGAGTTCTGCACACGCTCAGCTCGATGACGCCCCTCGAACTCCGATCCAGCCGAGTGTTGAGGGAGAGTTTCACAAGACGACGGCGTGGTGACGATGATGATGTTCCACCGGCGCAGGGCTTCACTTAAGCTCCGCAACGGTATATTCGAGGTGTAGTTTGGTGGAAGGGGCACCGCACACTGCTAAGGAACGATCTCAATGATCAACTTGTGTGTCATGGGGTGCCCTCTGCCCTTGTATATAAAGGAGGGAAGGGAGGGCTGGCCGGCCAAGAGGGAGGCGCCCAGGTGTCCTACTCCTACTAGGGTAGGATTCCCCCAAATCCTAGTCCAACTAGGGTTTGACCAAGGGAAAGGGAGAGAGGCGCACCCCTTCTCCTAATCCTAATAGGACTAGGGAAGGGGAAGGCTGCGCCAGCAATATGGCCCCTTTCTCTTTTTCCACTAAGGCCCATCAAGGCCCATTGACCCCGGGGTTCCAGTAACCCGGCACTCGGTAAAATTCCCAATTTCACCCGGAGTGATTCCGAGTCCAAACATAGGCTTCCAATATATCAATCTTTATGTCTCGACCATTTCGAGACTCCTCGTCATGTCCGTGATCTCATCCGGACTCAACAACCTTCGTACATCAACATCATAAAACTCATAGTAACATCCATCGAAACGTTAAGCGTGCGGACCCTACGGGTTCGAGAACTATGTAGACATGACCGAGACACCTCTCGGTCAATAACCAATAGCGGGACCTGGATGCCCATATTGGTTCCTACATATTCTACTGAAGATCTTTATCGGTCGACCGCATAACAACATACGTTGTTCCCTTTGTCATCGGTATGTTACTTGCCCGAGATTCGATCGTCGGTATCCAATACCTAGTTCAATCTCGTTACGCAAGTCTCTTTACTCGCTCCGTAATACATCATCTCATAACTAACTCATTAGTTACAATGCTTGCAAGGCTTAGGTGATGAGCATTACCGAGAGGGCCCAGAGATACCTCTCCGACAATCGGAGGACAAATCCTAATCTCAAATATGCCAACCCAACATGTACCTTCGGAGACACCTGTAATGTACCTTTATAATCACCCGATTACGCTGTGACGCTTTGGTAGCACCCAAAGTGTTCCTCGGCAAACGGAGTTGCATAATCTCATAGTCATAGGAACATGTATAAGTCATGAAGAAAAGCACTAGCAACAAACTATACGATCAGGTGCTATGCTAATGGAATGGGTCATGTCAATCAGATCATTCAACCAATTATGTGATCCCGTTAATCAAATAACAACTCCTTGTTCATGGTTAGGAAACATAACCATCTTTGATTAACGAGCTAGTCAAGTAGAGGCATACTAGTGACACTCTGTAGGTTTATGTATTCACACATGTATTATGTTTCCGGTTAATACAATTCTAGCATGAATAATAAACATTTATCATGATATAAGGAAATAAATAATAACTTTATTATTGCCTCTAGGGCATATTTCCTTCAGGGGGCTCCCTCCCATGCCTAGTGGCAGCACTTTGCTCCGCGCTGGTGAGAAGACTTGAAGACACGAAGACTAGACTAGGTGCCGGACGCGGCCATTTCCTTTGGATCTCTTTTCTGTAACCTTGCCTTCTGGATTTGGATTTAAGTTGAAATTGAGTTTTTATCATTGCGCGCAGGTGCCTTTTCTCGCTCAAAGCATTTTCTTGCCATCTGGTTCTTGCCTTGTTCTGGAGCTTGCGCTCGCTGCCTCCCCCTCGTGGGCCCCTCGCGAGCTGGGCTGGGCGTGGCACACGCACCGAGCGTGCCGGTTGGCGCTAGATTCTCGTGAGGCCCGCTCGGGTGGATCAGCAGATCCTTCAGGAGCTCCGCGGCAACTCTCGACCTCACAATCTTTAGGAGGCCGCCCCAGCTAAGGTAAGCCGCCGCAGCAAAGCTTGTCGTCAGGCTCATGGATCCACGAAGGCGCACACTTGGTTTGGCATACAAGAGTAAAGAATTGCGATTTGTTTACATGAGGGGCTCCCCCTCTCAAAATGCTCTCACAATTCTTAGTGGCCACGGCCAAGTTTTTGCATATAGGATAAAGCAGTAAAGGAACAAGGGATCAACCATATATGTCACTCGCCGTGTCCTCCACGTCGTCTCCAGACTCCTCACTGGCATCGCTGTCACCATCGTTGATGTTGCCTCCGCCTTCACCAACACCTGCATCACCATCGTTAACCACGCCGCCTTCGTCTGTGGCGACCACCACCGCGTCATCTTCAGAAGCGAAGGCTCTGACCAGCGCATCCACATTGTCCTCCACCCACCGCGCTAGGTTGTCACAGATGGCCTGCGGTACGGGGGCAATGGTGGCGTCGAAGTCAAAGTCAGGGAAGGTGTTCCGAAGGTGGCTGAAGACGCGGGAGAACGCGCGCCCGAGCAGGCCGCGACTTCTCTCTTCCACGAGCTGGCGAGCTCTGTTGGAACGAGCCTCTATGCGCGTCACCACGTCACCAAAGAAGCGTAGATGACTGGCGTAGTCGTTCGAGTGTGGCTGCGGAGCATTCTTGTCACAGACATGGCCCAACGTTGCGTTGGCCCTGACCCTGATGTCCTGGAGCATGGGGTGTGCTCGCACTCCAGCGTCCGCCGTAGGAGCACTTCCTCCCGACTCTGCCGCGCAACGAACTCGACATCATCAACCCGCTTCTGAAGTGAGAGCAGCTCAGCGCGGGCGGAAGCCGGTTCTGCCTGCGCCGTAACCAGGGTGGCTGCCATGGCCTCCTCGCGCCTCTCCACTTCGGCCAGCTTGGGCCTGAGGGCGGCGGCCCTACCCGCATCCTCCGTTCCCGCAAGCTTCAACCTCAAATCATACCTACCTTCAAGATCCGCACGAGCCTCGACCACCCGGCGATCAACCTCATCCTGAGCCCTGGCCTCGCGTGCATTGACGGCGTCTTCTGCTTGAACGACTTGGCGCTCTCTTGTCTCCAGCTGCTCTAGCTCAAGGCTACGCTCCACGGCCTCCAGAGCCAGCACCTCCTCGCGCTTCTAGATCTCTTCTTCCTCGGTGGGCATCCCCCTCAGGGATGCAAGGGCGTCCTTGCGCGCCTCCACCTGCTGCTCCAGGGACACACTCCAGGCCTGGAGCTCCCACGCGCGCTTCTCCGCAGCCTCGCGGTGGCGGTCAACCTCGCGAGCCTCCTCCAGAGCTCGGGAGCAAGCTTCATGGGAAACCTTGAGGGACACCTCGGCCTTCGCGTTATCAAGATCGCGTTGGTAGCGGCCAAGGTTGATGGCCACCTTCAGCTTACGCCGTTCCTCCACCAGCCGAAGACCCTCAGCCTTGAGGCGTGTGTCGACATCCGCAAGTTTGCCACCAAGTCAGTTCATCACGCCCATCGCCTCCTCGAAGAGCTCGTGGTGAACGACGCTCCGCCCGTGCTCGAACTCCAGCACACGGCCCACCTCATCCTCCGCCATGGGGGCTGCAGGCGGGACGTGAGGCGGCACACACCCTCTCAGCAGGGGGCTGGTGCCGCCCCAGGCGCCAGCCCGGCCTTGCGAGGGGCCCCGGCCGGTCGGCGCCCGCTGCTTGAATAGCAACTGAAGACCGAGGCCAACCAGCGACTGTCCATGACTAGAGGAGGGGTCCTGGGCACGCCCGCCAAGCTCCAAGCCATGCCGTGAAGGAAGGACGACGGGGCCGCTGAGTCGAAGCGCCATGAGGGCAAGCGCACCTCCGCGGCTGGCCCTGCCCCGGGCGCGGCACGCAGGCCCGGGATGCTCAAGGCTAGCGCAGGAGTCGAGGAAGGCGGAGGTTGCTTCTCGGGGGACTCAGTGGCCTTGACGGAAGGGATCCTGAAGAGCCAACGTTAGGGAAGAAAAGCAGCAATCAAGAAATCACAAGGTGCAATACTTACTTGACAATGGCGATGTACTTTCGTCGCTTCAACGGCCCGAAGATATCACTGCCGCTCGGGGATCCTTTCCTCTTGCGGAGCTCCTCGAAGTCCACGCAAAGCCGACCGAAGCGCTGGACGTGACGACCGGTACGGGGTGCAGTCGGCGAAGTGCTCGAGAGGACAACTTCAGGGGTGCCTGGCTGCGGAGAATAGTCGGGCGCCGTCTCACTGCGACCTCCAGAGGCCTTCAGAGCTTCGACCTCAGGAGCCGCGTGCTGCATCGTCTCAGCGACCGACGTCCCAGAGGAAGAATCACAAGTTCCTGGGGACGACGCCCCAGGAGCCCCAGGTGGCACCCGCACATCAGCACTCGTGCCGCCAGCCTCCAGCGGCACTCGTCCCCCTGCACCCACATTCGGGACGAGCTCGGCGCCGGCGATGAAGAGGGGAACCACGCTGACAGGGTTCTCGCAGGACCCCACCGGGCCGTCTAGACGCAGCCCCCACTCGTAAAAGGGAGGCATGCTCCCTGCAAACTCAGCCTTGTTCTTGCAGCGGTACAGCAGACAGTTCTTCCCAGGCAAGTCGTCCGGCGAAGGGACAAATGTCAGGACCTCGAGCAATGTTTGCCGCGTCCCAAGGGGGAGCCCGGACTCCTGAAACCTCATATGGTCCTGACTGCTAAGCATGGTCCACATCGGGCGAGAATGGCGCTGAAGCAGAGCGACCCGACGTTTGATGAACTCCTTCACCACCATCGGCGCGGTCACGCCGCGGTCCTTCAGCCTCCTCAGCCTGAGCCAGTCAGGGACAAGACGGGGGCTCGCGAGCCTCTCGTGGCCCTAGCCGGAGTGGGAAACGGCAGGCGCTGACGGGGCGTGGAGCAGAGGGCTGAGCACACCAGCGTCAACAAACACCCACCGTGTCCGAAACTCGCTCGTGGATGGAGGAAGCTCGAAGTCGATCCCCGCACCCGCCGTCGCGGCCATGGCCTGGAAGCTCACACACCCCAAGCTTTGCCGGGGATCAGTTAGATGCAATGAGAAGGAATGGCGGAGAAGGGCCACAGAAGGAGCGATGCCCACCATGGCTTCACACACAAAGGCAAAGACAGCGAGGAGAGTCACGGATTGGGGGTCGAGATGCAGCATATGGATCTGGTAATGTTCAAGCACCGCGTTGAAGAAGGCGGAGAAAGGGGGAATCAGGCCTGCCCAAAGGGCATCAATGAAGATTGGGACCTCGGTGGCCGCCCGAGCAATGCGAGCGCGAGACGCAGGCCAAGCCACCATCTTCCCCCCTCGTTGAAACTGGTGGCGAGCATGGGACGCACCTTGTCCATGGCCTCGTCGTTGAGCACCAAGGATCGGTCGACTGCAGGCTCGGCGGCGGGAGGCGCACTTGGCGAAGACCTGGGCTTCTTCCCCTTGTCTGCTTGTTTTGGCGCCATGGCGATGAAGCGAGCAGAGTGCAGGTCGGATTAGAGAGGAGGAGCAGAGTCTCGAGGATGCAAAGGGACTGGGGAAACAAGGCACGGGCGATGGAAGAATAACTCTGTAGGTTGCAGGGGGTGCATAGCCAGGCGGATTCCAAGGCAGCATGGGGAAGCGGAGACGCCCACGTCCAATCAACCGCCACGCGTCAACCAAGGCCGCAGGCTTTTGGGGCTCGCGGCGCTCCGCGCTTGACCTTTGGCTTCGCCTCGAAGCCAAGCCCGAGTGCTCCTTGGGCCCGGGGGCTACTGTCGGCGTTCTGGGAACGGGGGTCCCCAGACTTGCCTGCCTGCGGCCGACGGCGTGGCTGAGCTAGCAGGCATGTACGACCCATCTTCATCAACAAGGCATTCAAGACCCTCGCGAGGGGCCAAGCCTCGCGAGGCGGACGACGCAAGATCTCCTCAGGAGCGGCCTCGCCCGGCAGGCTCACGAGGGGCGCAGAGATCAAGGCAAGGCAAACCTCGTGAGGCTTTTGTGACGTGAGCTATGACGATCGATACCAGGCGGGCGCCAGCGCACACAGCGTCCTTGTTTCCTCTTTGGTGCTAAGGAGGCAAGCGCAGGCACGGAGTACCGAGGCATCAAGCAAAGGTTTCCATATTGGTGCAACGAGACCAAGACCCGAAGGACGGCAAGACGGAGGTCACCATGGAGCCCAGGGCTGCGTCACCACCAGAGCCTTTTGCAGGGTTACTACTTTTGTCAGGATAAGCTGTACTAGCTGTCCCCTTTCAAATTGGCCGTTGTTGGCTCCCTTCCCGCTCAATATTTGGGGAGAGGGCAAGGGCCTATATAAGTAGAACTAGCCACCATAGTAGAGGGCAAGCTAACTTAATCTAGAGCCATCCCTTAGCCACACACCCAGCACAAGAACACCTCAACCTCAGGAGGTTGTTCTTCCACTTGTACTGTTCATCATCAGCCCAAGAGGCTTGATAATCCCCAAGTACAGGGAATCATCATAGCAATTTCCAAAGGTGGAAGTGATAAGTATGGAGTGTCGAACCCACAAGGAGCTAAAGGTAAGATCAATATTCTCTCAAGCCCTATCTGCCACTGATACGACTCTACATGCACCGAACATTTGCTTCCAACTAGAAACGAGAAATAAACTACGTTGTGGGTATGAAGAGGATTACTTTGCATAATATCGAAGAGCTAAAATATAAAAGTAGGTGCTGCTATCATAAAGTTAGAATATATTACTAAATATTATAAATAGCGAGTGTGGAATAATGGTGGACCGGTGTGCGGAATTGTCCTAGGCAATTGTTAATAAGACAGGTAGTCGTCATTGCAATTTCATACGAGGGAGAGGCATAAGCTAACATACTTTCTCTACTTGGATCATATGCACTTATGGTTGGAACTCTAGCAAGCATCCGCAACTACTAAAGATCATTATTGTAAAACCCAACCATAGCATTAAAGCATCAAGTCCCCTTTTATCCCATACGCAACAACTCCCTTACTCGGTTTTAAGCTTCTGTCACTCTAGCAACCCACTATAAGTGAATCATGAACGTATTGCAACACCCTACAGCGGGAATCCCTCACGCTTGTGCGACACGGAGGGCACCATAGGACAGCACCAAAATAAAACATACAACTCGTACAAATCTAGATCATCAATCAGCCCAAAGACAAAGGATATCTACTCAAAACATCATAGGATGGCAACACATCATTGGATCATAATATGTGGCATAAAGCACCATGTTCAAGTAGGGATTATAGCGGGGTGCGGGAGAGTGGACCGCGTAAAATAGATGAGGATGGTGATGATGATGGTGATGGTGATGTTGATGAAGACGATCACTGCGGCGATGATTCCCCTCCCGATGGCACTCCGGCGCCACCGAGAGAGAGGAGGGAAGGTTCTCCCCCTTGTGCTTCCTCCTCCATGGCCTCCCCCCTAGATGGGGAGAGGTTCTCCCTCTAGTCCTTGGCCTTCATGGCGATGATGGCCCTTCCGGGATCCTCCTCCATGGCCTCCGGTGATGATGGACCCCTCCGGCAGGGTGCCAGAGAGGGCCTAGATTGATTTCTCGTGGCTACAGAGGCTTGCGGCAGCGGAACTTCTGAACTAGGTTAATTTTCCAAGGTTTCTGTATTTATAGGAATTTTTGGCGTCGTTCTCACGTCAAGGAGGTGCCCGAGGCGTCCACGAGGCAGGCCGACGTAACCAGGGGGGTGGGTGCGCCCCCACCCTCGTGGGCAGCCCGGTACTCTTCTGGCCCAACTCCGATGCTCCGTGGTCTTCTTTTGGTCCATAAAAAATCATCAAAAAAATGGCAGGTCAATTGGACTCCATTTGGTATTCCTTTTCTGCAAAACTCAAAAACAAGGAGAAAACAGAAACTGGCACTGGGCTCTAGGTTAATAGGTTAGTCGCAAAAATCATATAAAATAGCATATAAACACATATAAAACATCCTAGATGGATAATATAATAGCATGAATACTTCATAAATTATAGATACGTTGGAGACGTATCAGCATCCCCAAGCTTAATTCCTGCTCATCCTCGAGTAGGTAAATGATAAAAGAAATAATTTATGAAGTGGGAATGCTAGCAGGTGCAGAAGTTTGATCAATGATAATTTCAGTCACCTTTTCTAGCATCATTATATGTCATAACAGTAGCTCATCTCATAAAACTTCTCATGATAAAGTGACAAGCTATTCACATGTTAAAGTATAGATCATAAACTTTCTTGAAAACTAACAAATCGTGTTATCAGTCATCAAACAATTACAATTCATCTTATTTTCAGGAAGAGTCTATGTCAGAGCTTTGATTTAGCAACCTCCACATACTCAACTATCATTTAGTCTTTCACAATTCCTAACACTCACGCGATATTTATGGGTTCAAAGTTTTAATCAGACACAGAGAAAGATCTGGGCTTATAGATTCGCCTCCCAACCTTTTACCTCAAGGGTAATGTCAACAATAATAGTTCATGATGCCTTACATCCAATTGGATATATATATCAGAATCTTTCCAACACAATGTGTTTGCCAAAGGATAAAATGTAAAAAGGAAAGGTGAAAATCACCATGAATCTTGCATAAGGGTAAGAGATAGAAGTAAAAGATAGGCCCTTTGCAGAGGGAAGCAGAGGTTGCCATGCGCTTTCAGGGTTGGATGCACAAAATTTTAATGCGAAAGAACGTCACTTTATATTGCCACTTGTGATATGGACCTTTATTATGCAGTCTGTCGCTTTTATTTCTTCCACATCACAAGATTGTATAAAGCTTATTTCCTCCACACTAATCGATCATACATATATAGAGAGCAATTTTTATTGCTTGCACCGATGACAACTTACTTGAAGGATCTTACTCAATCCATAGGTAGGTATGGTGGACTCTCATGGAAAAACCGGGTTTAAGGGTATTTGGAAGCACAAGTAGTATCTCTACTTAGTGCAAAGAATTTGGCAAGCATGAGGGGGAAAGGCAAGCTCAACATGTTGGGCGATCCATGACAATATACTTTATTTCAGATATAAGAAAACATAACCCATTATGTTGTCTTCCTTGTCCAACATCAACCTTTTAGCATGTCATATTTTAATGAGTGCTCACAATTACAAAAGATGTCCAAGATAGTATATTTATATGTGAAATCCCTCTTCCTTCAATATTCTTTCATGAATTGTTCAAGTGACCAATTCTACGTTTGCTAACTTTCAATAAGTTTACTACCTATACTTATTATGTGTGACGTCATTACTCCCCCATGTTATAAGCATATGAAACATATATAAATTCATATTTATGACATTCAATTTATTCAACCATTTACTCATAGGATATACGTGAAGCACATGAATAAATGACAAACTACTCCAAAAGATATGAGTGAAGAACACTAAGTAGTCAAATAATTAACTAGCCATGGGAGGATTCTTTTTCATTCAATATTTCAGATCCAATAATTTTATTCAAACAACAAGTAAAATTGAAAATACGCTCCAAGCAAAACACATATCATGTGACGAATAAAAATATAGCTCCGAGTAAGGTATACCGATAGTTTTGAAGACGAAAGAGGGGATGCCTTCTGGGGCATCCCCAAGCTTAGGAGCTTGAGTCTTCCTTGAATATTACCTTGGCGTGCCTTGGGCATCCCCAAGCTTAGGGTCTTTCCACTCCTTATTCTCCTCATATCGATATCTCACCCAAAGCTTGAAAACTTCAATCACACAAAACTTAACGAAACTTCGTGAGATAGGTTAGTATGATAAAGAGTAAACCATTCACTTTGGTACTGTCAAAAACAAGGTTCATAATGATTCTCACACAATGCCTACTTTACCATATCATTTCTACGATTTATATTGAGAAATATAAGTCATAGAAACTAGAAAACAAGCAAACTATGCAATGAAAACAGAATCTGTCAGAAACAGAACAGTCTGTAATGATCTGAACATAAACCATACTTCTGCTACTCCAAAAATTATGAAATAAACTGGTGGACGTGAGAAATTTGTCTATTAATCTTCTTCAAAAATAATCAACTCAAAATCACTCTTCTCTAAAAATGACAGGTTATCTCGTGAGCGCAAAGTTTCTGTTTTTTACAGCAAGATCACATTAACTTTCTCCCAAGTCTTCCCAAAGGTCTTACTTGGCACTTTATTGAAACATAAGCTATAAAACATGATTAATACAGTAGCTTAATCATGTAAACACACAAAAACAGTAAGGGTAAATATTGGGTTGTCTCCCAACAAGCGCTTTTTTTAATGCCTTTTAGCTAGGCATGATGATTTCAATGATGCTCACGTAAAAGATAGGAATTGAAGCACAAGGAGAGCATCTTGAAGAATATGACTAGCACATTTAAATATAACCCACTTACTATGCCTAGGGATTTTGTGAGCACACAATTTATAAGAACAACAATCAACTAGCATAGGAAGGCAAAACAAGTATAACTTCAAAACTTTAAGCACTTAGAGAGGAAACTTGATATTATTGCAACTCCTACAAGCATGCATTCCTCCCTCATAATAATTTTCAGTAGCAACATGGATAGCAACTTTGTTCTCATACTCAATTGGAACCTCTTACGAAATAGTGGAATCATTACTAGCTAAAGTTGACACTCTTCCAAATCCACTTTCATAAATATCATACTAAGATTCAACATCCTCCAAAATAGTGGGATCACCAATTCCTAAAGTTGACACTCTTCCAAACCCACTTTAAATGATGGTATTATTCATACTCCAAAATATATAAGTGAAGTTCATGGAGAATTCTACAATTAATATAGACTAACCAATATCCAAGCTCAAAATGTATAAGTGAAGCACACGAAGCATTCTATGAAACCATACTCAAAAGGTTTAAGTGAAGCACAAAGAGCAATTCTATAAGATCATACTTAAAAGATATAAGTGAAGCACATGAAGTATTATATAAATTGATGAAGGGACATCTCACACTAGCATGGTTCTTGAAAAATAAAAACACAAAGGACACAAATCATGTGAACAAAACAAAAACCAAGGTATACCGATATTTGTTGAAGAAGAAAGATGGGATGCCAACCGGGCATCCCCAAGCTTAGATGCTTGAGTATCCTTTGAAATATTTACTTGGGGTGCCTTGGGCATCCCCAAGCTTGAACTCTTGCCTCTCTTCAGTCATCTCATGTTGATAGCTCCTCGACCTTCGGACACTTCATCCACACAAAACTTTAACAAAAACTTGTGAGATCCGTTAGCGTAATAAAGCAAATCACTACCTTTAGGTACTGTAATGAACTCATTCATTATTTATATCGGTGTTAAACATACTGTATTCCAACTTATCTATGGTTCATACCCCCCAATACTAGCCATAGATTCATCGGAATAAGCAAACAACATATGCAAAACAGAATCTGTTAAAACCAGAACAGTCTGTAGTAATCTGGAAGTTTGGTAAACTTCTGTAACTCCTAAAATTATGAAATAAATTTGAAAATTTGAAAAATTTATACAGAAGTAATGTGCAAAAAGTTTCAGACCCATTTGACCTTCCCGTAAAAAAAATGTAAATTCATGCACTACAGCCAAAGTTTCTGTTTTTGTTCTGCTCATAGTAAACAAGCAATCTAATCATCCTAAAACCAAAGCTTGGCACATTATTTTTATGATACAATGGATATATAAAAGGGGATAATTATTTACATAGAAGCTTCCATGAAAAATTCTACATTGTTTCGTGAGCACGGACACAAGTGCTCAAGGTCGACCCTCACTTCTTCAATGCATAACTTTCCAATCACTTCTCTTTTTGAAAAACTTTTTAGGCATGAGAGGCAAGTACTATTTTTTTGTATTTTAATTCTTTTAAATATTTTTGTATGTTTCACCCACAACTAAGCAGAAACAAAAAGGAAAAACAAAATCTACTTAGTGAAGAAAGCAAACAAGCACACACGAGAATATCAACCCCACGCTATTGCTCCCCGGCAACGGCGCCAGAAAAGAGCTTGATAATCCCTGCAGGGAATCACCGTAGCAATTTCCAAAGGTGGAAGTGATAAGTATGGAGTGTCGAACGCACAAGGAGCTCAAGGTAAGATCAATATTCTCTCAAGCCCTGTCTGCCACTGATACGACTCTACGTGCACCGAACGTTTGCTTCTAACTAGAAACGAGAAATAAACTACGTTGTGGGTATGAAGAGGATAACTTTGCATGATATCGGAGAGCTAAAATATACAATTAGGTGCTGCTATCATAAAGTTAGAATATATTACTAAATATTATAAATAGCGAGTGTGGAATAATGGTGGATCGGTGTGCGGAATTGTCCTAGGCAATTGTTAAAAACACCGGTAGTCGTCATGGCAATTTCATACGAGGGAGAGGCATAAGCTAACATACTTTCTCTACTTGGATCATATGCACTTATGATTGGAACTCTAGCAAGCATCCGCAACTACTAAAGATCATTAAGGTAAAACCCAACCATAGCATTAAAGCATCAAGCCCCCTTTTATCCCATACGCAACAACTCCCTTACTCGGGTTTAAGCTTCTGTCACTCTAGCAACCTACTATAAGTGAATCATGAACGTATTGCAACATCCTATAGCGGGAATCCCTCACGCTTGCGCGACACAGAGGGCACCATAGGACCGCACCAAAATTAAACATACAAGTCGTACAAATCTAGATCATCAATCAACCCAAAGACAAAGGATATCTACTCAAAACATCATAGGATGGCAACACATCATTGGATCATAATATGTGGCATAAAGCACCATGTTCAAGTAGGGATTACAGCGGGGTGCGGGAAAGTGGACTGTGTAAAATAGATGAGGATGGTGATGATGATGGTGATGGTGATGTTGATGAATACGATCACTACGGCGATGATTCCCCTCCCGATGGCACTCGGGCGCCACCGAGAGATAGGAGGAGAGGTTCTCCCCCTTGTGCTTCCTCCTCCATGGCCACCCCCCTAGATGGGGAGAGGTTCTCCCTATGGTCCTTGTCCATCATGGCGATGATGGCCCCTCCGGGATCCTCCTCCATGGCCTCCGGTGATGATGGGTGATACGTCTCCAACGTATCTATAATTTTTGATTGCTCCATGCTATATTATCTTCTGTTTTGGACACTATTGGGCTTTATTATTCACTTCTATATTATTTTTGGGACTAACCTATTAACCGGAGGCCCAGCCCATAATTGCTGTTTTTTTTGCCTATTTCAGAGTTTTGCAGAAAAGGAATATCAAACAGAGTCCAAACGGAATGAAACCTTCGGGAACATGATTTTCGGAACGAACATCATCCAGGAGACTTGTACTCTACGTCAAGAAATGAAAGAGGAAGGCACGAGGTAGGGGGGCGCGCCCACCCCCCCAGGGCGCGCCCTCCACCCTCGTGGGCCCCCTGTTGCTCCACCGACGTACTCCTTCCTCCTATATATACCTACGTACCCCCAAACGATTAGATACGGAGCAAAAAACCTAATTCCACCACCGCAACATTCTGTACCCACGAGATCCCATCTTGGGAACTGTTCCGGAGCTCCGCCGGAGGGGGCATCCATCACGGAGGGCTTCTACATCATCATCATAGCCTCTCTGATGACGTCTGAGTAGTTTACCTCAGACCTTCAGGTCCATAGTTAGTAGCTAGATGGCTTCTTCTCTCTTTTTGGATCTCAATACAATGTTCTCCCCCTCTCTCGTGGAGATATATTCGATGTAATCTTCTTTTTGCGGTGTGCTTGTTGAGACTGATGAATTGTGGGTTTATGATCAAGATTATCTGTGAATAATATTTGAATTTTCTCTGAATTCTTTTATGTATGATTGGTTATGTTTGCAAGTCTCTTCCAATTATCAGTTTGGTTTGGCCTACTAGATTGGTTTTTCTTGCAATGGGAGAAGTGCTTAGCTTTGGGATCAATCTTGCGGTGTCCTTTCCCAGTGACAGTAGGGGGAACAAGGCACGTATTGTATTGTTGCCATCGAGGATAACAAGATGGGGTTTTTATAATATTGCATGAATTTATCCCTCTACATCATGTCATCTTGCTTAAGGCGTTACTCTGTTTTCTTGAACTTAATACTCTAGATGCATGCTAGATAGCGTTCGATGAGTGGAGTAATAGTAGTAGATGCAGGAAGGAGTCAGTCTACTTGTCTCGGACGTGATTCCTATATACATGATCATACCTAGATATTCTCATAACTATGCTCAATTCTGTCAATTGCTCAACAGTAATTCGTTCGCCCACCGCAAAATACTTATGCTCTTGAGAGAAGCCACTAGTGAAATCTATGGCGCCCAGTTCTATCTTCATCATATTAATCTTCCAATACTTAGTTATTTCTTTTGCCTTTTACTTTGCTTTTATTTTACTTTGCATCTTTATCACAAAAATACCAAAAATATTATCCTATCATATCTATCAGATCTCACTCTCGTAAGTGACCGTGAAGGGATTGACAACCCCTTATCGCGTTGGTTGCGAGGAGTTATTTGTTTTGTGCAGGTACGAGGGACTCGTGCGTAGTCTCCTACTGGATTGATACCTTGGTTCTCAAAAACTGAGGGAAATACTTACACTACTGTGCTGCATCACCCTTTCCTCTTCAAGGAAATCCAACGCAGTGCTCAAGAGGTAGCAGAGAAGATTTCTGGCGCCGTTGCCGGGGAGACTACGCAAAAGTCAACATACCAAGTACCCATCACAAATCCCTTATCTCTCGCATTACATTATTTGCCATTTGCCTCTCGTTTTCCTCTCCCCCACTTCACCCTTGCCGTTTTATTCGCCCTCTTTTTTTTGTTCGCCTCTTTTTCGCTTCCCTTTTGTTTGCTCGTGTGTTGGATTGCTTGCTTGTCACGATGGCTCAAGATAATACAAAATTATGTGACTTTTCCAATACCAACAATAATGATTTCCTTAGCACTCCGATTGCTCCTCTTACCAATACTGAATCTTGTGAAATCAATGCCGCTTTGTTGAATCTTGTCATGAAAGATCAATTCGCCGGCCTTCCTAGTGAAGATGCCGCTACTCATCTAAATAGCTTCGTTGATTTGTGTGATATGCAAAAGAAGAAGGATGTTGATAATGATATTGTTAAGTTGAAACTATTTCCTTTTTCGCTTAGAGATCGTGCTAAAGCTTGGTTTTTGTCTTTGCCTAAAAATAGTATTGATTCTTGGAACAAGTGCAAAGATGCTTTTATCTCTAAGTATTTTCCTCCCGCTAAGATCATCTCTCTTAGAAACGATATTATGAATTTTAAGCAACTTGATCATGAACATGTTGCACAAGCTTGGGAGAGGATTAAATTAATGATACGTAATTGCCCTACTCATGGTTTGAATTTGTGGATGATTATACAATTTTTTATGCCGGATTGAATTTTGCTTCTAGAAATCTTTTGAATTCGGCCGCGGGAGGCAATCTTATGGAAATCACTTTAGGAGAAGCTACTAAACTCCTAGATAATGTTATGGTTAATTATTCTCAATGGCACACTGAAAGATCTACTAATAAAAAAGTGCATGCGATAGAAGAAATCAATGTTTTGAGTGGAAAGATGGATGGACTTATGAAATTATTTACTAGTAAGAGTGTTTCTTCTGATCCTAATGATATGCTTTTGTCTACTTTTATTGAGAATAATAATGAATCTATGGATGTGAATTTTGTTGGTAGGAATAATTTTGGTAACGACGATTATAGAGGAAACTTTAATCCTAGGCCTTATCCTAGTAATTCCTCTAATAATTATGGAAATTCCTACAACAACTCTTATGGAAATTTTAATAAAATGCCCTCTGAATTTGAGACTAGTGTTAAAGAGTTTATGAATTCGCAAAAGAATTTCAATGCTTTGCTTGAAGAGAAATTGCTTAAAGTTGATGAATTGGCTAGGAACGTTGATATAATTTCTCTTGATGTTGATTCTTTAAAGATTAGATCTATTCCTCCTAAGCATGATATCAATGAGTCTCTCAAAGCTATGAGAATTTCCATTGATGAGTGCAAAGAAAGAACCACTAGGATGCGTGCTACAAAAGATGCCTTTATAAAAGCGTGTTCTTCAGATCTCTATGAAAATAAAGATGAAGATCTAAAAGTTATTGATGTGTCCCCTATTAAATCTTTTTTTTGCAATATGAATCTTGATAATGATGGGACTGAATATGACCCACCTTTACCTAGATGCTAAATTTAATGAAAGTGGGATTGAAGAAATCAAAACTCTAGATACTAAAAAACCTACTATTTGGATTTCAAGGAATTTAACTATGAAAGTTGCTCTTTGGTTGATTGTATTTCCTTGTTGCAATCCGTGCTAAATTCTCCTCATGCTTATAGTCAAAATAAAGCCTTTACCAAACATATCGTTGATTCCTTGATGCAATATTATGAAGAAAAACTTGAGTTGGAATTTTCTATCCCTAGAAAACTTTATGATGAGTGGGAACCTACTATTAAATTAAGATTTAAGGATCATGAGTTCTATGCTTTATGTGATTTGGGTGCTAGTGTCTCCACTATTCCCAAAACCTTGTGCGATTTGCTAGATTTCTGTGATTTTGATGATTGCTCTCTAAACTTGCACCTTGCGGATTCCACTATTAAGAAACCTATGGGAATAATTAATGATGTTATTACTGTTGCAAATAGGAATTATGTGCCCGTATATTTTTTCGATCTTGATATAGATTGCAATCCTTCATGTCCTATTATTCTTGGTAGACCTTTCCTTAGAACGATTGGTGCAATTATTGATATGAAGGAAGGGAATATTAGATTCCAATTTTCATTAAAGAAAGGCATGGAACACTTCCCTAGGAATAAAATAAAATTACCACATGAATATATCATGAGAGCCACTTATGGATTGCCTACCAAAGATGGCAATACCTAGATCTATCCTTGCTTTTATGCCTAGCTAGGGGCGTTAAACGATAGCGCTTGTTGGGAGGCAACCCAATTTTATTTTAGTTTTTTGCTTTTTGATTAGGAATAAATATTTTTTTATAGACTCTGTTTAGATGTGTTTTTATGTTTTAATTAGTGTTTGTGCCAAGTTAAACCTATAGGATCTTGTTGGATGATAGTTATTTGATCTTGCTGTAATTTCCAGAAACTTTCTGTTCACTAAAACAATTGTTAAAAATCACCAGAACATGATAAAATAGTGATTCAAATTGCTGCGGATCAATAAACAAATTTCCTAGGTCTTCCTATTTTTTCTGAATTTTTGGAGTTCCATAAGTTTGCTTTAGTTACAGATTACTACAGACTGTTCTGTTTTTGACAGATTCTGTTTTTCGTGTGTTGTTTGCTTATTTTGATGAATCTATGTCTAGTAAAATAGTTTATAAACCATAGAGAAGTTGGAATACAGTAGGTTTAACACCAATATAAATAAAGAATGAGTTAATTACAGTACCTTGAAGTGGTCTTTTGTTTTCTTTCGCTAACGGAGCTCACGAGATTTCTGTTGAGTTTTGTGTTGTGAAGTTTTCAAGTTTTGGGTGAAAGATTTTGATGGATTATGGAAAAAGGTGTGGCAATGGCCTAAGCTTGGGGATGCCCATGGAACCCCCAAGATAATCTAAGGACACCCAAAAGCCAAAGGTTGGGGATGCCCCAGAAGGCATCCCCTCTTTCGTCTACTTCCATTGGTAACTTTACTTGGAGCTATATTTTTATTCACCACATGTTATGTGTTTTGCTTGGAGCGTCTTGTATAATTTGAGTCTTTGCTTTTTAGTTTTCCACAATAATCCTTTCTGTACACACCTTTTGAGAGAACCATACATGATTTGGAAATTGTTAGAATACTCTATGTGCTTCACTTATACCTTTTGAGTTATATAGTTTTGCTCTAGTGCTTCACATATATCTTTTAGAGCACGGTGGTGGATTTGTTTTATAGAAACTATTCATCTCTCATGCTTCACTTAGATTATTTTGAGAGTCTTAAATAGCATGGTAATTTGCTTAAATAATCCTAATATGCTAGGTATTCAAGAATAGTAAAAACTTTGTTATGAGTGTTTTGAATACTAAGAAAAGTTTGATGATTGATGATTGTTTTGAGATATGGAGGTAATAATATCAAAGTCGTGCTAGTTGAGTAGTTGTGAATTTGAGAAATGCTTGTGTTGAAGCTTGCAAGTCCCGTAGCATGCATGTATGGTAAATGTTATGTAACAAATTTGAAACATGAGGTGTTCTTTGTTTGTCCTCCTTATGAGTGGCGGTCGGGGACGAGCGATGGTCTTTTCCTACCAATCTATCCCCCTAGGAGCATGCGCGTAGTGCTTTGGTTTTTGATGACTTGTAGATTTTTGCAATAAGTATGTGAGTTCTTTATGACTAATGTTGAGTCCATGGATTATATGCACTCTCACCCTTCCATCATTGCTAGCCTCTTCGGTACCGTGCATTGCCCTTTCTCGCACTGAGAGTTGGTGCAAACTTCACCGGTGCATCCAAACCCCGTGATATTATACGCTCTTTCACACATAAATCTCCTTATATCTTCCTCAAAACAGCCACCATACCTACCTATTATGGCATTTCCATAGCCATTCCGAGATATATTGCCATGCAACTTTCCACCATTCCGTTTATCATGACATACTCGTCATTGTCATATTGCTTAGCATGATCATGTAGTTGACATAGTATTTGTGGCAAAGCCACCGTTCATAATTCTTTCATACATGTCACTCCTGGTTCATTGCATATCCCGGTACACCGCCGGAGGCATTCATATAGAGTCATACTTTGTTCTAGTATCGAGTTGTAATCATTGAGTTGTAAATAAATAGAAGTGTGATGATCTTCATTTTCTAGAGCATTATCCCAAGTGAGGAATAAAAAAAAGAGAAAGGCCATAGAAAAAGAATAGAAGGCCCAAAAAAATGAGAGAAAAAGAGAGAAGGGACAATGCTACTATCCTTTGCCACACTTTTGCTTCAAAGTAGCACCATGATCTTCATGATAGAGAGTCTCTCATTCTGTCACTTTCATATACTAGTGGGAATTTTTCATTATAGAACTTGGCTTGTATATTCCAACAATGGGCCTCCTCAAGTGCGCTAGGTCTTCGTGAGCAAGCAAGTTGGATGCACACCCACTTAGTTCCTTTTGTTGAGCTTTCATACATTTATAGCTCTAGTGCATCCGTTGCATGGCAATCCCTACTCCTTGCATTAACATCAATCGATGGGCATCTCCATAGCCCATTGATTAGCCTCGTTGATGTGAGACTTTCTATTTTTTGTCTTGTCCACATAACCCCCATCATCATATTCTATTCCACCCATAGTGCTATGTCCATGGCTCGCGCTCATATATTGCGTGAAAGTTTATAGGTTTGAGATTTCTAAAGTATGAAACAATTGCTTGGCTTGTCATCGGGGTTGTGCATGATGAGAGCATTCTTGTGTGACGAAAATGGAGCATGACTAAACTATATGATTTTGTAGGGATGAACTTTCTTTGGCCATGTTATTTTGAGAAGACATAATTGCTTAGTTAGTATGCTTGAAGTAGTATTGTTTTTATGTCAACATGAACTTTTATCTTCAATCTTTCGGATCTGAACATTCATACCATAATTAAAAAGAATTACATTGAAATTATGCCAAGTAGCACTCCGCATCAAAAATTCTTTTTTATCATTTACATACTCGAGGACGAGCAGGAATTAAGCTTGGGGATGATTGATACGTCTCCAATGTATCTATAATTTTTGATTGCTCCATGCTATATTATCTACTGTTTTGGACACTATTGGGCTTTATTATTCACTTTTGTATTATTTTTGAGACTAACATAATTGCTGTTTTTTTTGCCTATTTCAGAGTTTTGCAGAAAAGGAATATGAAACAGAGTCCAAACGGAATGAAACCTTCGGGAACATGATTTTCGGAACGAACATGATCCAGGATACTTGGACCCTACGTCAAGAAACGAAACAGGAAGGCACGAGGTAGGGGGGCGCGCCCTCCACCCTCGTGGGCCCCCTGTTGCTCCACCGACGTACTCCTTCCTCCTATATATACCTACGTACCCCCAATCGATTCGATACGGAGCCAAAAACCTAATTCCACCGCCGCAACCTTCTGTACCCATGAGATCCCATCTTGGGGCCTGTTCCGGATCTCCGCCGGAGGGGGCATCCATCACGGAGGGCTTCTACATCATCACCATAGCCTCTCCGATGAAGTGCGAGTAGTTTACCTCAGACCTTCGGGTCCATAGTTATTAGCTAGATGGCTTCATCTCTCTTTTTGGATCTCAATACAATGTTCTCCCCCTCTCTCGTGGAGATCTATTCGATGTAATCTTATTTTTGCGGTGTGTTTGTTGAGACCGATGAATTGTGGGTTTATGATCGAGATTATCTATGAACAATATTTGAATCTCCTATGAATTCTTTTATGTATGATTGGTTATCTTTGCAAGTCTCTTCGAATTATCAGTTTGGTTTGGCCTACTAGATTGGTTTATCTTGCAATGGGAGAAGTGCTTAGCTTTGGGTTCAATCTTGCGGTGTCCTTTCCTAGTGACAGTAGGGGCAGCAAGGCACATATTGTATTATTGCCATCGAGGATAACAAGATGGGGTTTTTATAATATTGCATGAATTTATCCCTCTACATCATGTCATCTTGCTTAAGGCGTTACTCTGTTTTCTTAACTTAATACTCTAGATGCATGCTGGATAGCGGTCGATGAGTGGAGTAATAGTAGTAGATGCAGGAAGGAGTCGGTCTACTTGTCTCGAACGTGATGCCTATATACATGATCATACCTAGATATTCTCATAACTATGCTCAATTCTGTCAGTTGCTCAATAGTAATTCGTTCACCCACTGTAAAATACTTATGCTCTTGAGAGAAGCCACTAGTGAAATCTATGGCCCCCGGGTCTATCTTCATCATATTAATCTTCCAATACTTAGTTATTTCTTTTGCCTTTTACTTTGCTTTTACTTTACTTTGCATCTTTATCACAAAAATACCAAAAATATTATCCTATAATATCTATCAGATCTCACTCTCGTAAGTGACCGTGAAGGGATTGACAACCCCTTATCGCGTTGTTTGTGAGGAGTTATTTGTTTTGTGCAGGTACGAGGGACTCGTGCGTAGTCTCCTACTAGATTGATACCTTGGTTCTCAAAAACTGAGGGAAATACTTACGCTACTATGCTGCATCACCCTTTCTTCTTCAAGGAAATCCAACGCAGTGCTCAAGAGGTAGCAATGGCCCCCTCCGGCAGGGTGCCAGAGAGGGCCTGGATTGATTTCTCGTGGCTACAGAGGCTTGCGGCGGCGGAACTTCCGATCTAGGTTAATTTTCCGAGGTTTCTGTATTTATAGGAATTGTTGGCGTCGGTCTCACGTCAAGGAGGTGCCCGAGGCGTCCACGAGGCAGGACCGCGCGCCCAGGAGGGTGGGCGCACCCCCACCCTCGTGGGCAGCCCGAGACTCTCCCGGCCCAACTCCGATGCTCCGTGGTCTTCTTTTGGTCCATAAAAAATCATCAAAAATTGGCACGTCAATTGGACTCCATTTGGTATTCCTTTTCTGCAAAAGTCAAAAACAAGGAGAAAACAGAAACTGGCACTGGGCTGTAGGTTAATAGGTTAGTCCCGAAAATCATATAAAATAGCATATAAATGCATATAAACATCCTAGATGGATAATATAATAGCATGAATACTTCATAAATTATAGATACGTTGGAGACGTATCAAGGAAATCCACCACCACCACACTGGAGTAGGGTATTACACCACGACGGTGGCCCGAACCAGTATAAATCTTGTGTCTTTGTGTTGCGAGTTCGTCGAGTTCGTCCGCGAGATCTTAGCGAGCTAGGGTGTAGATCGGTAGAGAGGAAATCTTCGCGTGCACCCCAGTGTTTGAACCTTAAGGGTTTTGCCGGAACCCGTGATCCGACACACACACCTTTGATCTGGCTGACCGTTTCTTTTGTGTTTCCTAATCACAAACAATTCATACGAGTGAACCGTATGTTGTGTACCGCACATGCCTCCATCTGGCTTCCCGTTTCTTTTGTTCCTCCTCATCGCAAATAGTTCATTGAATGGAACCATATGCCCTTAATCACACACACAACTAAAACCTGAATCGTGTTTGATGCATCCATCATCGCAAACGTTTTACACATTTCTGACGGTTTTCATACAACACCGTTTGCGATTATGGCATCACACACAGTTTCTCAAAGGGCCTCTGATCGTAGTGTCACGTTAGCAGCATCCTGCATTAGTGAGGTAAGCATATTTAAGAGTATCATGTAATGGTTTAATCTCAAACACGGGATCACCCTTGGGTGGAGGAGGATCCCATAGAATTTCAACAGGCAAGTTGTGTTTCAAGATAGGTCGTTGTTTATAGAATACTTCATCTATTTCCCTTCTTTCATTCATAAACATATCATTTTCATGGTCTAGCAAATATTGCTCTAAAGGATCATTAGGAGGCACGGCAATAGAAGCAAGATCAATAATTTCATCTTTACTAGGCAATTCTTTATCTTGGGGTTGTCTACGAAATTTAGCAAAATTAAACTCATGAGACATATCCCCTAAACCAACAGTAACAACATCCTTTTTGCAATCTATCTTAGCATTAACAGTATTTAAGAAGGGTCTACCAAATATAATGGGACAAAAGTCATCTTGTGGGGAACCAAGAACAAGAATATCAGTAGGATATTTAACTTTCCACACAAGACTCAACATCTCTAACAATCCCAACTCGTGAAATAGTATCTCTATTGGCAAGCTTAATTGTAACATCAATTTCTTCTATCTCAGCAGGTGCAATATCATGCATAATTTCTTTGTATAAGGAATGAGGTATTGCACTTGCACTAGCACCATATCACATAAGCCATGATAACAATGATCTCCTATTTTAATAGAAATAACAGGCATGCCAACAATAGGTCTATGTTTACCCTTCGGGTCTAGCAATTCTAGCAGCTTCATCACAGAAGTAAATAACGCGCCCATCAATATTATCAGCCAAGAGATCTTTAACCATAGCAATACTAGGTTCAACTTTAATTTGCTCAAGGGGTGTGGGTGTTCTAGTATTACTCTTACGAACCATAGTTTTAGCTTTAGCATGATCCTTTATTCTAACAGGGAAAGGTGGTTTCTCAATATAAGCGGTAGGAACAATAGGATCAAAATTATAAGTGATAGTCTATTCTTCAACTTTAATAGTTTCAACTACTTTTACTTCAATGGGAGGATGAAATTTAAACCACTTCTCCTTAGGGAGATCAACATGAGTAGCAAATGATTCACAGAAAGAAGCTACAATCTCAGAGTCAAGTCCATATTTAGTGCTAAATTCATGGAAAACACCGGTATTGTCGGGGATATACCCCGCGGTATAACCCGGCCGGAATTATAACCCGGCTGGGACTTGGTAAACCGGCAAAGAGTTAAGACAGATGGTTAAGGCAGACAGTTAAGACATATGGTTAAGGCAGGCAGTTAAGACAGATGGTAAACCGGCAGGTGGTAAACCGGTAGACAGTTAAACCTGGTGGTAAACTGGCAGGCATTAATAACCCGGCAGACAGTCATAACCCGGCAGACAGTCATAACCCAGGAAAGAGAGTCACCTGGGTTTAACAAGCCCGAGACGTTAAGAAACCCAAGATGTTAAGAAGCCCATGAAGAGAAGTCAAAATAGTTTAAGCCTTAATCAGAGTTGGACTCTGCATGTAACCCGCCCCTTCAACTTATATAAGGAGGGGAAGGGCACCCCAAGAGGGAGGAGAAATAATCTTAGGGTTAGACATAATTAGGAGAGCCGGTTTACGGCGACTCCCTCGTGATGATAATGAGACCTAGCCACAAACAGCATGTAGGGTTGTTACCGGATGATGTTTCCCGGGGCCCGAAGCTGTCTAAATCCTTGTCTCGTATTGCGTTTCTCGATTCCGCTCAACCCCTCTCAAGCTACCACATAGATGCATTGGCCTCACGACTAAGTCCTCACACTAGGACATCTGACGTGACAATTCCACGACAGTTGGCGCCCATCATGGGGCCTGACGCACGATGGTGATGAGTTCTTCGAGGGATCTCTCCAGGGATCGAGAAGTAGCAAGTTTCTGGATGAAGAAGAGCCGGTTTCAAAGGATCTGCATGTGCTTTGATTTTATCAGTTCAGATTTACGATCTATGAGGTTTAAAGTTTTAGAAAAAAATAGGGTCACAATCGGTTGTTGCCGCAAGCCTCCGGATCAACCGAAGTTTCAACTTGTGTTTCATCGGTATCGTCGGTGCAATACATGAGGCATTAAGTAGCAATCATAAGCCGCCACCTTCGCTTGGCCTCGCCTCGAGCCATTGGGAACCATCGTCACCTCTACGGGAAGACTCCGAGTCGTTCTCGTGGCCTCAGATTGATTGCCGAGTCATGTTTGTTCTGGGTTGTCTCCGAGCTGCTTCGAAGTCGCCAGGGCCATCTGCCATCTGACCGAGCCGCCGAAGAGCAACATCAATCGGCCATGCCTTCTCGTCCATGTACAGCTTCAAGTACCGAGAGGATTAACCATTGTGGTTGCATGCTACTACCACATCAAAACAGTCCAAAGGAAAAAGGAAACAATCTGCCAGGTTGGAGTGTTATTTAACAAAATACTACTAGTACGTGATTTGGATAGTACTACTGGAGTACAGTATCACATGAGCCAACCGTGAGATGGTTTTGTTATGTCTCCATGATTTAGCGGACTTGGATGTGGATTAGTCAAAATCACCACAACCCGGACTCCTCCATCGAGGCCGGCTGTCTCGCCTCCGCCTGCTCGCGGCCTCTTCGTCTTTAAGCCGGCCACCTGCGTTGAGCCACTTCCCAATTACTGCCATGAGTCGCCAAGGGCTCCGCTTCACCTGCGAGTCACCGCTCCCGCCTTGGTGAATCACGGCATGACAACCCGCCTTGGTGATTCGCCCCCACTTTCTAAGCCGCCTCTCCTACCACGGCCCATTGCCGGATCGCCTTTCGCCTCCATACCACAAGTTCCCCACGACTAGAGCTACACTATTCATCACAGCTCGTAAAAACAGAGGACGCACATTACACGTGCATATGGCCTTTGGTATAAACCGCCAGCCGGTTCATGTTCATCGTGTCACGAGCTGGAGAAAGAACCGGCGCAGAATTGAACCCATGACCTGTCGGCTGCGAATACTACGTCCTAACAGAATTGGACTCCTCCACACCAGCAGCTGCATTGAACCACTACCAGGATTCACCGGCCTCGCCCCCGGATTCAACGCGCCTGGTCTCTGTTCTCCGTCTCGGTCTGGGCGTGAGTCGCTGGCGAGTTATCTCCACCGTCGGGTTGAGCCGACCCTGCCGCCTCAGGCCGCCCCTCGCTCGGGTTCATGTCGATCCGCCGGTCGCCATGGTCACATCCGCAACCGCCGTGGTGCCACCTCAGGCCACCTCCTCCTCCTCTGAGTTTCCATGCCTCGGGCTGCGTGCTGCCTCCGAGTCGCCGGCTGTGCGTCGAGCGCCTCGCTTCTGAGCAGGCCATGCTTTTGTTCTGAACCACCGCCGGTTCAGTCGCGGCTCGCCTCCTCTGGGTCGCCATCACCTACCCGCGGCCGCGCCTCTCCAACCCGCCACCGGTTCAGTCTCGTCTCGCCTTCTCTGGGTCGCCATCACTGACCTGCTACCGCGCCTGCCGCGCATTGAGCCACTGCCTCTATCGTTGTGGCACTCCTCTATGTGGCCACGCTGAATCGGCCACGGCCGTGCCTCTCCAGCTCGCCACTGTGGCAGACACACTTCAAACGACTCGCCGGAGTGCCCTTGCCGCAACGCGAGCCGCCTCGTCGGAGCGGCCTTACCTCCAAGTGGCCGTACCATGAGCCGGTCCTTTGCAGCAGCCGACCTGCGCCATCGCCTCCGAGCCACAGCTGCTTTCCGCCTCTATGCAATTGCTCGAGGCAGTCTCCTGCTTGAATTTTTCCCCCTGCCGGCGTTGAATCTTTTTTATGGTCTGACAAAGCAAAGGATGGATTGCCGGGAGAGCGTTTCTTGTACTATGACAAGAAGGAGGAAAGTTTCTCTTCCCCATAATTGTTCCGAGGTCACTTTCCAGTACCCAAAATCAGCTCCAACTCTGCCACTTGTTTCTAAATTTGGACACAGCTTGATAGGATCGAAAAGCTCAAGTCAAGATGGTGCTGCAATCGTTAGTGTTTCCAACAAGCCGCCGCCTCGGCCACCTCCGCAGCAAACCGCCATTGGGGCCGCTTCACCGATGCGCCAGTGAGGCCGTGCCCCTAGCTCTTTGCCTCGCCGCTGTTGCCTTGCAAAGCTTCGCCACGAGTCACCCGTCGTCGAGGCGCCTCTGTTCCTGCTCCTGTTTGTTATCAGCGACGCGGTTGTGTGATGTGGTGTACTGGTGGACGGCAGTGTCGACTCGTCACCCTGTTAAGAAATCACGATCGAAGTTAGCCATTTCACCCTCTGACAAGAGAGGGGTGAGCAACAAAACCAAGGAGAGAATTTGGCAAAAGCAACAAGTGAAAAAAAAGAAGAAAAAAAAAGAGTCAAACATGACCTGGAGGGTCCTTCTGAGCCGCCTGGTGCAGTGCTTTAAGCCGCCGCTCCTGTTGTAGTGAACGGCTCATCCGTCATCCAAATACATCAGGTGATATCTGTCCAGACTATCTTAAATAGCACGTATCAACTTTTTCCTTTTGAGAACAATTACTCCGGTGTATGATATTATTTATGCAGGACATGTGGTCACTGCAAGAGCGGTAGCGACTCGCCCGTATTCATACAGCCTTTAATGTTGTGGTTGTTTTTTCCGTCCGCTTCCGCGGTTTTGGTGTATATCAACATAATGCGGCTAACTTGCCCGTTCGCGCGGTTTACCGTGCCGCTTCACCATGGTGGTCAACTGATCATCAACTCCGCGGCGGATAAATTCTGGCCTGACATATCAGGTGAGATCCATCCAATATTATTTTATTACATATTATTTTCTTTAAAAGAGCAATTACTCTGGCTTGCAAGTTCTCCAGTGCATGATAAGTTATATCACTGAGACGTTGAGTGACTCATACCGGTTTATATCACGGTCAAATATGGAGAATCTCAAGACAACTCTTCGAGTCGTCTTAAGACTCGGGGGCTACAATGACTTGACTCGAGGAAATTGGCCAGTTTTAGTGAATCCAAGAACTCCGGGTCATTGGAGGGAAGATAACCCGGTCCTGGAGGCTGTTGCTATATTGATTTGTCATTTGGGGGCTTCCTGCTCATTGAGCATAGTTGTGAATATCCCTCTTGATCGGCTCAATGCCACATTTACGGATGGTCACTTGGGGACTTCCTGCTCATTGAGGATAGCTGTGAATATCCCTCTTGATTCGGTTTATACGCCATGCTTACAAAAAAATTGGGGGCTTGCTACCCAGGTTAAAGGGACCAAAGAGAGTCCTTTGCAAAGCACAACTCAAACATAGGTACCCGCTGAACACAGCTCAAAAATATTGCTTGGGGGCTCTTTTGTTCTAAAGAACAAGAGTTGCTATAACCCTTGTGATAGGCTTAAAAGCTAGGCTTGGAAGCCAGGTGTATTCACCTAAAGCTCCGGGTTATCCTGCCTGTATGCCAGATGCTTCTCCATCAGGTAATCCTGATTGACCCGGGAACTCTTAACAATCAATCTTCTCAACAAGACCCTGAACTTGTTAAGGTTAAAATGCCGGTCCGTCATGTGAGGGCACGACTTATAGATAGCAAGGAGAAGCTCAGGCTGATAAAGCCGCCTTCCTTGAAACTTGGATAAAACGGCATGTGATGCACGATGCTACTCTAACCCCGCGTACTCCTGATAAGTCTATCTTTAAATGAGAACTGAACTTATCTGGGTTAAAATGTTGATTGGGTAATGTGAGTGCCGGCTCACGGAAAGCGCGTACCTTCCAGTGGCTAATGCTAGTTTCATTGAAGAAGATATTTTGGCTTGGCGGCCTATGAAAGCGTTGGATTTTTCTGTTGATTTGATTTGAACGTCTTTTTGCGGTTTTTCTCTTGTGACATAGTAATACATGGTTGAAAACCAATAATGATTATAATGCCTTATGAGTCATATATGACATTAAACGGTATTCATTAACCCGGCCTGGCTTTTGACTATAAGTCGCCAGTATGAGATAAGATAATATCCGGTGTTTATTAACCCGTCCTGGCTTTCGACTATAAGTCGTCAGTATGTATTTGGATTGCGCCACTGGAATCATGCACTTATAAATCATTGGGTATATTATTCAAATCTTTAATAGCCTACATGGCTGGATTTTTTATTATGTTTATCAATAACCAGTATTATGATGGAAGTTTTGAAAGTCGCTTTAATGCAATGGCTATTATTTTATCAATGGATATAATTTATTCTACAATTGAAGGAATAGTACCGAGTCGCTGCAGGCTTATGACCCGACACTTGGGGGCTACATTATTCAAGTTGACATTACATCAAATATGCAAGTCTCATGTCGCCGCAATCATGCACCATGACACTTGGGGGCTAATGCAAGGTCATTATTACTTGCTTTATTGAAGACCCGACTCATCACATCGTAATGAGCCGGCCCTTGGGGGTTACCACTTGCTCCGATAAAAAATTCAAGGTACACAAGTTAAAACCATTATATTGAAGGGTCCATTGCTCAGTTAGTAAAGCACAAAGCTCTTAACCTTGTGGACGTGGGTTCAAGCCCCATGATGGGGTTACATCATATTATGTTCTTTTTCAAAGAAGTATATATAAAGTCCCATCTCACTATTACCTTACTGAGCCGGCCCTTGGGGGCTACACGTTGCCATTCAAGTCTACATGATCATATCTACAAAGTCCCTGCTCATTATTGCATAATGACCCGGCCCTTGGGGGCTACACTGGTTGAAGTTTTTATGAGCATCAGGCAATTACAAGTCCCAGGTTGTTGCAAGCATGACAACCCGACACTTGAGGGCTACATATGTGGAATATTCAGTTTTGAATAGTGACTGAGATGAACAACCTCGATTTATTCAAGCTTGTGACATTCATATTGAAGCAAGTCTTAAGCTGTTACTATGTTCCCTTCTTAAAACTTGGGGGCTGCAAGTGATATACATAGAAGGGAGGTACACTTTCAAAACTGATGTTAACAAACAATTATGACCCAGTGCGATCAATATTTATAAACCGGCAATTTTGGCAATGATAAACTGGCAAGTTTTACATCTTTAAGCCGGTTGAAAATCAGACGATTATTTCAATACTAATATTTTTTGTTAAGCATTGGGAGCTGAATCAAATGAATTATCCTTCATAGTATTTCTATGTGAGAAACCAATGTCAGCAAACTGAGTATGAAGCTGGCCTAGTAACCCGGATTTTCTAGAAGATGGAAATGATAAGGAATTAAGGATGATCAGGCGCCGGCTTACAAGAATATTTAACCCGGAGCACAACCTGTCAAATTTGTTCTTGAGTTATTTTATAGGATCAGTTTAACATGGATAAATCCAAATTAAATTGGGGGCCAATGTCGGGGATATACCCCGCGGTATAACTCTGCCGAAATTATAACCCGGCCGGGACTTGGTAAACCGGCAGAGAGTTAAGACAGATGGTTAAGGCAGACTGTTAAGGCAGATGGTTAAGGCAGACAGTTAAGACAACAGGTGGTAAACCGACAGACACTCATAACCCGGTAGATAGTCATAACCAGGCAGACAGTCATAACCCAGCAGACAGAGTCGCCTGGGGTTAACAAGCCCGAGACGTTAAGAAGCCCAAGATGTTAAGAAGCCCATGAAGAGAAGTCAAAATAGTTTAAGTCTTAATCTGAGTTGGACTCTACATGTAACCCGCCCCTTCAACTTATATAAGGAGGGGTAGGGCACCCCAAGAGGGAGGAGAAATAATCTTAGGGCTAGACATAACTAGGAGAGCTGGTTTACGGCGACTCCTCGTGATGATAATGAGACCTAGCCACAAACAACATGTAGGGTTGTTACCGGATGATGTTTCTCGGGGCCCGATGCTGTCTAAACCCTTGTCTTGTGTTGCGTTTCTCAATTTTGCTCAACCCCTCTCAAGCTACCACATAGATGCGTTGGCCTCACGACTAAGTCCTCACACTAGGACATCTGACGTGACAATTCCACAACAGGTATCCATAAAATATTTAACACAATCAAACTTAGGTGTTATACCTGACTCCTTACCTTCGTCGAGATCCCAATATTTAGAGTTGCGTTTAATTCTTTCCAATAAATCCCATTTGAATTCAATAGTCTTCATCATAAAAGAACAAGTACAAGAAGTATCGAGCATGGAGCGATTATTGAGAGAAAGCCGAGCATAAAAAGTTTGAATAGTATTTTCTCTTGAGAGCTCATGATTGGGGCATGAATATAACATTGACTTAAGCCTCCCCCAATCTTGAGCGATGATTTCTCCTTCGTGAGGCCAAAAATTATATATATAATTATGATCACGATGAACCAGATGCATAGGTTAAAACTTCTGATGAAGTTCCAATTTCAATCGGTTTTAGTTCCATGATCCCATATCATCACATAGCCTAAACCATGTCAATGCCTTTCCCTTCAAAGATAAAGGGAAGACCTTCTTATTGATAACATCCTCGGGCATACCTGCAAGCTTAAATAATCCACAAACTTCATCCACATATATTAGGTGCAAATCGGGATGCAATGTTCCATATCCTGTAAAAGGATTAGCGAGCAGTTTCTCTATCATACCCGAAGGAATTTCAAAGTAAACATATTCAGTAGGTTCAGTAGGTTGAGGAGCAACTCTTTGCTCTACTGGTCCGGGTGAAGATACCCCGAACAAGCCCCTCAAAGGATTACTTTCCATAGTAACAAGTGATAGTAAATTTCAGCACACTATATAAAATTTTCCTTACCAAATTTCACCTACCAAAGGCGCTTCACTCCCCGGCAACGGCGCCAGAAAAGAGTCTTGATGACCCACAAGTATAGAGGATCTATCGTAGTCCTTTCGATAAGTCAGATTGTCGAACCCAACGAGGAGCAGAAGGAAATGACAAGCGGTTTTCAGTAAGGTATTCTCTGCAAGCACTGAAATTATCGGTAACAGATAGTTTTATGATAAGGTAATTTGTAATGGGTAACAAGTAACAAAAGTAAACAAGATGCAGCCAGGTGGTCCAATCCTTTTTGTATCAAAGGACAAGCCTGGACAAACTCTTATATAAAGGAAAGCGCTCCTGAGGACACATGGGAATTATCGTCAAGTTGGTTTTCATCATGCTCATATGATTCACGTTCGTTACTTTGATAATTTGATATGTGGGTGGACTGGTGCTTGGGTACTGCCCTTCCTTGGAAAAGCATCCCACTTATGATTAAACCCTATTGCAAGCATCCGCAACTACAAAAGAAGTATTAAGGTAAACCTAACCATAGCATGAAACATGTTGGTCCAAATCAGCCCCTTACGAAGCAACGCATAAACTAGGGTTTAAGCTTCTGTCACTCTAGCAACCCATCATCTACTTATTACTTCCCAATGCCTTCCTCTAGGCCCAAATAATGTTGAAGTATCATGTAGTCGACGTTCACATAACACCACTAGAGGAGAGACAACATACATCTCATCAAAATATCGAATGAATACCAAATTCACATGACTACTTATATCAAGACTTCTCCCATGTCCCCAGGAACAAACGTAACTATTCACAAATCATATCCATGTTCATCATCAGAGGGGTATTAATACACATAAAGGGTCTGAACATATCATCTTCCACCAAATAAACCAACTAGAATCAACTACAAGGAGTAATCAAAACTACTAGCAACCCACAGGTACCAATCTGAAGTTTTGAGACAAAGATTGGATACAAGAGATAAACTAGGGTTTGAGAGGAGATGGTGCTGGTGAAGATGTTGATAGAGATTGACCCCCTCCCACTGAGAGGATCGATGGTGATGACGATGGTGATGATTTCCCCCTCCCGGAGGGATGTTTCCCCGGCAGAACAGCTCCGCCTGAGCCCTAGATTGGTTTCGCCAGGTTCCGCCTCGTGGCGGTGATGTTTCGTCCTGAAAGCTTCCTCCTTATTTTTTCTAGGACGCAAGACTTCATATAGTAGAAGATGGGCACTGGAGGCCTGCCAGGGGGTCCACGAGACAGGGGGTGTGCCCAGGGGGTAGGGCACGCTCCCACCCTCGTGGCCAGGGTGTGGGCCCCCTCTGGTTGATTGTTTCTCTAGTATTTTTTATATATTCTAAAACGTGCCTCCATGAAGTTTCAGGACTTTTGGAGTTGTGCAGAATAGCACTCTAATATTTGCTCCTTTTCCAGCCCAGAATTCCAGCTGCCGGCATTCTCCCTCTTCATGTAAACCTTGTAAAATAAGAGAGAATAGGCATAAGTATTGTGAAATAATGTGTAATAACAGCCCATAATGCAATGAATATCAATATAAAAGCATGATGCAAAATGGACGTATCAGCAAGGCAAGAGCGAGATTCAGATTTTTTCTTCAGGTACTTGGTTGACGAAGCTGGCCATCTGAAGGGATTGTTCTGGTGTGATAGGCAATCCCGACTTGACTACGAGGCTTTCGGAGATGTTATTTTTTTTATAGCACATACAGAACCAATAAGTACAATCTGCCATTTGTGCCGTTTGTCGGGTTGAATCACCACCGCAACACCGTTATTTTTGCATGTGGTATCATTTTACATGAAATAAGCAAGGCATACGAGTGGATGTTACAGAACTTTTCTGATGCTATGGGACAGAAGCATCCTATATCTGTGACCACGGATGGGGATCTTGCAATGCAGAGAGCAATCAGGGTGGTGTGGCTGACTCAAACCATAGGCTCTGTATATGGCACATTCAGTAAAACATTGTACGCCATCTGCATGATGACGCAGTAAATTAGGAATTCAGATCTTTCATATATGATACATCTTCCATTGAAGAGCACGAGAGAAAATGGTTACACTTCTTACAACGGAATAAAGTAACAAGTGAGGACTCATGGCTGCATCAGATGTATAAGATGAGAAAACTGTGGTGTGCTCCATATCTTGAGAGGCGTTGTTTCCTAGGATTAAGCAGCAATCAGCGGAGTGAGAGTTTGAACTCGGTGCTACATATGCATCTTGAGGCTAAGATGACGTTGTTTAAAATGCTAGAGCACTATGAGCGTTGCCTTGCATCGCGACGCTTGAACGAGGCTCTCAAAGACTTTGAGGCCTTGCAGTCCGTTCCGTTCACAGAGTAAAATGCTTCAATTCTTGAGAAACACGCCGCGAAAGTTTTCACTCCCGCTGTGTTTAAGTTGGTCTTATGGAGCATAGATGCTGTCAAAAAATTTGAGATCCGAGAGGTACTTGATGCAACAGAAGTTACAACATACGTTGTGTCTAAGAAGTAAAGAATGGATAAACAGATCGAAGTGCGCACGGAGTCGAAGGAAGGTCTGCTTCGCAGTATCAGTTGTTCTTGCCACAAATTGGAATGCACAGGCACACCATGTTCCCACATATTTTACATATTGGAAATTTTACAAGAAGAAACACTACCGACGTGTTTTGTTCCCACTAGGTGGACAATGAGTGAAAAATGTGCATTCGCACCGACCAGAAAGAGCGAGATGTATGCATACACTGCAACCCTACAAAGGTACCGTAAGCTAAGGAATTTTAGTCCCGCAGCATGTTTCAAGGCATGCCACTCTGATGAGGCGTTTCAGCATCTAAAAAGGGTTTTGGAAGGACGAGATGTTTGCAAGGGATCAACAAGTGAACAAGGTGATAGCAAGGGATCAACTAATGCTCAGGGTAACAACAGTAGGTTTGGCCCGTTGATGCCACAATCGACGTAGATGGAAAGATGAAGAAAACAAGAACAAAGGGTAGATGTAGCTACTGTCATGAGGCAGATGGTCACAATCGACGTACGTGCGCCAAATTGATAGAGGTTCCTAATATGCAGTAATTTGATGTTTGCATGTGTCAAAATATATTCCATGGCATTAATAATATCGTTATGTGTAGGATCTCAAAGCAGAACTATGATAGCTACAACATTGTGCGCACAGTCGGACAGCAAGTACCACGTCGATGATCAACCTGATGTTGGCGTGTGCATTGTTGTCTATCTCTAGTATCATGTGACCTTGTCTCTAAAATACTTCATTCTGTCAGTTAGTGACTTCCTCATAATGTATGACTCAGCTATTTTGGTGGTCCACTCTCTTGTAAGAGTATGAGTTTGGGATTTTTTTTGCATTTTATATTTGAGTCTTTGAAGTGCAACCTCAAGAATCATGGTTTCTTCGTGGCCAGCGTGTAGCTTGTTTATCTTGCACGTTAAATTTGGAAATAGATATACTAGAGGAATTATATTTCGCTCCCGAAAACAAAAAAAAAACCGATAAATCCAAAAAATACATTAGTCATCCATGCTCTCTAATTGAAGAATATAGATGATGAATACAGATGATGAATCATACTCATCCTACATATCCTCCACGTAGAGTGTAAGGAAGACTAACGCTTGTAATAATCAAATAGATGAAGGTATTTAAGCAGGCGTAGGACTTGCTCGGGGGGCGAGGTTTTCAACTCCTCCAAATCACCCCAAATTTGTTCTACATGCTCAAATAGATGAGCCAAACATGTCTATGAAAGAAATTAGGAAAAAAATATTCTACAATGCCCCCTTAAGGTGGAGACCGATGTTTTGATCGGTCAGTCTACATGTCAGAATAAATTCAAAAAAAATAAAAAATTTATAAAACCTTGAACACCTAGCTATGTTTGTGCAACATATCAAGTGTGCAAAATTATAGGTGATTTAGAGAAGGTAGAAAAAATCACGCTTAAACACGAGGGACCATTTGGTCTCACTTAAGCCAGTTTTTGTAGAAAATGTGATTTTTCCACCACCTCCAAATCACCCCAAATTTGTAATACATGCTCAAATAGATGTGCCAAGCATGTCTATGAAAGAAATTTGGAAAAAATGTATCCTACAATGCCCCTTTAAGGTGTAGAACGATGTTTTGATCAGTCAGTCTACATGGCAGAATAAATTCAAAAAAAATTAAAAAATTGTAAAACCTTGAAAACCTAGCTATGTTTGTGCAACATATCAAGTGTGCAAAATTATTGGTGATTTAGAGGAGGTTGAAAAAATCACGCTTAAACACAAGGGACCATTTGGTCTCACTTAAGCCAGTTTCTGTAGAAAATATGATTTTTTCCACCACCTACAAATCAACCCAAATTTGTTCTACATGCTCAAATTGATGTTCCAAACATATCTATGAAAGAAATTTGGAAAACAATGTATCCTACAATGCCCCCCATAAGGTGTAAACCGATGTTTTGATCAGTGAGTCTACAAGGCAGAATAAATTCAAAAGATTTAAAAGATTATAAAACCTAGCTTTGTTTGTGCAACATATGAAGTGTGCAAAGTTATAGGTGATTTAGAGAAGGTAAAAAATCACACTTAAACACGAGAGACCATTTAATCACTTCAGCCAGTTTTTGTACAAAATGTGGTTTTTTCCACCACCTCCAAATCACCCCAACTTTGTTCTACATGCTCAAATAAATGTGCAAAACATGTATATGAAAGATATTTGGAAAAAATGTATCCTACAATGCCCCCTTAATGTGTAGATCGATGTTTTGATTAGTTAGTCTACAGGACAGAGTAAATTCAAAAAAAATTAAAACATTATAAAACCTTGAAAAGCTAGATATATTTGTGCAACACATCAAGTGTGCAAAATTATAGGTGATTTAGATAAGGTTGAAAATCACGCTTAAACACGAGGTCCCATTTGGTCACTTAAGCCAGTTTTTGTATAAAATGTGATTTTTCCACCACCTCCAAATCACGTTAAATTTGTTCTACATGCTCAAATAGATGGGCCAAACATGTCTATGAAAGAAAATTTGGAAGAAATGTATCGTACAATGCTCCCTTAAGATGTAGGCTGATGTTTTGATCAGTCAGTCTACAGGGCCGAATAAATTCGAAAAAAATGTAAAACCTTGAAAATTTAGCTATGTTTGTGCAACATATCAAATGTTGAAAATTATAGGTGATTTAGAGAAGGTCGAAAAAATCACGCTTAAACACGAGGGACCATTTGGTTCACTTAACCCAGTTTTTGTAGAAACTGTGATTTTTTCCACCACCTACAAAACACCCCAAATTTGTTCTACATGCTGAAATTGATGTGCCAAATATGTCTATGAAATAAATTTGAAAAAAAAGCCTACAATTCCCGCTTAAGGTGCAGACCGATGTTTTGATCAATCAGTCTAGAGGGCAGAATAAATTGAAACACAATTTATAAAATTGTTAAACCTTGAAAACGTCGCTATGTTTGTGCAACATATCCAGTGTGCAAAATTATAGGTGATTTAGAGAAGGTCAAAAAATTCAAGCTTAAATACGAGGGACCATTTGGTCTCACTTAAGCCAGTTTTTATAGAAAATGTGATTTTCTCCACCACCTCCAAATCACCCCAAATTTGTTCTTCATGCTAAAATAGATGTGCCAAACATGTCTATGAAAGAAATTTGGAAAAATGTATCCTACAATGCCCCCCTAAGGTGTAGACTGATGTTTTGATCAGTCAGTCTACAGGGCAGAATAAATGCAAAAAAATTTAAAAAATTGTAAAACCTTGAAAACCTAGCTATGCTTGTGCAATATATCAAGTGTGCAAAATTATAGGTGATTTAAAGGACGTTGAAAAAATCACGGTTAAACACGAGGGACCATTTGGTCTCACTTAAGCCATTTTTTGTAGAAAATGTGATTTTTTCCACCACATGCAAATCACCCCAAATTTGTTCTACGTGCTCAAATTGATGTGCCAAACATGTCTATGAAAGAAATTTGAAAAAATGTATCCTACAATGCCCCCTTGAGGTGTAGACCGATGTTTTGATCAGTCAGTCTACATGGCAGCATAAATTAAAAAATTATAAAACCTTGAAAACCTAGCTATGTTTGAGCAACATATCAAGTGTGCAAAATTATAGGTGATTTAGAAAAGGTTGAAAAAAATCACGCTTAAACACGAGGGACCATTTGGTCTCACTTAAGCCATGTTTTGTAGAAAATGTGATTTTTCCACCACCTCCAAATCACCCCAAATTTGTTCTACATGCTCAAATAGATGTTCCAAACATGTCTATGAAAGAAATTTGGGAAAAAATGTATCCTACAATGCCCCCTTAAGGTGTAGACCGATATTTTGATCATTCAGTCTCCAGGGCAGAATAAATTCAAAAAAAATATAAAATTATAAAACCATGAAAACCAAGCTATGTTTGTGCAACATATCAATTGTGCAAAATTATAGGTGATTTAGAGAAGGTCGAAAAATCACGCAGAAACAGGAGGGACCATTTGGTCTCACATAAGCCAGTTTTTGTAGAATATGTGATTTTTTCCACCATCTCCAAATCACCCAAATTTGTTCTACATGCTCAAATAGATGTTTCAAACATGTCTATGAATGAAATTTGGAAAAAAAATGTATCTTACAATGCCCGCTTAAGGTGTAGACCAATGTTTTGATCAGTCAGTCTAGAGGGCAGAATAAATTGAAAAATAAAAAATAAAAAATTATAAAACCTTGAAATCCTAGCTATGTTTGTGCAACATATCAAGTGTGCAAAATTAGAGGTGATTTATATAAGGTCAAAAAATCACGCTTAAACACGAGGGACAATTTGGTCCACTTAATCCAGTTTTTGTGGAAAATGTGGTTTTTTCCACCACCTCCAAATCACTCGAAATTTGTTCTACCTGCTCAAATAGATGTGCCAAGCATGTCTATGAAAGAAATTTGGCAAAAATGTATCCTACAATGCCCCGTTAAGGTGTAGACCGATGTTTTGATCAGTTAGTCTACAGGGCAGAATAAATTCAAAAAAAAATTAAAACCTTGAAAACCTAGCTATGTTTGTGCAACATATCAAGCGCGCAAAATTATAGGTGATTTAGAGAAGGTCGAAAAAATCACGCTTAAACACGAGGGACCATTTGGTCTCACTTAAGACAGTTTTTGTAGCAAATGTGTTTTTTTACACCACATCCAATTCACCCCAAATTTGTTCTATAGGAGGTTATTTATGCAAGATATCAAGTGTGCAAATTAGAGGTGATTTACAGGAGGTTATTTGAAGAAGGTAAAAATATTGACTTGTGACATATGCAAAAAATAAAATAAAAAGTTGAAAAATGCCCGCCTACTACTAGTCTCACAGAACACTCATGTGTATTACATGTAAGTGAGCATGTATAAAAATGGATAGGGGGTTATTTGAAGAAGGTTAAAATTATTGACTTGTGACATATGCAAAAATTAAAATGGAAATGAAAAAAATGCCCGCCTACTAGTATGCTCACTGAACACGGCCGGCATACGACTAGAATCCCAACAACATTTGGGCCAGGCTGCAGGCCTGTGTTGCATGATTGACCTTCCTAGTAGGCCCCAAGGGCAGGGAGGGACCAGGTTGCCATGCATGATTTAGAGAGGAACTTGTGAAAGAGCTGTCAGCCGCGTATATAAACTGGTGCGAGGTCCTCTCGCTTGGCGAGGTAGGACTAAACTCCCACCACAACTTGGTTGTGCCCGCCACGGCTCTGGCTTGGGCCCAATTCGGGCCTCACCCACGCTCTGGCTTGGGCCGAATTATTTTCTGTTCTTTATTGTGTGTTATTTCACTTATCCTATATTTCTTTTCTTTTATATATTTACAATATTTAAAAATCAATTTTTTTATTTCTTACCATTTGAAAATCGAAAAATGAAATAAAAGTTGTGTTAGTTCTTTTCTTTTTAATAGTCCACACCCTTGTAAAAGTATGGGTTTGCAATATTTGGTTTGCATTTTCTATAAATCCAAAAAAATACATCAGTCATTCATGCTCTCCAATTGAAGAATATACAGGATGAATACTGATGATGAATCATATTAATCCTGCATACCCACCAAATAGAGTGCAAGGAAGACCCATGCTTGTAATAAGCAAATAGATGAAGGTATTTAAACTGGTGTAGCACTTGCTCGGGGGGGGGGGGGGATGTGGGACTAAAAATATTAAGACGTGATCCTGGCACGAGATCAGCGCGACGTGGGCCGGCCCGCGCTGAATTGCTTGAATGGGTCGGGCTTTGGGGGAGGAGGCATAGCGGACGTGGGAAACCTACGTGCATGCATGGCGTTGGTAATCACGCTTGCACGAACGAACTCCACAGCAGGCGAATCGCGCGGGATTATCGAACTGGGGCCCGACAGGCGTACATGTGCGGGGCCTGCACCGATTAATTCGGTCGTCCTGTCTCCGCGTGACGACGCGCGCGCGTGCGACGGCCCTTTCTCGTGCGCTTTGGCGGGGATCCACCTGGGCTTCGATGCGCCCTGACACCGCACCGATCCCGGAGCATATCTCGTCAGGTCTGACTCCACGGATCCCGAGGATGATTCGCCAGCACTTTTGTCACGTTGAGTCACATGAAATGTCCGTTTGGTTTATTTCCTGCACCGTTTTGCAGCATTTTTTTTCAGTCACAGTTGTAAATGATCCTGCAGCACCCGTCGCGGGGTCTTCTACGGTGTACACAAACATTGCTAGGACATGTGTGGACGGATCGATGGCCACGTAGCGTGAATGTACATAAATGTTCTGAAGTGACTGCAGATTTTTTTCCACAAAAGGCCTGCTCAATAACAATTACTCCCTCCGTTCATAAATATAAGTCTTTTTTGAGATTTCAGTATGAAATACGTACGGAGCAAAATGAGTGAATCTACACTCGAAAATACGTCTATATACATCCGTATGTAGTTCATGCTGAAATATCTTAAAAGACATATATTTAGGAACGGACATAGTGTATAGTTGGGTATAAACACATGCATGTCGTGTCAGAAATGGAAATCACATTCTAGCAAAAATATTGTTAAAGACCTCCATCACGAATGAATTGTTCCATAACTGCAAACATTCGTAAAAAAACCAAAAAATGTTGTCTCCGGCTTAAAACAATTCAAATAACATTAGCCCTCGTATGGAAGCTCGTCTCCGGTGCCAAATTCCAGTGACTTCTGCGTATTGGTCATTGGAGTTTGCGTCAGGATTGGCGACGACCCACCTTCTCCCATATTTTTACATGGTACATCAATGTAACCTAAGGAGTTCAGTTGTTCCTTTGCCTCAAGCTCTCTAGCCAGAGCCTCCTCATGCTGCATGTCTTGGATGCGCAGTTTCTGTCAAAAATCATACGAACGTGTTAGGACAAACTTAAGGATGATGAAGCCGTAAAATTGATGTAACATGAAGAATGGGAACCTCTGAATCCATATCCGACCACCCCTCATAATCATCTTTCGGTGGACGATTATACACCAAATACAAATGACATGTCTTGCTGCCGTTCAGACGAGAAATCATCTTTGCAAAATCACCTGGTCCTGAAATCAGGAACATTCCTTCTGGTAGTTTGCATTCATACTCAGGTAAGAAGTGGTACAAATCAGAATCCTTTTTATAACCATATCCAGCCACTTCTTTCATGAGAAAATCATAGTCCAATACGCCGGGTTCAAACAATCTCATCTCAATGGGTCTTTCGTCAAAGTATCCTGTCGGGACATGCGAAAGCTCACAATCCCTATGAATGAAAAATTCCATTACGAGCACCTACATACGAGTATCTCACGTCAAATTTAATACATTGCAATCACCAAAGTTCCATACATAATTTTGGATGTGCGCAGCAACATCATGACAAAGTTACCTCATTATGTGGGATGTAATCTTCATCTGCGAGGATTCGGGATTGTTCCGTCACTGGATGCTTAGCCTGTGTATGAATCGCCGACATAGAGTTACACACAAATTAAATATGGTCATACAAAACGTTGTATGTGAATGTTTACCATGGGTGCGAGGTACTTACAGGGGGAGAATTGAAGACATGTTCTTCGAGTGGAGAATTGTGACATTCAACGGGTGACACCAACATCACTAGGCCTTTAGTGTTTGGAGATTGTGCCACATAACACTTCTAGGAGTGCATATGAATAGCTTACACAAAGTTACTCACAAAAAAACTATTCATACACAATATCGGGCGTGATCGTGGCTGAATAGCATTGTTGCAAGGTACTCACAGGGGGAGTACTAAAGACATGCTCTTGCGGTTGACTGTTGTGGCATTGAACGCGGGCTTGAAACATCGCACGGTCTTCCAGCATCTTTCCATCCATCATGACCTGCTCCACCATAGCCTTGTAGTCCATGTCCTTGCGCTCATGTTGCAGCCTAATGTCCATATTGGCATGTGCCTGCAGTCCATGTTGACAAGCTCTTGCTATATAAGCGCATCGACAACCTTCCGGTCCTTTTGCAATTTAAGCTGCATCTCCTTGTACGCCAGCTGGAATTTCTTTTCCATGACCTCGCGGTCCTGCTTTTAACTTTTTTCCATCTCTTCACGCATCTGCTTAATCTTTTGAGACATATTAGCACGCTTACCCTTAAGCATCCTATCGACATACGCACGTTCTTGTTTGAGTGCCCTATCCATCTCATCACGTTCGTGTTGGACCTTCACGTCGATCTTCCGGCGGGCTTCACACAACAACCTGTCATACTCCGCACGCTTATTGCCATGCACGTGTGAATCCATGGTGCCTACAACACCAGATAGTAGAATGCAATTAATGAGATGCAGATTGTCAAAATATACCGATTCTCACTAAAACATAGGACTATTTAAATACCTCGTAATATAGAATAGCATGGTATATGTGAGACAAACTGAGTCCTGAATTTCTAGCAAAAGCTCTAATCTCCTAAAATTCGTATTCCTAATTTGGTATGAACAACCTCATCCAAATCAGTCCTAAATAATCCAGCAACTCCTTCAACAGGACCTCCTTTACTGTAGTATTGAGAACAAGTCTTTGTACGCCACATCTAAGTGGCTAAATCAAACATCATCCAAATCATTCCTACTAATGCAACATAGCCTAAAGGTCTAGTAAAGAAACTCCAATGAAAAAAAATATACATATCCATAACTAGATTGTATGATCAGGATCCCCTAACAACCAATCGCAAAGCTCTTGCATAAAATTCTTCACTCCAACCTTATGCAAATCATTCATAATGATCCAGTATAGCAGAAAGGGCTAGAAAATTAGCTCCACCAACATAATATTTCCGTAACCAGATCATATGATGAACTACTGTGAACTTGCAATCACATCTAATCTCATAACGACCTTTACTACAAGTAAAGACAAGCACACAAAATCTTGCACCAAAATAGTACCTTCGACGAAAAACTAATCCGCCAGGAACAAATACCAAAGATCTTGCACACAATATGGCATCTCTAATCTCATCACAACCTCCTTTTTGGTCCAATTAACGAAAAAAAGTATGAACGTTTCAAGATATAGGAGGAGACGTGGAGGATGATACCTTTTTCTTTTTACTCCTACATCGACGTGGTACGATGGAAGGGTACATATCTCCCGTGATATCTGACGATATATTTACAAGTAATGCGCATGGATGGTCCGTCCGTGATTTTAGGGTCGGTTGGAAGATTTGTTAGTTAGCCTATTTAGAGGGAGCACGATCCTCTGGTGCTGGTGTTAGGGTTTGTTAGCCCAGCGGAGGAGTCCCTAGTTCTTCTCTTTCCCAAAGGATTACGACCATCGTCTGTCATTGCCACAGTTGCCTGACACCAAATCAATCATGTCGTCATCGAGCTCGATTAGGTGCGTGCTGAGGGGCCGATCAGTTGATGTGCCCCTGATCCCTTGCCCTGACTGTGGCGAAACGGTTATATTCTAACTCTCCAGTACCGAAGAGCACGATGGTTGGGTGTTCTACAAGTGCAAGCACCACAATGTACAATCCCTTTACACTTTGGGTTGACATTTACTGCATGAGTAATTTTTTCTACTATTTCATTAGTGCTGGTTTGATTTGTATTCACTTGATTCATAGGATCCATGTGATTTCTGGCGCTGGGAACTAGAGTACGTGGATCATCTTGTTGGTACAAGTGTCCTTGTTGGTGCTTATGCCCTTGATGCAATTGTTGTGGCACAGGATAGAAGGGAAAATCTACAACACGCAAAAAAACTGTGGGGAAAGAATGCATGTACCTAGAGTGGCAACATTGGAGGCAGGACAAATTACAGTCAGAGCAATGTGGCAACCATTACGAAGCACCAAGCTTATACGATGTTAGGACTAAGGAGAGAAATTGTCTTCATGCTGAAGCTGTTGATGGCTAGTGTAATGTTGTTGTGTGTGTTGTGTGTGATGTTGATTGTGAAGAAATAATATATTTGTGATCGTATCAAGGCGATTATCATGGTCACATGTAATAACAACTTAATAAGAAGAGGTGTTCTAACATGATACCTCTTACACCCCCCACCCCTCTTTTAACATGACAGGTAAGATTAAGAAATAAATCTTACACGATGATTGCATGAAATAGTTGTTTTGACTATTTCTTACCTTCTTGACTATTTAGAGAAAATAAGAACTACTAGGAAAAGGCTTATACATAGAAGTTTATCAATAGCGTGTGTTTTGGCGCCCACGCTACTGATAATTACCAGTAGCGTGCGTTAAAAACAGCGCTACTAGTACCACTTAGCAGCAGCGTTGGTTTCTAGAGAGCACACTACTGGTATGTTAGCCATACCACACCCCCCGGCCAAAATATAGTAGCAGCGTTTGTACCCTAACAAGCGCTACTGCTAATGAAATAGCAGTAGCGCCGGCCAAAAAAGAGCGCTACTGCAACTTCTTCTATGTGTAATCTTTTACCAGTAGAGTCTTTTTTGGGCAAGCGCTATAGCTAGTTTTATGTACCAGTAGATATTTTGGCTGGCACACATAGCAGTAGCGTGCTTTGGTGCCCCGCGCTACTGCTAAGGTTGCCAGCCAAAATATCTGCCACCTTCCCCCCTCTTCTTCCTCCCCCTTTCTTTCTCCCCCGCCCTCTTGCACTTGCTTGTTCTTCAATGCTTCCCCCTCTTCTTTGCCCCTCCCCCCTCCATTAATGCCCTCCCTCCTTTCTCTTCCTTGTTTTTGCCCCTCCTCCCCTTCTCTTCTTTGCCCCTCGTCCCCCCTCCATTAATGCCCTCCCTCCTTTCTCATCCTTGTTTTTGCCCCTCCTCCCCTTGTCTTCTTTGCCCCTCCACCACCCCTCCATTAATGCCCTCCCTCCTTCCTCTTCCTTTCTTTATCCCCTTCTCCCCTTCTCTTCTTTGCCCCTCCACCACCCCCTCCATTAATGCCCTCCCTCCTCCCTCTCATAGCTCTCTCTCTCTTTCCCTAGCTAGTTGGAGCTATATTTATTATGTAGGTACCTCACTACCTAGAGCTACTAGCTAATTATAAGAGGTGCTCGATATCCCTCTCGACTAATAGGTGAGCAAAAAAAGAGTTGTGCAAGAATGGAAATATGCGTGTTTGCGATTAGGACCGAAACTATGTGCGATGTGAATATACCGAATTGTGTGTGGCATGTGAGTGACATGAGTTGCCTATGTTTTGCCGAAATGTCGATTCAATTCCGTTTCGGCGAATTTCGGGCATGCAAACTCAATATGTCCTATATTTAGGGAAGGTCATGCCGAATTTTCGTATGAATTTGATCCATGCATGCATGTATACGTGGTTAAAATATTTTCTTCATGCGCAGGTGATCATGAAGGTCAATGGAAGGAAGGTGGAAAGATACTGGCAATCCGCTGTGGATGACATGTATGAAAAAAGACTGAAGGATGTTTTATGTCCGTGTCGAAAATACAAAGGAAGAGTCAGGCTCGACCCCTTTCAGGGTGGTAAATTCAAGGCGCAACTGCTCATGCATGGTTTCATGCATGGCCATACTCGGTGGATAAGTGAAGAAGAAGAAGATGATGATGATGATGATGAGGACGTCGACGGGGCAGGAAATAACGACATGGGGCCACCAGACGAAGAGATGACCGATTATGTGCCCGAAGAGGAAGACGGACTCGGAAATGTCGATGGCGAAGAGGCATTTTAAGGCGGAGAAGACACGGAGTCTTCGTTGCTACTAAGTTCAGCCATGCGGGACCCGCATGTTCGAGACCTGCTTCACAAGAAGACGACTAGCGACAAAGTTGCTTCTAGAGAGGAGGCCAAACTAGTGCAACTGGAGGTAGACTCGATGACTCCTTTGTATGATGGTTGCAATCCCGAGGTGACCCGCTTAAGTTTCACACTAGAACTTCTAAAGATGAAGGAAAAAACAAATGGAAAGATACAAGCCTGGATGAGCTTCTGAAGTATCTAAAGAAGGTTCTTCCCGTGGGAAGCCTGTGTACTACTAGTGTCGAGGAGGCAAAGAAAATCGTGTGCCCTCTTGATGTGCCACACAGTAGATATGACGCATGCATGAATGATTGCATCATATATCGGAACGAGCATGCAGAAAAAACCGTCTGTCCAAAGTGCAATGCTTCACGATATAAAAAGGCCGAAAAGAAAGCTCCACAAAAAGTTGTATGGTACTTTCCGATCACTCCGCGTCTACAGCGGTATTTTGTAGATCCTAATTAAGGAAGCAAAGCTTATGCGCTAGCACGTGGAGAGGGTGAAGCCAGATGACGGAGATGAGCCGAAGCTGAGACACCTCGCGGATGCTAGCCAATGGAGAGCATTAAATGCTGAATTTGATTTTTTCGCAAATGATCCAAGGAACGCCGTGCTTGGCGCTAGTAGTGATGGCATGAATCCATTTGGCAACCAGAACACCAATCATAGCACATGGCCCGTGTTTGTATGGATGTACAACCTCTCCCTGGTTGTGCATGAAGGAAAAATACATACACATGGCTATGCTTATTCAAGGGCCGAGAAAACCGGGAAATGATATAAATTTGTATCTCGGGTTACTGAAAGAGGAGCTACATACCTTATGGACAACGCCGACGAAAACATGGGATGCAAGCAAAGGAGAATATTTCTACATGAGAGTCGTGCTGATCACAATGGTGCACGACTATCTCGGTTACGGCTATCTCTCCGGCCAGGTGTACCACGGATATTGCGGATGCACGAGGTGCATGGATGATACAACTTCTCTGCAGCTGTCGAAAGATTGCGCGTCTTCGAAAACGTTTACATGGGGCATCGAAGATGGCTCGAGAAGGATGACCCGTGGAGAAAGCATGGAGATCTATTCAATGGTAAGGCTGAGCATCGAGGTCCTCCACGTAAGCGTAGTGGTGCAGAAATATATGAGTTACTGAAGAACTGGGAAGAGTGCCCCTCACCGCGAAAGACGAAGAAAAAGGCGCCGGAGCCCCTGCTGAAGGTATGGAAGACGAGATCTATTTTCTGGGACTTGGAATACTGGCCTATACTCGATACGCCTCATAGCCTTGATCAAATGCATATCACAAAAAATATCCTTGAGAGTTTTCTTGGAACATTGATGAACATGCCGGAGAGGACCAAGGATGGGACGAAGGCAAGAAAAGACTTGGAATTTTTGAATATCAGGAAAGATCTCCAAATGCTCAGTAAAAGGTCGTCAGAGGAGACGGAGACGGAGATGGAGATGGAAGATAGGGGAAAAAAGTAAACAAGAAGGAAGAACAATATTGCCCCCCCCCCTTTGCTTCACCTTAGATCCGAAGGAGGTCGATAAATTGTTCAAGTGCCTTGCCGAAATCAAAGTTAGTTCCGGATACTGTGGGAAGATAAGCAGATATGTGGACACAAAGAACAAAAGGTTCAGTGGGATGAAGTCTCACGACTGTCATGTGATGATGACATAGTTACTCCCGGTTGCACTTAGAGGTATTATGGACACACATGTGCGTGAGACGCTTACTGACCTATGCCACTTTTTTGATGCTATCTCTCGAAAGTCAATCAGTGTGAAGCAACTCCATAGGCTACAGGAAGAGCTTGTTGTCATACTGAATGAGCTAGAGATGTGCTTCCCGCCCGCGTTCTTTGATGTCATGGTGCATCTATGTGTCCACATCGTGGACGACATCATCGACTTAGGGCCGACATTCCTGCATAGCATGATGTCGTTCGAGAGGATGAATGGGGTCATCAAAGGATTCGTTCGTAACATGTCCCATCCGGAAGGGAGCATTGTCCAGGGGTATCTGACGAAAGAGTGCATCTCTTTCTATGAGAGTATATAGTAGGCACCGAGACCCTGTTGTTGGTTTGCCCGTCAACAAGCACTGTGGAAGGCTCGAAGCAGAAGGTCACACCAACGGTCATACGGATGTGAATGTGTTACGCTCAGGCCGACAAAACAACCTTGACAGGGCAAACTTAGTAGTGCTACAACACCTAGATGTTCTAGAAGATTTCGTGACACTGCACAAAGAGACCATTGCAAAGAAGTACCGTGACCGTGGGGTGCACAGGACGGACGCTGAAGTTATTAGAGAGCACAACTCCACTTTCCTGCGTTGGTTCAAAGAGCGAGTTCTGGCTAATCCCCTGGAAGAGGGTTGTCCGAACGGAAAACTCATATACGCCTTAGCACATGGCCCCTCGACCAACCTCGTGACTTATCAAGCATACGATATCAACGGATACACGTTCTACACGGAGGAGAAAGATATAAAGAGTGATGACCAAAACTCAGGGGTGACGATGGAAGCCATGACTGGGAATGTAATTGAATGATATTATGGAAGGGTCGAAGAGATATGGGAGCTTAACTACTATGTATTGCATAGTGCAATGATGTTCCGTGTCAGATGGGCTAAGAATGTACACAGAGAAAACCGACATTTCGCTACCATGTGTATACCCGACTCCGATAGCGGTACCGTCAAAGCCATCGCCAAAAATGAGCCATGCGTACACGCTAAATACGTGACACAATGTTTCTTCATAACTGATCCGATCAATCCCAGCCGTGTTGTCGTGAGGAGAGGCAAAAGGAGCATCGCCGGAATGGATGGAGTCGCCAAAGCGTAAGACTATGACCAGTACGGTGATCCGATGAGGGAAGATGATGCTGATGACGACGAAACATATGTCAAATGAAGAATGAAGACTACATTACCTACGAAAGATCGTAATCCCTGGAGAAGGAAAAGTCACGACCATGGGCTGAATTATTCGACAACGAACAAAAGAGGGAAGAAGATCAGTCTGAAGCGTCGTCGTCGCCCAAGCTGACAAACTAATCCCCAAAGTTTGTGTGTGTCTAGCTATTTTGTATACAGCCGATAGCGGTCAAATGATGTAAGATATATTATACTAATTATTATCCAGAGGGTAACAGTGGTATTACTCAAACGACAGAACAAATTAAAGGAAGGAAAGTGCAAATGAAGGATTAGAAAAAGAAAAGGAAAGAAAAATAAAAAGAAAGGAAATTTTGCAAAATGAAATGAAAGAAAAAGAAAAAGGAACTAATAAGTTCTGAGAAATGAAATGCAAGAAAAATAAAAAAACAAAGAAAAATAATTAAAAAAGGTTAGCAGTAGCGCGTTTTGGCCTGGGCAGCGCTATAGCTAAGAAAAATAAAAAAGGAAAAAATTAGCAGTAGCGCGTTTTAGCTTGGGCAGCGCTATAGCTAAGAAAAATAAAAATACTAAAAGGAAAAAAAATAAAAAAATAAAAAAACTTAGCAGTAGCGAGTTTTTGCTAGGGCAGCCCTATAGCTAACTTAGCTGTAGCGCGTTTTTCCAACACGCGCTATAGCTAAGTTGCCTACATCACCGGTCCGCTAGCTCGCATCGTTCATGTCTCTCACTCGCCACTTGTCGCGATCCGATCCCCTTTTCTCTGAAGCCGCACCACCGACATCGCACCGCCCATGCTGCCCCGACGCCGCCCCGCCCATGCCGCCACCGACGCCGCACCGCCCACTCCGCCGCCGACGTCGGACTCGACCTCAGCCCCGACCCTGATGCCGGCCACCGACCCCCTCCCGCTCCGGTATGGCCCCCCGCCCCCTCTTCCTTCCTCTCCGACCCCTCAGCCTCGGCCCTCTCTCTCTCTCTCTCTGACCAAATTTGGTCTCTGCAGATCAACAAGGCTCAGCGACCCCGACCCCTCATCCCCGGCGACACCGACGCCGGCCACCGACCCCGACACCGGCCACCGACCCCCTCCCGCTCCGGTATGGCCCCCCACCCCCTCTTCCTTCCTCTCCGACCCCTGTTTGAGACCTGCGTGGCCTAGTCTGACTATTGTTAACAAATGAAAATAAACTTAGGTGAACGCAACAAGTTTTTGTTAGAATTCAGCTTCAGTCATTGAATTTGAACCTGCTGTAGTTTTGTTGTTAAAATGCTTGCTGTTAAATTGCTTAAAATGCTTGCTGTTCTTGAATTTGAACTAATATGCCTAATTGTTGTTAAAATGCTTGTTGTCATTGAATTTGAACTAATATGCCTAATTGTTGTTAAAATGCTTGCTGTTAAAATGCCTATTGTTAGAATGCTGTTAATATGCTTGTTTTTTATTTTGTTGATAGAGTAAATTTGGTCTCTCTGCAGATCGACGAGGAGGAGAAGGACCCCTCTGCCCCGGCAACTCTGACTCCACCCCCTCAGCCCCGGCGAGCCCTGACCCATCAAGCGGTTTGCATCTAACAGATGCACTGCTGCCTTCTTAGTCTACTGCTTTTGTTCTTTGCCTAGCTAGCCATGTGGAGATGTAATGAGTTTTCTTCTGTTGCCTAAACTGAAGTGCACTTGATGTTGTGAGACTTGATCATTGTTGCACCATTGATGTTGTGACAAGTATGTGATGACACACATCACTTCAGCACATAGTTTTCTTATTGTCATTTGCAGGGAAACCGATTGCTAAGTGACCTATGTTTTGCCGGAAATGTTGATTCATTTCCATTCCGGCAAATTTCAGGCGCTCTATATGTGCACTTTCTAGCAAAGGTCATGCCGAAATTTTCCGTGAATTTCAGCATGACTTGTGCTAGAAAGTTGGACATATCGAGTGCTTGAGATTTGTCGCGACGGGAATGAAACGACATCTCCGGCGAAACAAAGGTCACTTTTTTTTCATTATTCACTTTATTATATAAAACTCGATAATCAAACCACTACGACATTGAACCCTAGGAAACATGACTGATACCGATGAGGCCGGAGGTTCTTAGTCCCAATTAGGTCGAGCACACGCCTACCACGACTTTCTGGCGGATCAGGAGAGACAGCAAGCTGGGTGTCCGGACCCCCTTGTCATGACGGATGACGACAGTGGTGGCGCCGGCACCGACATTGATGCCACCAACGACACCGGCACTGAGACTGGCGCTGATGATGTTCCTAACTACAACATGGAAGGCGGGACCTCCCAAGCTAGTGAGGGAAGGAAGGAAAAGAGGACATGACGCCCAAATGAGCTCGGCATCGGAAGACTGGTGGTCACGGTGGTGCACCCTGGCGAGTTCAAGCCAATAGAGCCGCGAGAAGTGGCAGCGTGGTACGACAACCAACTAGCATGCATCCTATGGGATACCGCTAGCACCAACACCACAAAAATACGGAAGAATGAAAATTGGAAGAAGCTGCTCCTAACTAGGTTGCACGCAAGATTCCTGTTCCCCGGTCGGAATGACGATGTCGACCCATGGGATGATGATGCCATGAAAAAAATCAACAACAAAGCCCTAGGGAAGTTCAGCAACGCATTGAGCGCTTGGAAAACTAGGGTGAAAAAGGCGATTGAAGTAGACCATGAAACCTACGCCGAGATTGTTGCAGACAATCCAAAAATTACGATAGAGGACTTTGAAAAGTTCAAGGAGACTTGCAATGAAGAAGCTGCCAAGGCCAGGTCGGAGAGAGGCAAGCAGCTGCAGGCAAAGAACATGGGGAACCACCGCCTTGGAATTCGTGGTTACACGGGAAAGAGGCCCGTGTGGGCAAAGGAGGATGCAGAACGTGAACGTCAGGGGATCCCAGACCCATTTGCTGAGTTCACCGACCAGCAGGAGCATGACTTCATCAGGGCCCGATTCTCGTGGGACCCGAAGAAAAAGTTTTTTTCCAGCAATGGGCCGACTAGGAAATTCATGAGAATACTGGTAATTATCCTTTTACCACCTTACATATTAGGTTATGATCAACGAAGTCTACTACATTCTAGTCGCATTCGTAAATGATTCACGGTCCATTTTGCAGAGAGAGCAACACAAGCTTGCGGCCGAGAGTGACCCGTCGACTCAGTCGACTCAGTCGTCGGCGAAGGACAAGTGGGACACTCCTTTCAACCGGGCCATGAACATAATGATGGGACACCCACCCGGCCAGCGGCCGCAATATGGACATGTGCACAGTGCCGGGGATGGGGCCACGTGGAGGTACTATTATAATGAGGATCCCGAGGCCAAAAGACAGAGAAAGAAGTTTAGTTAAGTGACTATCGACGAGAAGGTGGCGCGGGCGATGAAGAATGCAAAAGTTGAGACCAAAGCTGAGATAATCGCTGCCTGTAGATATGATATGGTGGCTGCATTTACAAGCTTGATTCCAACAGTGGTCACATGGGTGCAACAAAATCCAAACGCGCCACCAAGTGATTTTCCCAGGCCCAGCTTCACCGGGAGGAACTCAATGAACACCGCACCCATACCCGTACCTAGTATGGCAACCGCACCCGCAACTCCTCCAGCACCTACTCCTGCACCCAGCTCTCACAGCAGCCCTAGCTCCGTCTCTAGCTTGAATGTCGGGCCGTTGGCATTGGCTGAGCTCGACACCCTCACGGTAAATACGCTTCGCACCTTCATCAACTCAACTAATTAATTAATATTCAGTTGCGTTCTTTTTGGATCTCTGACGCCGCGCGTATATGTCTTTGTAGGCCGAGTCCACTCCGTGCACCCTACTTTACAACATGAAGGGCAGGTTGGTGGATGTGGGGAAGGGTACTATAGTGAAGCCTAAGGATCGATTGTTTCACCGCCGGCAGATGCCTGATAACGCCTTAAGGGTCTCCGTGGCGAGTGTGAAAGCGGGCTACGAGGGTCTCCCTCGTCCGATACGAACCGATGGAGAGGATGACGAGACCCACACGCAGCTTGGCCAATGCAAAAATTGGCCGATCCTGTGGCCGAAAAATCTTCTTCGTGTCGAGGTGGCTGGGAGCACACCAACGGGACCTCAGGAAGGTATGACCACAACCCCTCCTACACAAGTACAACCATCGTCTGTGCTGCTTGCTGAGATCGAGAGACACGAGGAAGGAGGGCCAACCGTTCCGGCAAATGATGCCATCTGCCCCATGGAAGAGGATAGGGATCATGACATGGAGGAGGCCGATGATGACCCTAACCAGTATTTCAATACTGCCTTTGACAACGAAGTAACAATGAGTCAACCATATGAATATGAGATGCATGTACCAGAGCCGGAACGTCCTCGGAAGTGCAAGAAGTCTTTGTTCATGCAATCCTCGCAGGACACGCCTCTAGATGCCGGTTCTACCCAAGCTCAACTACTTAGCCAGAGTCGTCCAATGCTAAGCCCGTCAACACTAGGGGTGGTGCTCAGGGAGGGTCTGGCCGACCCACCAACACCTCAGCCCACCAAGAAGAAGCAGAGGAAGAGACCGACGGCGAGAAAATCCAGTAAAGCTGGCAATGTTGGTTCTAGCAGCCAGCTGCCTTCGGCCAAGGTTGACAGTGTACCGATGAAACATGCGCCATTAATCCATGTCGTGGGAGAGCCAATGGTACCGGAGAATGCACTAGCTGCCATAACAGGGCATCTTAGGAGACTCCATGACCATGTGCTTTCGAAAGAGAGAAGCCTCCTCGCCTCGGATGATCCAGGATACCCACTTTATACGGTTCATGTGCCGAGCAGTTGCAAGATGTACGTCCACACATGCCCCGCGGACCTCTTCTTCCTGAGGTTTGATTACATCTTCCAGATGTTTCAAATGAGGACACTCGATTTTATGTTCGTCTGCCTATATGCGCTGCACATGAACTACATCATCCGGAGAGAGCAAGTCACCGGTCTTGCGGTCGCGGACCCATACTACATGCATGAGGGCTTCTTGTCAATCAATGATGCCAACCTTCAATATGCGAGTAAGTACATCGAAGAATTCTTGGTCAGCAATAAGGACAAAGAAATGATTCTCCTACCTTATCATCCCAGGTAAGTCATCCGCGGATAGCACTATAACACATACATGCATTTGAATAGTTACTTTGCACGCATGGAGGCTAACTTGATCGTGCATTTTGCGCAGCGGGGGGTGTCGTGCCGTTCTCATCGTTCTTTACCCGAGTTACTCCCGCGCTCTATATTTGGACCCGTCAAAGAACATACGGAAGAAATATTACACACACATAAAGCATGTTCTAGACAGAGCTATGCTGGGCTTCAGCATGCGGGGTGGCTACATACAATGCAAAAAAACAAATAAGGCCGGTCTTTGTTTCGGCCACAAGACTGACTTCTGTTGCATCCAGCAACCGGCTAGAAGTGAGAATGATGGACTCTACGTCATCCATCTAATGATGGAGTACAGAAGGGATGTGCAATTACTTTGCATGAAATCTTCATCTGATACCCATATCCAGAGATGGGCCGAAGCCTTTGGAGCCATGACGGATAATCAACTTCGAAATGATTTCTACCGGATCCAGCAGGAAATTGCGTCCATCATCATGAAAGATGTCCTCGAAGAGAACGGTATGTTCTACGGCAGCCCAATATCGCAAGCTGACGTCCGAACCCGCATTGCCCTACAGCGTTAGGACATGACGCCGTTCACTAAGCTTGGTGCCACCCTTCCGGATATGGACAGATGGGAAGAGTGCACTGCTTAAGAACAATGTGTCTGTTTAGTTACTTGTTACTTTCTGCATGACGAAACTTCGAATGTCTCAGTGTATGATGAAACTATTAGATGTATAGTGCCGCGCTCTAGTTAATTACTTTCGGTATGATGAAATTTGTTAACTATATTTACTATACATGTTGCTTCTATTTCTTAACTATCTCTTATTCTACACCCTAGTAACGCTGTGTACAAAATCTAGTAAAGCGTGTACAAAATGTAGTAATTGAAAAATATTTTTTATCATCTAAGTTTGTAATTTACTACATTTTTACGAAAATTACTATATTTTACATAGTGTGTTACTATATTTTATATGTACTGTTCTTTGGGGTGTAGAATAAGCTATCCTACACTCACGCTTAGTTTAGCGTTACTATATATATATATATATATATATATATATATATATATATATATATATATATATATATACATCTGGGCTATTCATTACAGCGTAACAGAATATTATTCTATTACCCTTTTGAACTGACGGTTTCGGTGGTTTCTTGATGTTTTCGAAGCGGTTGAACTAATGCTTTTAGTCGTGTTTAACAGATCGTCTTCTTTAGTTCAAAAACTTTTTGTAATTCTTTTGTCGGAACGGGGCGTGTAATATATCGTTGGAAAGCTCTTGACAACCGTATTTCAAGTATTTGAACGTTTTTGCAAAATCATTATGGTTTAAGAGCAGTTTTGGAAAACCGTTTTTTTTCAAAACCGAAAACTTGAATCGTATTTTGGACTCAATGTTCAAACGGTTTGTCGGAATTGAGCAAATAAGATGGCGTTGGAAAGCTGGTGAAAATGCGCATCTTCCATATATGTATTGTTTTTTATAATTCTATATGATTTAAAAGTAATTTGAAAAATGGTGAAATTCTGGGCGAAACGTATTTTCATGATTTTTTGCAAACGGTTTGTCGGATTGACGCAAATAATACGGCGTTGAAATATGGAAAATGCGCAACTTTTTCATATTGAAATGTTTTTCTAATTCCTTACGGTTTAAAAACAAATTCGAATACGGTCAAATTTGATTTTGAAGGTGATTTTTTTTAAAATTTGTCGAAATGGGGCAAATAGTATACCGTTTGATAGCTTTCAAAAATGCGGAACTTAGTCATGTTGAACGTTTTCTCAAATTCATAACCATTGAAGAGTAATTTTGAATATGATGACACCCATCATGTTGTTTTCCGTCGGGAAAAAGCAGTACTTATCTTGATGTATGTGTGTGTTTGTCTTGATGCATTTCTCACAGCAATTTTGAATGGTACCGGAAAAAAGTGTACTTGAGCGGATGTCTGTATGGTTTTGTACTGAGCGTGTCTTTACGTACTAGACTTTACTCTGTATTTTCGGTATGATTTTCCTCGTCACTTCTCAATGACATCATCATGCCCGAACTTGCATAGTTTATACTGTTGAACTGACTGATATTTTTAATAAAATAGAAATGTTTTGTGTTTTCTTTTGAACTCAACATTTTTTGCAACGATATTCTGGACTTCTTTCCTTTTACCACTTGTACTTTTCCTATTTTGAATTTCCATGGTTTATTTGTTTGAGCTTTTTTCCCAAACTTATCTAGGATGTCGTGTTCAACTCTTTCCTGTACTTATATGCTAGTAATAATAGAACATTTCCCATACAATTTTTGTCCACAAAGTACTTATATGCTAGTAATAATAGAACATTTCCCATACAATTTGTGTCCATTTGTGGACATCAACCAAAATAGGCAAGAGAGAGCGCTATGAAACTGATCATTGTTTTCGACCGAACTATTGTGTTCTTCTTTTCCAAGAACTTATTTTTATACATATGAGCAAACATCCCATGTTTCTCAACTTCGAACTTTATTTTTGTTTTCCTGTAAACTAGTTGTATATTTGAGTATGAACTGATGCAAATATAATCTTTGTCGAATTGCTTCAAATATTTTTGTATAGCACACGCACAAACCTAATAAGCATATGTACAAGTACATCTTAAAAAGAATTGCGTTTTTAAAAATCAAATCAAGGTTTCAAATGAATCTACATATAATAGATCATTCAAAGTTTTGTACTATTTTAGAAAAATAAAAGAACCAAATCTGGATACATAGTTTGCAGATCACATCACATATACCAAATAATTATTCCTGTAAAAACAGCAAATGTTTATTCTATAAAAGAAGGATCCAGCAGGAAAGCTACATCAGTACACATCCCTCCAATCAACAATGTTCAACACATATTTGCTGACACATATTTGTTATACAGTAGGTCCCACTGCAAACCACAAGTTAATTACTTCCCTCCAGAACATGGACAAATCCTAGAGCAACCTGAACTGAATGAAGAAACATTTTTTATTCCTCTGGTGGCCTGCGTGGACCAAAATGCGCCTGTGATCTTTTTCTTCCTCTGAACTTATGGTCTTTTTTAGTTGAAACTGATGTAGACATTTTTCGTTGAACTATTGCGGAGTTTTGAGTAGTAGGCACACAACCTGACAAGGCAATGTACAAGTTCTTGTAAAAAGGACAACCAAGTTAATGTAGAGTAATATCATAAGTTCAAAAATAAAAAAATAAAAAGAGTTTTGTACTGTTTTTGCTATAACAACTAAGTTAATGGTGACTCATCAATTTTTCTTTACGATATATCTAAACTTACAGAATTTTCAAACTTGCACTGACGATACTTTAGGTGATATATCTAAACTTAACAGGATTTTGAAGAAACTTGCTGCAAATCATCACTTATTTAGGTGATATATCTAAACTTACAGAGTTTTGAAACTTGCACTGACGATATTTCTGCACACACACCAACTATTCTGTAATTTTTCATGGACTGATGATAGATTACACACCAAACTAATACTATGTATAGTACAAAAATTCTCTATACACATGATAAGGAGATGAACGTCCAGGCGGAGGTGGCGAAAAGCTAGCACCTCCCTGAGCTGCATTTTTAAATGATGCAAGCTTAATTCTTAGGTCACAAGTTTTTAAATGCTAGCACTGCTACCGGCATTTGTAAATGCTAGTGAACTTGAACTTATGGTCTCCCGAGATATGAACTGATTGTGCTAGAAGCACACGCACAAAATCCAACGAGCTGCTGTAAGAACATGTAAAAAGAAAATCAAGTTCATGTATATTAATTGGGAGAAGTTCAAAAAGAAACTTCTAAAAAGTTTGTACTGTTTTTCCTATAACAACTATAGTCATCTTTGCAAACAATGTATATTACATGGTTAAAATAAGTTTTTTGAACTGAACTAAAATAATAAATCATACTGAACTAAAATGAGAAAATGGAAATGGGCATGTTACTGAAATATTAACTGACCGAACTGTAGTTTAGTGGAGGAATTCACACAAGTTGGTCGTCATGGAAGATCATTCCTTGTGGACATCCTATCAAAATAGATGTAGTGTCACTTGATGCAAAAACAGATTCTCGTAGTCCTTTGGAGGTATTATAAACTTCTCCGAAACTTCTAACAATTGATCGCATGAACTAAGTGCGAAAGAAAGTGCGACCTTTTTTTGCAATTTGTGTGAAAAAACATCACTAGACAATCTAACATCTAAAATAATTAGCTGCATTTTTTATTTCTTTTGCTACAACCTGAGTGAATACTGAAACACTGAAAGAAGAGGCTTTTTGGGCACTTTGACTTTGGCAACTTGTTTTTGCTGCAACCTGAAAAAATAGGAACAAGATAAGATTTTGTCAAGTGGAACTTAACAGGGTCTGGCGTTCGAATGATCTAGGGGGTTATGTCCAAACTTTTTAGAGTTTTTATGTAAATATGCATCGATCAGCAAATAGCAGCATTTTAAGCAACAAAATTTTGATAGCAATCATCTTTTGTAAAAACAACAAAAACAGTAGTGCAGCAGCATGCACATTCATCTTTCTGAATTTCTTATCACTTCCTGTAAATGCAAAACTAGAATACATAGCAGCAGCAACCCCACATACACATTCATCTCTCAAATCTCTCTCAAACTCGCTCACTTCCTGTAATGCAATAGGATCGGGGGTCGGGAGCAGAGGTATGAGGAAAGAACAATTAATTGGCAGATGGATTCGAAGTTGAGATCAAACAAAACAAGTTATGATTAAAGAACAATTGATTGTTCCCCAGATTGAATGGATGGAAACGAACAAAATGAATCAATTTGATTACTGATTGCGCTGCGGTAGCTACCTTGTCGAGCTCGAGCTGTTCGTTGAGGGGCACCTTGGGCGGCACGCTTGGGCGGCACGCTTGGCCTCCTCGTTCTCCGCCACGTCAAGGTTGCTGGTGTGCTCCTACTCCTTCTCATTCCTACTTCCTTCTCGAGCGAAGTAACAACATAAACACCACCACTAGCAACATTAAAGGTGTGAGTAAGGGTTATGCTCGAATCAACATTCAGTACCTCTGTACCTTCACTCGTCACCGCACTCGAACAGAAATTTAGATAGAAAACAGAGGTAACAATAGCAGCAATTGGTAGCTGCGTAGTAGTAGGCATGCATCAACAGCAGCAGAAAAGGATGCGGCTGTGCCGGGCAGTTGTAGGTGCAGCAGCAGCTTGCAGCAAGGAGCAGCTTGCACTCAGCTCCTTGAGCGACCAGACATAGAGGAAGCAGTTGGACTGTTGAGCTCGAGGTCCTTGACCCCGCGACTCCTCCAGCAGGCTCCACTTTTTTGCCGCTGAAGCATAAGCAATGGCCTTGGAGCGGGATGCGTCCATGGCGGCGACATTGAACGGACAGGGCTGGCGGTAGGGAACTGATTGTACGCGGTGGCAGGGACATTGAAAGTAGAAATTGGACAACATAGGTACATCAAGTAATTGAACTGACTGAAGAAGAAATAATAAGTGTCGGTGTACTAGAGTAGGGGTACCCTAGTATCCCGAACTCGTGCCCGGGCAGTCGCAGCACCCCGCGGCAAGGCTTGCCTGGTGACCGCCAAGGTCCTCCGCGGTTCCTTTGGAGCCATTCAAGAACAAAGTATTTAAGCCAAGGAGACAAGGCCCCGGCAAGAGGAGCTTGCCGGGAAGGCCACTCAAGGCACGTAGAAGACAAGACCCCGGCAAGAGGAGCTTGCCGGGAAGGCTCGGTGAGCGACAAGCTTCCGGGCGCGACAAGGATTCAGCCGCGGCAAGGCGCTTGCCGCGGCAGGTAGCCTCTCTTCATCTCCGCTCCAGCTCATCCGCCAACGTGTCGCCATGGGACCATTCCAGGCGCGCGTGTCAAGAGGCTGTGCAGCCAGCGGAGAGCAGCGGTAAGCGGCGCTGACATGGGTGCCATCATGGCGAGCGGTGGTGCCCCTGACGGTCCCTGTTACACTGTTCAAGCGACATGGACGGGCATTTAATGCTTTTGTCCCTTGCCGTCAGAGTTAGGTAGAATACACTGTACAAAGTAGCTGTACCAACCGCAACTCATTTCCCATTTTTCCCTCGTCTATGTTGCCACCTGTTGGTGACCCCTTTAGCCCATAAAAGGAGGCCCATGCGCAACGTAGAAAGGGGTTCGGTTCGTTCGGTTCGACTCATTCGAGACCAGAGACACTGAAGCTAGGTTTTGTAGCTCTCATTGCTCCCTAGCAAGAACACAACATAATCAGACAAGCAGCAGTGAGAGTATTATCTCTCCGGAGAGCTCCGAAGCTGGGTAAACTGCTCGTGTGCTTCGCCTCGATCTGCTCTTCGTGCAATCTCCGCCTCCCACAGAAACGAAAGGGGTCCGGTCCGTCGGCCCCCATAGGTGTTCGTGGGTACGATCAGCCTCCCCGACATCTTTGGCGCGCCAGGTAGGGGGTGTCGAGGCTGTGTGAACCTGATCCGGCGTTCACACGAGCGACATCTTCATCATCTTCATCGACATGCCACCGAAGAAGAAGGCTTCGGCGGCAGCAGAGCCGTCCGCGTCAAATCCACCACCACCGGAGCCTACGAGTGGTGGAGTAGACGCCGGCGGAAGAACGGGCGTTGACGAGGGAGCTCATGACGCTGCCAAGTCCAAGGACAAGGCCACGCAGACCTCAGCGTCCGTACACGTCCCGCGCCCATCTCAGGAGATGCGGGACCGACATTGCCATGGTGCTCGCAGCGCCATACGTTCGTTGGGCCAAGATCGAGCTGGTGGATCAAGGGACGCTCAAGAACAGCTCGCGCGCCAACAGGCTGGTGCGAGTGGGGCACGGTCGCCTGGACGGGATACTGCTCCTTCTAACATATTTAGAAGTCCGAGCATATCCCGCTCCTCGCACCGTTCGCCATTGCCGCCCACCACTCAAGCAGAAGCTTTGGCGTGAGCTCAACTGCTCCTGGATTACCCTCCAACGGCAAACAAAGTCGACGAATGGAGGGCCACCATTCAGAGTCTCATCGGCTTTGCCAACGGCGACGCTCCGCGGCAACCAAGCACATCGCAGCCGCGGCAAGACGACAAGGCACGAGCCGGTGGCGACGAGACCTGTGGGGGTGCAACCACCATGCACTCTCCACCCCGAAGGCCAAGATCGCCGACTCGTCGGATCCACCTCGACAGCGATTCCACCGCGTTGTCGGATCCACGAGCTCGTCGCGACCAACGCCAAGTTCTTCAGGAACGACAACAAGAAGACGCTCGAACTCGCATCGAGTGCCAAAGGGAAGCGCGACGTCAATCCGACCAGCGCGCTGGGCCCGCTGTCGACATGCAAGCGCCAGGGGAACCAGGTGACTTGCTGTACGCGGTAGGTTGCCCTACGTTCACTCGTGAGCTGCGGCAAGTCCAGTGGCCCGACAAGAAGAATTTCAAGCCAGACGTGCCAGAGAAGTACGATGGCAGGACGCACCCGTCGGAGTTCCTCAGCATCTACACCATTGCGGTGCAAGCTGCCGGGGGGCGAGACGACAAGATCCTCGCCAACTACTTCCCGCTGGTGCTCAAGCCCAATGTCAGATCTTGGCTCATGCACTTGCCGGACAGCTCCATATCTTCTTGGGCAGATCTATGCCATCAGTTTGTCGGCGCCTTCACAGGCGGCCACAAGCCTCATGGCCAGGAAAGCGACCTTCATCTGCTCGCCCAGAAGGAAGGAGAGTCCCTGCGCAAGTTCATCCAGAGATTCAGCCGTGTGCACTACAACATCCCAGATGTCCACCCCGCCGCGGTGATCAGCGATTTCATCAAAACGCGGAACCGCAGGATGAGGGAAGAGATGGCGATGTGCAAAGTCAAGGACGTCAGTGAGCTGTATGCCTTGGCCGACAAGTGTGCACGTGCTGAGGAAGGAAGAAGACTCCCAGGAGAGAATGCAGAAGCAGGATCTGATAGTGAAGAGATTGTTCCGGCAAGGAAAAGCCGGCGACGGAATAACAGAAAGAAGAAAGGCAAGGACGTGCTAGTTGTCGAGCAGTCCGGCAACGGAGGCGACGCCAAGAAAGCTAAGGTTGGTAGCTCCGACAAGGAGGTTGCCGCGGGCGCCAACTGCTAGGCTGTAGTGGCCGCCGACAAGCAGGACAGCTCCAACAAGCAAGATCTTGCAAGATCCACCGCACTAAGGGCCATGACCTGCAGAGTTGCAAGAAGGTCGAGCAGCTTGTTGAACAAAGAAAGGCTGAGTACGAGCGGCGCGACAAGGAGAAGGCCCAGAATGTGCTGGGGAGTTAGCAAGAAGCGACCCGGCCGGGAGGACGCCATGCAAGGCCAAGCAGCGGCAAGGAGATGACCTCCCGCTGCCACGACAAGGATGAAGACGACATTTACGACGATGAAGATATGGAAGACGACGAAACCGATGAGCAGGAGTTTGAAAGCCACAGAGGTCCTTGCGTTGACGGCGGTGCCTCTCGCATACTTCACACCGCCAACTCAAGCAAAGGATGTGGAAGTTAATGCGGCGTAACCATCCGTAGAGTCACGCAAGCCTCCGAAATGGTCCAAAGACGCCTATCATCTTTGATATTGAGGACCACCCGATGGCATAATCTGCGGTCGGGTGCTTGCCGATGTTGGTCTCACCAACTATCCGCAACCTCAAGGTCACCAAGATGCTAGTTGACGGCGGGCCGGCTTAAGCTCTGATCTCGTCCGCGGTGCTCCGTAAGCTTCAGATCCCGACAACAGCTCAAGAGATCGCACATTCCAAGGAATTAATCCGGGAAGGAGCAAGTCAAGGGGAAGATCACGCTGCGGTAACATTTGGCAGCGAAGCTAAACTTCAGGATCGAGAGGGTCACGCTCGACGTTGTTGATTTTCCATTGCCTTACAATGGGATACTTGGCCGTCCAAAGACTCGCCAAGTTCATGGCAGCCTCTCATTATGCATACAACTTGCTCAAGATGCCCGCCCGATAAGTGTCATTTCTGTCCTGGCGATAAGAAGGATGCTCTTATCTGCGTGACAAGATCTACCGGGAGCAAGAATCGCAACAGATAGCAAGACACTTGCCATGAAGCTCCCGGGGAAGAAGAAGACCAAGTCCGGCAAGAGCTCGATGCCCACCCGCAAGCGCACCTCCTCGGAGTGCTGCGCTACCATCGAGGACGCACCATCGAGCTCCACCGCAAGTGTAAGAAGACGATGGCGGCTCCAGAGACTAAGAAGGTGTCCGCCAAGGGACGGCGGCGATGGTACCTTCACCATCGCGCCACGCTTGACCCTAAATAGGAAAGCGCCGTTGCTTTCTGCGGGCGAACGCCGACGTGTTTGCATGGCAACCGTCGACATCCCCGTGTTCCTGTGAAAGTAATTGAGCACCATCTCGCTGTCTGTCCTCATGCGCGACCCGTCAAGCAGAAAGTCAGGAAACAGGCAGTGGAGCGCCAAGAATTCATAGCAGAAGAGATCAAGAAATTGGAAGCAGCAGGCCTTGTCAGAGGAGTGCTCCATCCTACGTGGTTGGCCAATCCTGTAGTTGTACGCAAGGCAAATGGGAAATGGAGACTTTGTATCGACTTCACAGATGTTAATAAAGCTTGTCCCAAAGACCCATTTCCTTTGCCGCGTATCGACCAGATTGTTGACTCCACCGCTGGATGTGATTTGCTTTCATTTCTTGATGCATACTCAGGATATCATCAGATCTTCATGGCAGAAGAGGATGAGGAGAAAACCGCATTTATCACCCCATGTGGCACATACTGTTTTGTACGGATGCCTTTCGGATTAAAGAATGCTGGTTCAACATTTGCAAGAGTAGTCCATCATGCTTTTGAGCCGCAAATACACAGAAATGCGGAAGCCTATATGGATGACATAGTGGTCAAATGCAAGGACATGGCAACTCTGATTCAAGATTTGGATGAAACCTTTGCAAATCTGCGCAAGATCAACCTCAAGCTCAATCCCGAGAAGTGCGTGTTTGGAGTTCCCTCCGGCAAGCTTCTCGGGTTCTTCGTGTCTCAGAGGGGAATTGAAGCCAATCCCGACAAGATCAAGGCCATTGAGCAGATTGAGGCACCCAAGCGCGTCAAGGATGTACGAAGACTCGCCGGTTGCGTTGCTGCTCTCAGTAGGTTTATATCTAGGTCTGCTGAGCGCGCCCTGCCATTTTTCAAAATTTTGAAAAAGGCGGGTCCAATGAAATGGACTCCGGAAGCGGAGGCTGCGCTGCAGGACTTGAAGAGATACCTATCCTCCACTCCAGTGCTTGTCGCACCTAAACCACAAGAGAAGTTGCTGCTATATTTAGTGGCAACCAATCAAGTGGTTAGTGCTGCGTTAGTAGCGGAGAGGGAGGCGGATGATGAGATGGAAACCATGGCAGATGCATCCAGCGACAAGCAGGGGGCTTCACCGACAAGCTCGTCCCGACAAGGATGGATCTCAAGCAGAGCATGAGAAGATGCGAAAAGGATGGTGCAGCGCCCAGTTTACTTTTGTCGGTTCCCTTCTCAGGGGGCTAGGTCGAGTACTACTGTGTGCGAAGTTGCTTTTCGCCTCCTCATGGCCTCGAGAAAGCTGCGCCATTACTTCCAAGCACATGAGATCACAATCGCCACTCGCTTCCCGCTGAAGAGGATATTGCAAAATCCGAAGCAACAGCAGGATTGTCGAGTGGGCACTGAACTGCCAAGCTTTGGCCTCAAGTTTGAAAGCACTTCAACTATCCAAAGCAGAGCATTGGCAGAGTTCATAGCAGAATGGACGCCAACACAAGACGAAGAAATCCCAGAAACGAGCATCCCGTTCAAGGAAGCAAGCAAAGAGTGGCTGATGTACTTTGACGGTGCCTTCTCGCTGCAAGGCGCCGGTGCCGGCGTGCTACTTGTCGCACCCACCGGCGAGCACCTCAAGTACGTGGTCCAGATGCACTTTCCCAAGGAGCAAGCAATGAACAATACTGCAGAGTATGAAGGTTTGCTTGCCGATCTCAGGATCGCAGCGGACCTTGGGATTAAGAAGATCATTGTCAGGGGTGACTCGCAGCATGTCGTCCGCCAAGTAAACAAAGATTATCAGAGTCCGTTGATGGAAACTTATGTTGATGAAGTGAGGAAGCTAGAAGAGCACTTTGACGGCCTACAAATGGAACATGTTCCAAGAGCTCAGAATGACATTGCTGATGGCCTGTCGAAAGTGCGCCGCACTTAAGTTACCTGTGGAACCAGGGATCTTCGTGCTCAAGCTGACTCAACCAACTGTAGCACCATCAACTGGGCAGAGCAAGAAGAGGAAGTTGGTTTCTGGTGACTACTTTCCGGCAGAGCTCCCTGAAGCCGCCGCCAAGAAGGTCCCCAAGATCAACGCCGACATTGCTGAGGAGCAGTCTGCTCCGACAAGCCTAAGGGTTTGTTTCGTTGAAGCAGACGCTCCCGACAAGTTTTGCTCCGGCTAGCTTGCCGGGGATCATCAAGCTCCGGCTGAGCCGCAGGTTCTCGCCGTCGAAGCGGATGTTCCCGCAGCAGCAAATGTGCCTTTAGTCCTTGTTGTCGAGCCGCAAGCTCCAGCATGGGCACAACAGATAGTCCATTTCCTTCAGACAGGAGAACTACCCGAAGAACAAGAAGAAGCGGAAAGAGTAGCCCGACAGTCAAGTATGTACCAGTTTGTCGACAACATCCTGCATGTAAGAAGACTCAACGGTGTGAAATTGAAGTGTATTCACCAGAAGATGGACAGAAGCTGCTGGCAGAGATACACGGAGGCATATGTGGTCACCACATTGGCAAGAAGAGCACTTGCCGCAATGCGCTCCGCAAGGTTTCTTTTGGCCGACAGCCCTCCGTGATGCAATCGCACAAGTAACCAAGTGTGAAGCGCAAGGCCCATTCCAAGCAGATACACCAGCCAGCTCAAGCTCTCCAGACGATCCCTTTATCCTGGCCATTTTCGATCTGGGGAGCTCGACATTCTCGCCCCTTCCCCGAAGCTGTCGGGGCTTTGAGTACTTGTACGTCGAATCGACAAGTTCACAAAGTGGCCGGAAGTGGAAGCAAGGAGGAAGGTGACAGACAACAAGAATCAAGTTCTTCAGGTCGATTGTTTTCCGTTTTGGGATTCCTAATAGAATCATCACCGACAACGGTACACAATTCACGAGCCGCACCTTCATGCAGTACGTCCAAGATCTTGGCGCCAAGGTCTGCTTTGCTTCTGTTGCTCATCCGAGAAGCAACGGTCAAGTAGAGAGGGCAAATGCTGAAGTGCTGCGAGGGCTCAAGACCAGAACTTTCGACAGGCTGCATAGGTGCGGAAGAAAATGATTGAGTTGCTGCCGGTGGTTCTTTGGTCGATCAGGACGACGCCAAATCGAGCCACTGGCCAGACACCTTTCGCTCTAGTCTATGGAGCAGAGGCAGTTCTCCCCACGGAACTCGTATACGGGTCACCTCGAGTGCTCGCTTATGATGAGCTCGAGCAAGAGCAGCTGCCACAAGATGATGCGCTGCTCCTTGAGGAGGACCGTCTTCAGGCCGCTGTACGAGCTGCTCGTTATCAACAAGCTTGTCGTCGCTACCATAGCCGCAGTTAGTGCCGAAGTCTCGAGGAAGGCGACCTTGTTCTTCGCTGCTCAGTCCACTCAAGAATTCCAACAAGTTGACGCCAAAGTGGAAGGCCCTTTTCGGGTGAGACGAGTCACTAGGCCTGGCGCTGTCCGCTTTGAGACCAAGATGGAATTCGTGAGCAACTCCTGAATATTGAGCATCTTCGTAAGTTTTACCGATAGCGCGCGTTGCGGAACCTGTTCAAGAACCACCTTTTGTACAAGTCTTGCCCATGTTGCATGTAATCCTTTGTACAAAGCCGGGCGAGACCCCAGCAAGATCAAGAAGCTCATGTGCTCCGCACATCTTGTCAATTTCGCATTTTTCTTTTACTCTGCATGTATTATCTGACACTTTGTGCAGCGCCTATTCCGGTAAGCAATAACAAACTGCAGGGCTCCATATCTTTATTTTCTCTTCTTTCTCATTCTCAAAGAGAAGAAGGTTCCCTCGACCACAAGTTTGCCAGGGGGGAAGGAGAAGAGGATAATGTTGTGGACCAAACGTAGCTCGAAGAAATTTTGCCTTACCGGGAAGCAAACGACAGAAAAGCTAAGTTGCCAAAGTTTGAGCAGTCTGTTTTAAATTTTTAAGTTATCTTCCTCGAATGATAGTACTTTGTATGGAAAACCTGTGCGGAGGAACCAACTCAGAGCTAGTCGCGCTTTACTTTGTTTCGAGTCCGCTCAACAACTTAAGTGAGCTGCAACTAGTTGCGATAAGGTTGTTTGTCGGAGGCGGCACCGCCAAAGAAGGCCGACTTCCAGACTCAGCGCCAAGGCAAGGGTGCTCATACCGACAAGTTCCCTAAAAGCGAGGGCAGAAACATACAAAAGAAGGACCCAAGTAAAGGAAATAACATTGCAATCATTGCCTAAGATAGAGTTATATTACAAAAATAACTTGTCGCAGATCTAATAGATTGTTCTCCTAAACATGATCAGCAGCCGACAAGGGAAAGATAAAATTACGGCCTAATCTACGCGTCGCCATCAACCCGCTTGATCTTGCCCACCTTGTCCACAATGGGTGCGATAAGGGCTTTGAGCGCCCACATCGGCATCTCAGCGCAAGGATCTGAGGACGCCGCTGAGGTTGAGACCTGGATTGTGGAAGGCCACCTTCATCAACACCTTCTCGAGAACTCCCGCGCAGATTTGACGCGATTCCTCGCCAGCTGCTTTGGGATCTCTTCCCGAGTCGCTGGAGAGCCGCTACCACGCCTTTGAGGAACAAGCTGAGTTTGGCGCTGGGTTGAGGCGCCGTCGGAGAGTACCGAGATCCACCATCCCCAGCTCCATCAGCTCCTTGTCGATGGCAGCGGCGATATTCACAAGACCTTCACTCCAGAGCTCCACATTATCCCTGAAGGTGCTCTGGGCAGCAGTAGCATTCGCCAGCAGCTCCTCGCTGGCCTTGATCTTCTCCAACAGACCCACCTCCCGCTCCTTGGCGCCGGCCCAGCTCCATCAAGGTGGTCACTTCAGCTCAAGATCTGCCTTGGAGTCCTTGGCGGCGCCGAGCTCTTTGATCCTCTCGGTGAGACGGCCCTGCAACTCGCCAAGAGTGTATGCGCCCTTCTCGCTCTGTGCTTCAGCAAGAGCGAGCTCCTCGCCGCTCTTCTGGAGGTTGGCCTCCAGCTGCGTCACTTTCGTCTCCTACTCTTTCTTGGCGGCCTCGGCAGCTGCGGCAGCGTCCTTTGCCTCCTTGAGAGCTCCGCCAATTGATTGCTCGCGCGCGGCAAGATCTTCCTCATAGCTGTCAAGGTTGATCTTCCGCTGCGCCAACTCGCCTTCTTGCGCAGATAGCTTCTCGGCGGCGAGCCGTTGCTGTTCCTCGACCTCAGCCTTCTCAAGGATGAAGGCTGTGTGCTCTTCAATGAAGTTGCTCCCGCCTTCCGCTTATGTTCGGAGAGCTTCTTGGTTACGCCCGGAGCTCTTCTGCGCGCTTCTCCATGTCTGCTCCGCGCCGCGACAAGTGCTTCCTGACTCCAACTTGGCTTGTCGGGCGCGGTAGAGCGACAACAGCTTTTTCAAAGAATCGCTCCTCCTCGGACTCGCCGCCGCTGCTATTTGGCACGCCGAACAACGACAGCCCAGCGGAGGCGAGTAGCTTCGTCAAGCTCTTCCTCGACCGGTGCTCCGAGCTCGACGCCTGGGGAGCTTGATGAAGACCCCATCGCCGCCTTCAAGTAGGCGCCGGGCTGGGGCTCTCGAGCCCGGCGCAGCGGCCGCGGGCCGAGGATCTGCGGTCGGTGTAGCGCCCAGCGCTCCAAGGCCTCGTGGTCGCCAAGACGATCGCTGACCTCACTGCTTCTGGGCGGCAGCCTTGGCGGCCTCTTCAACGGCGGGCTCGTCCGCGCCAGGTCCCTCCTCGGCGATAATGGCGGTCGCTAATGTTGCCAGCCGCCTCCTCACCGGTGACCTCAGTCTCCATCCGCTCAGCGGCAGATGGATCTGGCGACCAGAAAAAGAAAGAACAGTCAAGCAAACATTCGAAAAGAAGGACGGAAGAAAAAGAACCCAAGGGAAATTTCCGGTCAAAGGGATTACCTGCGATGGGATCTGTAGCCATGGTCTCGACAATCGGAGGATCACTGGTGCCGTCCCTCGCCGGAGAAGTCTCCTTGCCGAGAACGCCCTTGCCGGGAATTCTCCCTTGGCGGCGAGTCGAAGCAGATAGAATTTCGGGGCGGCTTCCGGCACTCCTGATGAGGCTGCTCTGCCCTACACAAACCAATAGTCAGATATCAACAAAGAAGGAGCATCCATGCACACCTAACAGTAAGAAGTAAACCATATACTTATGCCGGGGCCTGTCTGGGGGCTGCTTTGAGGAAGGGTTGCCGGATCCGCAAGGGGTCTCGACAGCGCCTCTGTTGCATAGGGGATCGCTTTGATGACAACCACCGGGTCTTGGCTCTTCGACGCTCTCGGGCCAGCGCCCCATGAAGGAAAGAGTTCGTAATGAAGCAAATCAGATACAAGACGGCAACAAAATTGAAGAAATACAAACACAGCATAGAAGCTACTCTTCTTCTTCTTCCTCGCCGGAGCTGAGCGGAGAGATCAAATTCGCCTCGCCTCCAGTGCGAAGAGGCGGAGGAGTAGGTTCTCTTGACCGATTGGCGGGGTGGCAGCGGTGGCACGAGAGGATCCCGCCTCGATTATTGCATGCGGTGTGGGGGCGCCTCAAGGCAACAAAGCTTGTTGCATGGTGGAGCGTCGCCGCACGGGCTGCGGGTTGTTGGCCTGTCTGCCGCCCGTCCACTTCCCTGCCTTGCGTGAGACGCCTTCTTGGTGGAGCTGTGGCTCCGGCCATGCAAGCTACTTGAAGGTGTGGAGGAGGCGCCCTCGGCAGATTTGCTCGGCTCAACTTCAGGCTCAGCCTGCTCCTCCGCGCCGGCAAGCTCCTCTCGATCGGCAAGGCTTGCCGCCTCTGCTGCCTCCGCCTCCTCCACAGTAAATCCATATTCGCCAGCGGCGGCAGCTGCTGCCGCCTCCTCCAGCCTGGTGGCGATGCGCTGCAGCTCGACGTCGGTGGTGTCACGGGTGAGCCACTTCTGCTCGTCGGGGCGGATCGGCACTTCTTCCAAGCTGTCGAAGAACTGTTGCACGACATCATCGGCGGGCTCTTGCCAAGTTGGAACGATTCCATGGGAATCACACAACGGCATCATCGCATGGATGCGGTCGAGCGAAGAGTTGTTGCATAAAGGAACGACTCTCCTTGGCAACATGAACCACTCGGGGTGATCGGCGTCATGCTTGAACAGCTCGAGCAGCATCCCATCCAACTCCAAGACGGTGAAATTCCAGTTGAGGCCCGGGCGCAGCCTCATGATGTCCGCCGCATTTTGGAACTCCCAAGCAGGTCTCCTCCTCTCCCGCAAGGGAAGCGTGGCGCGGCGAAAGGAAATCTGCGCCAACGGGCGCCTTACAAAGAGTCCGCATGCCCGAGGCGCAAGATCCGGTCACAGCAATCTTCAACCTAGCATCCTCCGCGCCAAGTTGCTCCAATCGCTGCCGCCAAGACTATGGGAGTTTGGCTACCGGGCAGTGAAGGGCTGCGGTTCTCCTCAATGATCCAACACCAATCGGCTCTCCACTCCTCCCACTTGTCGGAGCTCTCCTTCCAGATAGGCTTCTTTCTTGCCGATCCTAGAGATCCAAGCAATCCTCCGCAAGTGTCTCTCCTCTCTCAACGCGAGGCATGAAGAAGTGGCGGAAGAGGGCTACGCTTGGTGGATTCCACAAAGTTTTCGCAGAAGGTGTGCGAAACTGCCATGGTCAGACAGCATTGGGGTGAAATCAAGGAGGCGGCCCGTAGGTGTTCGCGATATCGCAAAGAATTAGAAAGGGCGGCAGAGCCCGCAATAGAAGAAGAGCGCCAAGAAGGGGTACCTGCTCGAAACCAACTCCGGCGCGGCGGCCGAGAGTACCTCGCATGCTGATGCGCCTGCCTCCGCCGACTGTAAGAGGTAGTAGCCTCCTCAGCTCCTTTGGCCGAGCTGGGGTCGAAGGTGGCCCGCCTTTCAGCAGCGCCATGAGCCGCTGCGCCGGCCGATTTCACGCCTTCCGCTTGTCGGCTTTGAGCCATGGCGGAGGTGGTGGAGGAGACCGACGCGCCGATGGCGCTGGTGGCGATGGGGGCGGAGCGCCGCCTCTTCGCACTAGAGAAGAAGGGGGAGGGCGGTTGTTTTCGAGCATGGGACAGCAATGGCGAGGTGGGCGACCTGCCCTGCTTCCTGTTTATAAGGAGGGAGAGGGGCGGACGCCCGCTTTTCCAATTAAAGAAACCCCACGATCTCTCCCCACGACGCCGCAGCCGACGCTGCGGCTGTCTGTGGGGGACGTGGTGGGTCCGGAGCAAGTAACAGCGTGATCTAGGTCACAAGCTGCGTCTCAGCACTGTTTTGGGCCTGGCCCAACAGAGCTCGGCGCCGTGTGGTGGCCCCAGTCCCGGGGCTCCTGTCGGTGTACTAGAGTAGGGGTACCCTAGTATCCCGAACTCGTGTTCCGGCAAATGAGCACCTCAAGGCAAGGCTTGCTCGGTGACCACCAAGGTCCTCCGCTGTTCCTTTGGAGCCATTCAAGAACAAAGTATGGCCAAGGAGACAAGGCCCGCAAAGAGGAGCTTGCCGGAAGGCCACTCAAGGCACGAGAAGACAAGACCCGCAAGAGGAGCTTGCCGGCAAGGCTCGGTGGAGCGACAAGCTTCCGGCGCGACAAGGATTCAGCATGCTGCAAGGCGCTTTGCCGCAGCAGCCTCTTCATCTCCGCCCAGCTCATCCGCCAACGTGTCGCCATGGGACCATTCCAGCGCTGTCAAGAGGGTGTGCAGCCAGCGGAGAGCAGCGAAGCGGCACCGACATGGTGCCATCGTATGAAGCGGTGGCGCCCGACGGTCCTCGCATAATCTGCTCTGCCGACATGGATGGGCATTTAATGCTTTTGTCCCTTGCCGTCAGAGTTAGGTAGAATACACTGCATAAAGTAGCTGTACCAACCGCAACTCATTTCCCATTTTGCCCTCGCTCACGCTGCCACCTGTTGGTGACCCCTTTAGCCTATAAAAGGAGGCCCATGCGCAACGAGAAAGGGGTTCGGTCTGCTCGTTCGACTCATTCGAGACCGAGACACCGGCTAGGTTTTGTAGCTCTCATTGCTCCCTAGCAAGAACACAACATAATCGATAAGCAGCAGAGGAGTATTATCTCCGGAGAGTTCAAGCTGGGTAAACTGCTCGTGTGCTCGCCTCGATCTGCTCTTCGTGCAATCTCCGCCTCCCACCAACCGAAGGGGTCCGTCCGTCGGCCCCATAGGTGTTCGTGGGTACGATCAGCCTCCCGACAATAAGTAAACAATACTCTTTTTGTTATCTAGCCATAGAAAATGTTTTCTACTTTTAAAATGATGTATGACACAAGCAAAGCATGATATAGATTGTATGGACGCACAAGATATATAGACTAAAGTAAGAATTGACCTGAAATGAATCTAGAATAAGTTTTGGACTGAGCTAAATTTAGAAATTAGACTGAACTAGAATTAGAAATTGAACGGAACCAAGTATAATGCAATCGAAAAGAACACACATGTACACTAACTGATTATAAAAGATGAACACGACCGACAACAAGGACACACATGAACTAACAAGGACATACCAATATTAACAGATTATAAATGGTGACAACACATCATAGCAGCTTATGATGACAGATATTAGAACAACACGCTCAGCACAAAATACATTGTAGGTGTGCATTGAACTTTCCATTACCTCATGGTGTGCTTGCCCACCAAAGCCGAGGTGTTCCTTCTGTATCCCTACCACATGCCGCAACGTCAAGCACGAATCGAGCGCACTGAGACTCGACCTAGGCCTAGCACCAACAATTCAGCAAGGGATGACATATGTAATTCAATTAGTTTTCCCAAATTTTAGTTCAACAATTACATACTAGTATCCCAATCCCAACAAACTACATTACATAGGAATAGCACCAACGAGGTAAACTAGATTATACTTTGATGTGAGTTTTTCTTTGAACTTCTCCGTTCCCTTCTCTCAATTGTTGCAGAATTTGACTCGAACTTATAGCCTCGGTGGAGGACTAGACTCAAACTTGTAGCCTCAAGCGGCACTAGACTCAATTTGTAGCCTCGGTAGTCGTAATTGTTGAGCTCGGACGGGCAAGGGAGGTAGAGCTGACTTTGATAAGCACCATACCGGACGGGACAACATCAAGCAAAGGCACGGGGCTGGTTCCCACTGCGCAGGAGAAGCAGCTTGGGGCAGGGTTGAGGTTGGAGGCCGCCTTCACCATGGTAAGCACTGGGTGCGCCTTCCTCACCATGAGTAATTTGCGCCCACACTTTCCCACAAATTGTCCGTAACACAACTTTTAGCAACACCATAAGTAGTAGTAGTAGTAGCATTAATGTAGGTGGCAAGGTAGCAGTGGCAAAATGGTAGGCAATTATTCTTAATTTGCTCCACAACAGCTTCAGTTCACATTTGCTACAACTTTCAGTTGGAAAAGAAAGACAAAACAGATAGAAATCCCCTAGTTGGGGTAGTGAACCTTTTTACTGAACAACTACAATTCTACCATATAGTAAACTGTTGTATAACTAGAAAACAGTCCGGCATCATCTTCGTGTCCAGCTGGATATAGATCACCAGTTTTGGAACTGCAAAGGCCTCGCTTAACAAAGTTGAATATTCACTTTTTCCTTGGTGAGATATACCTCCAAATCTGGTAGGGCGCTGTTAATCATATTGTTTGCCTTCTTTTTCCTTGTCTAATTTTGGTGGTTGTTTCAAGGTTTGTAGGTGATGTCAAGCTAGTGGCCCCTGAATAGTATGCAGAGGCAATCTAGCAGATGTGGGTACTATAAACCAAGGGTAAAACTATAGAAATTTGCGGTCTTATGCGTTATGCCTCCATGAGATATGTGTCCGCCAGAGTGGAATTTCGTATGGTGATCCTTGTGTTACTGGTCTGCTGGTAGCTTCTGTTGTGTTAAATGTTGTAACTCCGGAGGCCTTGGTATGGTTGCGCCCTGGAGCTGTGAGCAGCGATTATTATTTCTAGGCCTTTTGTTAAGCACTACTTAAGCAGTGTGTTTGTCTTCAAACTAGCGAGCTTGCGCTACAGTAGAAATGAAAATATGTTGGAGGGAGCATGCTAGATTATAAGAAATTCTTTTTTCACATTTGACACCTGAACTTCGACTTGTTATTCCCAACAAACCCCCCTTGAATGTTTTGTTTTTTCGAACTTCCCAAGTTTACGTTTTCGAACTGATTGAATAGTAGTATATGATCTCACTAACACGATGAAATTTCTACTGAACACTAAGGTGCATAATATACATACAAGGTACCTGAACAATTTACTTAGCCTAGTCGAAGGAGAAGGTGCAGCAGCAGCAACAAGTTGTGAAAGAAGGACTTGTCGCCCGTGGAGATGTTTGCTCAGCACGCAGCTACTTGAGCGACCAACCGTGGGGCAGCTTGACCGACGAGTTGGACGGCGCGCCAGTGGCCACCGGATGCGGCGACACGGGCGGCTGGCCCGCCGCGGGTGTGGGGTAGGTCGCCAAGGCAGCAGGTAGGGACGGCTGGTCGTGGCGATTGGTGGCTCTGGCGCTGGCGGCTAGAAGCAGCTGGACGGGGCAGCGTGGAAGGGGGCCTGGTGGCGCTGTGGAAGCAGGGGGCAGCGGTGGTGCGTGGAAGCAGGGGGGGGCACCGGAGCGAGGGAGGAGGTGGGGAGGGCAGGCAGCGCCGAGATCCGGGAGGAGGCGGGGAGGGCGGCGCCAAGGATGGGGAGGAGGTGGGGAGGGCGGCGCCGGTGACGAGGAGGAGGTGGGGAGGGGCAGCGCCGGTGACGGGAGGAGGTGGGGTGGGCGGCACCGGATTCGGAGGAGGTGGGGACGGGCGGCGGGATCCTGAGGAGGTGGGGCGGGCGCGCGAGAGAGTGGGAGGAGGTGGGGGCGGCGCGCCGGAGCCCGGGAGAAGGCGGGAGCGGGAGCGGGTGGGGCGAGCCACATCGGGTGGTATGGGTGGGTGGGTTTTTTTTCCAAGACCAAGGGGTTAATTAGCTGATCTAAAAAAGGATGCGCTACCATATATGGAGAGGGGTATAGAATAATATTCTGTTATGGGTAACAGACAGTCCAGCCATAGATCAACTATGGCAAGGAAGTGGTATGCCGGTATGTAAGGCATGTTCCGTGTGTATGATGAGTGGCCGAGTGTCAGCCCAAGTCTCTCGCTTCTCGGCGGAAGCCGTAAAGGGTTTGATAGCAGAGCGAAGTCAAGCTAGTTACTTGAGATTCATAGCACGCATTACGAGATTCGTAACCAGCGCCACGCAAAAACTACTACATAATACCGCTTTTGATCATCGTGGATCGCCTTATCTTGTATGTCATAGTTTAGGTAGATGATGAAACATGTGTCTACGGTGACAATGTAAGAGACATGTGATGATTAACTTGTATCGCTATTTCGAGATGATGATGAGATCGACATCATTTGTGTTGAGACTATGTTGATATGATGAGACTATGTTCTACCACTTAATCCCCAAAAGTAGCCTTCTTTTTCCCTCTTGTTTTCCTTTCTAATTTTGTACAGAATCTATATTTGTTTTAATAAAGGGCTGTGAAACTTTGCCTTGCGTACATAGTAAAAAAAAACTTATTTTTATGTAGTAAAGGAAGAACAACTAATTTGGAACAAAGCTAAAAACATCTTGAAATGACACAAAGTAAATGAAGACGAAATGATGGTTTCGGCATCATGGCCTCCACCTAACTTGTCAAGGTCCATCACTTGGCATATGACATACTCCCGATTCTCTAGTTTAAGCTTGTCCCCTCGATTCTGGCGACATTGTCAATAATATCTCTTCTCTCATTGGAAAATTGGTAGTATGCTACAATATTATAACCAGGACAATTTAATTTATTATATATGGTATATGATAAAGTTAGAGTAATAAAACTTGTAGGAGCAAAAAATATTTTACTTGGATGTATGATAGGAAAATTCCCGTTGTCACAATGCTACTTGGTACTTTTGAATTATCGTCTTTGAATGTAATCTCTGACCCAATTAGCATGTATACTCTATAAAATTCCTTGAAGACTCCCCTGAAATGTATGTCAACTCATTGTCATTCCTCTGCGGATGCTGCTAGGACACTCGATCAGAGACCCTTGGCTGCAACCACAATATAAGCGGTGTTGTATGAAAACCATCAAATGTTAAAAACTTTTGTGATGGGGATATCAAACCACGATGCATGTTTTAGTTGCATGTGCGGTGAAGGGCATCTTTTTCAGTTCAATAAACTGTTTGCGATGAGGCAACACAAAAGGCGGGCAGCAGGATGGGCGTGGCGATACACACCATACGGTTCCAGCGGATGAACTTTTTGTGTTTAGGCAACACAAAAAATGGACAGCCCAATCAAAGGTGTGTGTGATGTACAACTTACGTTCACTTGGATGAACTGTTTGTGATTAAGCGAAGACTAAAGCGGTTCAATATAACAAGATATGTGTGATCTACACGACAAGCAGTGCTGTAATGGAAATGTGTGAAGACCGATAATAACAGGGCGATTGCTTCTAATAAGGCGTATGTGATATACTCATCTACACAACATCTCACGGCAATTGTGGGACCAATGGTCATCCGGATCGCCATAAGGATGCGAAGAGGCATTCCTATCGCAAGGACTAGTTGTTCCGGATAGCTCATGTAAGAAAACTATCAAGTTAAGTGTGCTCAGGCAGGAGCAGCCATCGGATGGGTATTGGATGGGAAGTTGTGTGATGTTAAATTAGGTGATGGGATGGGTCATTTCGGTCAAATGTCGATAATGCCCCATTCCTCAACTAATTTAACCTCGAGTCCTTATTTTGATTTTTTAACACATGTTAAAGAAGGTCTACCACATTACTTTTTGATAATGTAAATCGTGGCACCTGCATTGATCCATCCGACCTATTTGTGATGGAATAGGCGTGTGCATTGTGGGCAAGCAGCTTGCTAGTATTCAACCTTTTGGATTGGCGAATTCATCACCCGATGGATCCGTGTGTGGTCCGTGTTCATTTGATCATCATCTACTTCTTGTGCTAGCTCGATGCTAAGTTTCCATTAATTGATGGCGTTTTATGAACCGCATACGTTTCTGCCATTTCCTCACATGTTTCCGCCAATCTACTATATTGCGTGAGGGGGCGCGCGATGCACGCGGGCGACAAAAGCGCGCCACCGCAGCACATCCACCTTTTCCAAGCATGCCAACCTACCAAAGCGCCGCCTCTACCATCAACCTCGTCGATGAGGAAAAGCAGCGGCACGGCCCGTCGAGGCGATGCACTCCCCGACAGCGCGATGGATGGCCTGTGATGCGGCGTCGCCGCGAGTTAAGCGGAACATTTGGCACATGGCGCTTGGCGCCAGCGAATCAAAAGATAGGCATGTCGCGCAAGACGAGCTGATGGCTTCGCCGTCACGACATGATCGATGGCGCGCCGTGGAAACAAGCTAAGTGCATCCACGCCCGATAGGCGCGGCTCGCCGCTGCAGCCGAAAACGATTGGGCGCCCGCGAGCAAGGCGCGGCACACGCTAACAGAAGAGATCCAGCAGCTTACACGCTTATCGCACTGGCGTCTGGCCCGATACATGTCCCGCCGGTACCCCCATTCCTCGCCGAGAGTGGGCGAGGCCCATAGCACCGTCTTGGCACGAATCTTTGACACGCCGTGCCCTGCCGGACGCCCTTGCGCCGTTCGCCTTGTCTGCGGCCGCAGGATATAACCTTGCGTTGGTCCGTAAAGCTCAACAACCTCCTTGGCCCACCACGGGCAATAGAGGAACATGGGCGTGGCATCCTCGAGCTGGTGATCTCCGATGAAATAGCCAACTTGGAGCTCGAGATCACGCTTTGAGATGTACCCTGGCGTGTCGAGCCACTTAGACGAGCAGCACCTGCAGGTTCCGCGTGAGCCAGAGCTACCCTAAGCAAGTACTGCTGGTCATGGTCTCATGGGCGCGTTTTATTTTGAGAAGTTTTTTGGCGTGGATAGATTTGTATTCACAACAATCATAGTATTGCTCTGTTTATTGCTTTGTTTCAATGTGTGTACTCTGTTTTCCATTCTTATATGTTCTGCTTCAATGTGTGTATATACGCTTTCCATTCTGTATATGTGGATGATAATAGCTAGATTCAAATTAGTATACAAAAACAGATAGAAAATGGAATTCATAATATATATACGTGATGATACTTAACTACTAGGTACAATGCATAAAATTGAAAACGAACAATACTAAAAATACCTCCTGGGGCTAGTATTCCGGCAGCCCCTGGCAGCAACTCACACAGTGCGTGGCGTCTTCCTAATCTTGAGGCAGTACTCCGACTCCTCACTTCTCATGCGCTTTCCAACGTACCCGATCTTCCCGTGGCGCCCTCGATTCAATCATACACTAATCATACCGCATAAATGTAATACGATCGAGATCAAAGGACTCATGGGAAAATATCACAACACAACTCTAGACACAAATTAAAATAATACAAGCTTTATATTATTACAAGCCCGAGGCCTCGAGGGCTCCGAATACACAAGAGAGTCGGCGGAGCAACACAATATCTCGATCTGGGACATAAGTTAGACAAGTTTGCACGAAGAAGGCTAGCACAAAAGCAACATCGATCCCGAAAAGGCAAGGCCTCACTTTTGAGAACCTCCTAACTTCACTGGTGCGTCGGCGATCTCCATGTACTAGTGAGGCACCGGATGGTAGCATCTGGCTCCACAGGCTCCAGACATCTGGTTGCATCAACGGAAGAAGAAGGAAGTGGGAAAAAGGGAGCAAAGCAACCGTGAGTACTCATCAAAGTTCTCGCGTACAGGATCTACACTACACATGCAACATTATCAAAGGAAGGGCTGTATATGTACGAAATTTGCGAGAAATGCGAGAATAGAGAGGCCTAGTCTATCAAAGACTAGCATCTTACGAAACCACCATCTTGCAGCAAGCGGGAGGGGAGTAGAGTAGCATAAAGTAAAGTAGTAGTAGTGTTATCAACCCCTCGGGGATGGGCCGGTCTTTCAAATAACGATGGTAAAAGTCCAAGTATCCGTGTGTCCAAATATCAAGGTTAAACTGAGGAATCACCCTATGAATTCCACTAGATGTAATCATCAAGGTGAGCGTAAGAGGAATCACCCCGAGGTTCACACTTGAGGGTTTACCGCAACCAATCGTGTCGGAGTAGTTAAGGAGAAATCACCCTCAATGACCACAATAAGATAATGACTACTCTACGAGGTTAACATCGGTAGTCTTGAAGGTCTCACCCTCGGTACTCGATAGTAACCCGGTAGTGTCGAACAACTAAGGGAAGAAGTGATGTGCGATGCAGGGCCTTGTCTTCGATACGGTTGATCGGGTATTCGATGATGAAGCGGGGCAACAAGGACAAGGTGGGGGGGTTCTTGATGGGTCACTAACCAACCTATACTAAGCAGTTTAGGATAAGCGGGTGGTAACAATAAGAAGGTTACAAAAGTAGGCTATGCATCGAATAGGAGCAATCAATTCTGATGGCAAAATCTAATGCAAGCATGAGAGAATGGAATAGGCGTCTTGGGATGATCAAAGGAGCTTGCTGGTTGCTGCAACGAGGAGGGAGAATTCGCCGTCGGCGTGGTAAATCACCGGGAACATCATCGGCCTCGGGGTCTACGGAGAGAAGAGGGGAAGAAAAGGTAAATACCGCAAACATATGCATAACAAGGCAAATAGGCGGGGCTAGAAGTGTTGTATGCGGTGCTACGATACGGTCGAGGGGAAGTCAGCAGGAATGTTTTCCGGTTCGGACACAATGTCAGACGAGATGACGGAGAGGAAAGTTCCATGTTCAGATAGTTAGAGGCATCGGCGGAGTAAGCGAACGCGTGTTGAATTCATTAGATTTTTACGAGCAACTTTCATATAAAAACATTTCCATCAAAATTCTGGTTTAAATTCTATGATTTTCAAAGATTAAACCATATTCTAGAATTATTCATATTAACGAGAAAAGGAATATAGCGTCGACATGATGCAATCTTTGGCGTTAGCGAATCAACCGGTCGGTGACCGGTCAAACCAGACAGCGTTAGCGCCCATATCATCAACGTAAGCAAAAAGTGGATTAAACTAATCTAATCGAGGCTAATTAGAGGCGGGCCCTGGTGTGATGACTAACTAATTCTTGATTAATTCACGAATTTTAATTAGCTAGATTTATTTATTTTTAAAATGTTTAAGCTAAGCGGGGCCCGCATGTCGGTTGAGTCGAGTGCTGGATCGGCATGTTGTTGGTCAAACGAGTCCACGAGGACCCGTGGGGCCCAGCGTCGATGTACACGCAGGCGGCCCTACCGAGAACCCACGTTGGCGGCAACCCGGCCAGAACTTCTCGGCGACCCAAAACAGCGGCGAGCGTGCGGAGAAGGCCCAGGTTTTGTCGTCCGGCGACCAATCTATAGCGGTTGAGTCGGCGTTGAGCAGGAACAATGTCCAGCGTCTATATGTGGCCTTAGTGCAAGCTAAAGCAGATGGTGTCGGCGCTAGGTTGTGCGGCGTGAGCCGCGAAATCGAGGCGTTGGTAGCTCTGGCGATGTGAAGTAGCGACAAGTGATGCGAAGAGCATAGTTGGGCTCTCTCGAGCCCGGGAGACTCGACTACGAGCTCGGGCAAGGCTTCGGGCCACGGTAGCCCGAGCGGTGAGGTGATCTGCGGCGGCGAGCTCCACGACAATGGCGGCGAGCTAGCTAGGGAGAACCAGCGATGCGAGAGGAGAATGGAGGAAGGAGGAGCTCACGGCGGCTCAAAACTGCGACAACTTAGGAACCTGAGGTGGCCGGAGGCAGCGGCGATCACCGGCGAAGAGAAGATGAAGGCGAGCTCGATCGAGGCCGTGCGGTCGTTCCCAACCTCGATGGCGAAGCGCGTGAGTCGAGGTAGAGGTCGCCAGTGCGTCTACGTGGGCGTGCTTTGGCGAGTCTTGAGATATGCGGTGGCAGCGGTGTTAGTAGACAGCGGCTGACAGCGGCATGAGAGGAGTCGGATCGGGGCGAGAGGAGAGAGCGGCGGCAGTGAGGCAGGAGCGAGCAAGTGGATGGAGGTAGGTGGGGAGGAGGCCCGGGCGTGTGACGCTGCTATATCCTCCTCATCGGCCGGCGAATGATCCCGTTGGCGGCAGTGCGCCAGCGCCTTGATCGGTTGAGCAGGGGAGGGAGAAGCGACTAGGGAGGTGTGCCATCTGGGTTGGGCGGTGGCTCGGGTGGGCGAAGCTTTGAGTGAGCGAAGGGCCCTCTCTCCCTCTACTTCTCCTTCTCTTTTTCTTTTTCTTTCTTAAGCAGCTTTTGCATTTCTTTTTTAGCCAATAATGACTTGAAAAATTATGCCCTTTGGGAAAAACAATTTCAGAATTAAAGTGCCTTTGCCACAAAAAGGTTGGGAGGCTTTTGGAATAGTTACCAATTTTATAAATTAAAAGGCATTTAATTTATTGCTTAGAGTCCTTTATTTTAAGTAGTTTAGGCCACTCAAACCCTTTGCAAAAATGTTGGTTCACCACCAATATTAGTTGTGGAATATTTGGCACATGATGAACATTTTGTTTTCATGTTTGAGAATTTTGAATTTTGACTTTAGATGGATTTGAAATTGAATTGAGATACGGATCAAGTGAAGATTAGCAATAGTATCATGATGACATTGCACCATGCCACAGGGATTACTGTAGCATGACACGGGGTGTTACAAATCTCTCTACTACAAGAAATCTCGTCCCAGATTTAAGTGGGGAAGTAAAAAGTAACTCCGGGGAAGCTGCCCTTATAGGAGTTAATTTTACGGTTGAACAATTCGAGGGAATGATAGAGGTATCTCTCAAGTTGATACTTAATAAAACATCGAGATCAAAAGTATGAAGGTACAGCAGAAGTCTCAACCAAATGGACAAGCGATTGATACAGAGCAGTGAGGAAGGAGTTGAGAGCATCGGGAATAGATCATCTCTTGGAAGGTGGCTCGTGACATGATCTGAATCCAAATGCAAAAGATACTTTGGAATAAAGGATATCTGGGAGAGTCGGGTTACGATCCTATGGAACTATGGGTCATGGGCCCACCATGTGGATTAAAAGTAGAAAAGGGGCGATAGCAAGGCATGTCGGATGATAGACTGCCGGTTATATTGTCAACAACGTTGTTAGCAAAAGCGAGGGCGGAAGAACTATTTTCCTTCTCGTTGAATGAGGCGGACCAATAGGCAAAGTTCGTCCATCGGTGATACAAAATGTCAGCAACATTAGTGTACGGGTCTCATGACAAGGTTGTATATAAGGGTGTTTTATAAGCGAGGATTTATTTATGCTTATATCATATATATTAGAAGAAAGTTTAAACAAACCAATGGAAAGGAAAATGAAATTATCGGATTAAGAAGACCAACGGAATGGAAAATGTGTTTCACACAAGAATTGGGAGTATATCCTTCCCAAAGAAAAGCGGGGCATGATATACATTATAGGGCGTTAAGTGCAAAACATTTAGATAAAAGAAGGCGAAGAATTAGGATATTACCCGCCTAGCGGTGTTTGGATAATAGATCAAGAAGCATTTAGCATTTGAATTCAAATGCCGTGTTGATATTCAGAATACCATAGTCATGCTTCAAGATAGCAGCGATATGGTGTTTCAATTAAGGATTGGGTGTAGATCATAAGAGATTCAAATCCAAGATTATCTCGGAACGTAAGATATAACCAAACACAATTAGGTCTATGCTGGCAGAAGTCAAGGACGTTGTCGATGATAACCCAATCATCGAGGCGAGGATAGCATTTCTCATCATCAATTCGATTGATATCCACGAAACCCCGGGTCGAATGTATATTGATGGGGGTTGAGGAGTCTGGATTAGGGGTGTCCGAATAGCGGACTATGACCTTTGGCGGACTCCTGGACTATGAAGATACAAGATTGAAGACTTAGTCCCGTGTTTGGATGGGACTTTCCTTGGCGTGGAAGGCAAGCTTGGCGATCTGACGGATATGTAGATCTCCTACCATTGTAACCTGACTCGTGTAACCCTAACCCTATTCGGTGCCTATATAAATCGGAGGTTTTAGTCCGTAGGGCGAACAACAATCATACCATAGGCTAGCTTCTAGGGTTTAGCCTCTACGATCTCGTGGTAGATCTACTCTTGTACTACCCATATCATCAATATTAATCAAGCAGGAGTAGGGTTTTACCTCCATCGAGAGGCCCAACCTGGTAAAAACATCGTGTCCCTTGTCTCCTGTAACCATCCGCCTAGGCGCACAGTTGGGACCCCCTACCGAGATCCGCCGGTTTTGACAGCGACATTGGTGCTTTCATTGAGAGTTCCTCGTGTAGCCGTGCGTCTTTAGGCCCGATGGCTCCTCGATCATCAACAACATGCGCTCTAGGGTGAGACTTTTCTCCTCGGACAGATCTTCGTATTGGCGGCTTTGCGCTGCTTGGGCCATTCGCTTAGCCATCTGGAGAACAGATTAAGCTTCGCCCTGGCCATCAGGTCAGATTTGGAAGTTTGAACTACGGCCCGACATCCGTGGAGACTTGATCTTCGGCGGGTTCGAGCCACAGCCAGCGCGCCGCCTTGTCGAGGGGCATGATCTATCTCTGCCGCGGAAAGTGTCACGAGGCCGCACGAGTCGCTCGACCCTTAGCTCGGAGGCGACACGCCCGATCGAGATGGGTGGCTGAACACCGCCTCGGGGCTGAGATCTCCGCGGCGATTGAGCCGTACACCTACCGTCCTTTGTGGCTTCGTGACTCAAAGCCCGGACTCTCGCCCGGACTCCGAGCCTTCCGCGCCCACCTTGTCGAATCCGATTGGGCGCCGATCATGGAATTCCTTTGCCGCGGACATCTTTCGGCTTTTCGCCCTTTGGCGACATCCTGGAATCACTAAAGTCTCTCTCTTTATCGGGAGAGCCTGGCGGATTATGGTCGGGGAAGGTTGGGATGTGGACGACGAAGAAAATCAAAACCACCCACCACTCGCCGTAGCCGCGTCGATGATTTAACTTGCGACATGCTAAACTTGACTCCGAAGACATCGGATGAATGGGCGATGCAGAGGCGACCAAGAACCAGCGCCTGCGAGACGCTGGAAAGCCACCTAGTCATAGGACATATACATGGTGGACATCCCAAAAGATGAAATGGCGATGGAGCAGCGGGGATGACCCCTCAAGAAACAGCCTAAGCTCCGGCGTCGTGGCGCCCTCTAAATCCGCCATAGCAAAAAATGGTGATTCGACACGGGAGATAATAACACCGGGACGATGCGAAAGACAACCCCTTCCGGCAAGCAGCGGGGAGAGGACGGAGAAGCCAACCCTCATGAAGCGGCGGCAGAAAAAAAGTAGAGGGCGATAATTACATGCCTCCCTCGAAGATGAGGCAAGCCTCGGCAGCGAAGAATTTGTCATGCAGGGGATCACGTCGAACAGGCGTTTCAAGCGGGCTCATAGCCACGGCAAGCAGCCTCAAGAAAAGCGACAACGACTTAGAGCTGACCAAGATTTGCTAGCGGGACAGATGGACTGAAGTCCTTGCGGCAAAAGAGTATGAACTCAGCGCCCCTCCAAGAGCTACCCAACGCGAGGCTGCTACCCCGATTAGAGGAGGAAGCACCTAAACCTACATCACCGGTGCATGATGTGGCTGAACAGCCTCCTGTGGCCGTGGCAGAAGGTATCTCGGCCCTCAATTCAAACCGCACCCGTCGCGCTCAAAAAAACAAAACCAGGGAAATCGCCCGGAACCTGCAAGATATATTGGAGGACAAGGCAAGGCGGAAAAAGATCGATCTATGGATCGCATGGGTGCCCACAAGTACGTGCGATAACCGTCACGCGGATATAGCAACTCGGCCGGGCCGAACACAATGAACAAAGCTCATTTGAGCTGCGTCGTGATATAGCCATGCTGGAGGCACACACACTATGCTTCATAGATGAAGTGATGGATCATCAAATCCACGAGGGTTTCAAACCCGTAAACATTGAATCATACGATGGCACAACAGATCCTGCGGTTTGGATCGAGGACTATCTCCTTCATATCCACATGGCCCGCGGTGATGATCTACGCCATCAAATACCTCCCACTCAAGCTTAAAGACCAGCCGGCATTGGCTTAACAGCACGCCCGTGAGTCAATCGGTTGTTGGGAAGACACGGAAGCCGCATTCCTCGACAATTTCCAGGGCACATATGTGCGACCACGAACGCCGATGACCTAAGCCACATAATTCAGCAGCCGGAGAATCGGCGGAACAATTCTGGACACGGTTCCTAACAAGAAAAATCAAATCGTCGATTGTCCGGGATGCGAGGCCCTTGCAGCCTTCAAACACAACATCATGACGAGTGGCGCCGGCACCTAGGGCGAGAAAAGCCAAAATCCATGGCAGCCCTCACAACACTCACGACCCGCTTTTGCGGCGGGAGAGGACAACTGGCTAGCTTCATGGTAACAACATGACCAAGAGCCAGGTAATTCGGATACCAAGGACAACGATGGCAGGTGGCGTCGCAACAAGCACAAGCACGCGTGCTGGCGATAATGCTTTGATCGACGGTCAATGCGGATTCAGAGGCTCTAAACCGGTCGTGAAAAAGCCATTTAAAAAGAAATACTCCGGGCCGTCCAATTTGGACCAGAATACTCGATCGCTTCGTGCGGATACATGGCACCCGAAAAGCAACCAATCACTGCAACAGGGATTGTTGGGTGTTCAAGTAAGCGAGCAAGTTAAATGCGAAAACAATGACAAGGGCTGCATAGCGATGACGAGGAGGCCCGGCCGCCCGAACAATAGAGACGAAGGGCTTCCCCATAAAGTGCAGACGGTGAACATGATATCGCAACCCACATACCCAAAGGGGAGGCGGAAGCATGCACTAAGGGGCGTATATGCGATGGAGCCGATCGCCCCAAAGTTCAACCCATGGTCTTCTGCGCGATCACTTTTGATCGAAGGACCACCCACTAGCATCCGCCATGGCGTGATTCACGCGTGGTTCTAGACCCAATCATTGGCCAGTTCACCTCACTAGAGTCCTAATGGGCGGCGGCAACTGAACCTGCTGTCGAGGATACGGTCGCAAAATGGGCATAGAACCATCAAAGTTAAACCCACGAAGATGACCTTCAAAGGCGTCATACCAGGTGTAGAGGCCCAACTGTGCGGAGCTCAGTTACACTTGAAGTGGTCTTGGATCCCGGATAACTTCCATAGCGAGAGTTAATCTTGACATAGTCCCATTCGCGGCGGCTATCATGCACTTATCGGATGAAGCGCATTTACAAAGTTCAATGCGATGCCGCCTCACGCATATCTCAAGCTCAAGATGCAGGCCCTCGAGGTCATTACGGTCAATGGAAACCTTTGAGCGCTCTCCGGACGGAGGAGCATGGCTGGACCTTCACGGCGGAAGTGTAAAGCAACCTCTTAAGGCAATTCTGAATCCGGCTATTAAGCGTCCGGACACCGTCAAAGCGTCAAGCGAGTTACCTACAACAAGACCGCCTGGTACGTTCCGAGCACGCATAGCAATGCGGCCCAAGCCCGACCCTCGCGAAATCAGCGAAACCGATTAATGGCGTACATAATTACGCTCTGGAAATACCATGGGCGCAAGAGGAAGCACGACCACGGCATGCCGCGGTGCAGCTCAACCACACGGGGGCTCCGATTGTGTCATTCTTTTTCCTTTTTCTATTTCTTTTTACTTTCGGGACTCCGTTCTCATGAAGCCACATCCGGCATTAGAATGCGCCCGAACACGATGCAACAACCCGAGGAAGCTGACTCGTCAGTGTCGGGTGGTCTCTATCTGAGCAATATATCTGTTTTACAACATCCATGACTTACCTGGAGAGACATGTTAAAATTCCGTCCCTTGCTTATCGCACTATTTGTATCGTTACGCTCTTACAGCAGCCCTTTTGAATAAACAATTTATAACCACATCTATAATTGATTTCCTTTATATATATATATATATATATATATATATATATATATATATATATAACCGAGGGCTTAAGTACCCCATAACATGGTGTGATAAGTCCGAACACTTTCACAAGTCGGCACCCGAACTTATAGCATTATATGCATCGACTCGAATCATGTCTTGGGTCAATAGTTGGGTTTGCCCGGCTCCCATGTTTTGGTACCTTACATTCCGTTATATCGGCTAAGAGTAGCTGGGAGAACCTGTCGGGGTTGGGTGCGACATATGCCAAGGATGGCTTATCATGGTGGGGCGAGTAGAGCGTCGCGGTGCTGAGAAGCGAGATGAGGCGAGCATGCACTTGGCGGATCTTACCCAGCTTGAGGGCTCTCCGTGGAGATAATACCCCTCTGCTTTGCTGCAGAGGTCTCCGCATGATCACTATGGCAAAGTGGGTACAAGGTTGCTCCTTGAGCTGTTCGAGTGAGAAGGAGAAGGGCATGGCTAGCTCTTCTCTCCCCTCTATGTGTCTAAAACTATTAGGGTCCAACCTCTTGCATGGGTGCCAGGGGTTTATATAGGCCTACCCCGAGTACAATAGTATAATCGGATGGGCCGGGTCCCATTGTCTGTCTCTGCAGTCGCCGTCTTCTCCGCTTGACTGCTTTGGGGCCCGCCGACTAAATGAGCCCGCCGATGGTCCAGCATGGGGCGACAAGCCTTGTCGGCGTGAGCGCGAATCTTGCCGGCTGCGGATTACTTTGCCCAGCGCCTCTAATGGCGGGCTTGGTCATGGGGTCATAGCAAGCTTCATGCCGCCCGCTGACAGGCGATCAACATTGCCATTTCTGTCTTGTCACAGGTTAATGGCGTGCGGAGCCCATGGGAGGGCGGCCGACTCTTGAGGGCCGACTCCCATGAGTCCGTCTTGTGGCGCTCTCGCCGTCTGCACTCCGCAGGCAAGCAAGAATCCCGCTATCTTGGTGGTACATATAGGCCGTCGTGGGCTCAGGGCGCCGCCCACGGGGCTGATGTCAGGGCCGGCGTGGCAATAGTGCCGTGCCGGACGGAGATCTCCGTCAGTACGGCGCTCTGTGGCCATGCCTGCCCTTAGTGAACGGGGCAAGGATGGGCCGCGCGGCGGTCGTACCCCGTCCCGTCCGTAGTTGCGTAGGCAGGAGGTGGTTGGAGTCGCGCGCCGACTCCCCATAGTCAGCTTCTCTGGAAGCCGCCAGTTGGGAGTTGGCTTATCTCGAAGTCGTCTCTGGGACTCGGCCGTGAGGCGATCGGACTCTGCCGCCGACTCTCAAAGCGGCTCTTAGTCTTGGGGTCTTGAGGCGCAGCCGCCCGATCTTGAAAGGTCAGGGGCTCGGGTTTGCCTACCGTGGCCCATTACTCCGACAGTAGTCCCAGGCTCGTGAGCGCCAAAGGGCAACCGTCGAGGCCTCAACAGTTTCATCCGGGTGGAAGGATCGGGCCTTGCTTTCGCTGCGTCTTCCCTGGGCCGACTAAGCTGGAGTCGGACTTGCGGGGAGCCCGTCTTGCTCCTCAAAAGGTTTGAAAGTCGCAGCGGGAACTAGGTAGCGTGCCTGATAAGCTTCCCGGTGGCGGCCCGTTGCAGGCCCGTCGCGAGACACCACGCGGCAGTGTCAGTCTGCCCACCCACGCGCGTGACGAGACAGTCCGTCAGGCGGGACCCGCCACTACCGCGCCCCGGGACGCGAATGGATCCGTTGCGGTCGTGCGGGCGGTTGGGGTTCCCACGTCGTTACTGCGCGCAGTAACTTCATGTGTTAAATCATGGGGCGTGGGGCTGGTGGCTGTTAATCAACGCCCGCCCCGCGGCTTCTCAGCCCGTGAGCCTATAAGTAGGCGGGAGGAGGGGGGCGGCGAAGCATGCGCACCCATCTCCATGCTTCCCCGCTTCCTCTTGCTCCTTCTTCCTCTCATTTCTTCTTCTCCTTGCCGCCGTCGCACCGAACCACGCCACGCCGCGGAGATGAGCTCTTCCTCCGCGCGCTTTACCTCCGCGCGCGTGCTCCGGCGTGTGGGGCCACTCCGAGTGGGCAGCGACCACATCGAGTTAAATCCGCCCGAACGCGCGCATCTCGGCAAGAGCTTAGTCACGGACCAGCTGCGCGGCGGGTAAAAATAACGCCCGGCGCCCGGAGGGCGGCGGGTCTTATTCGCTCGCACCTCATGCAGCGGACTAGTGCTGCAATGGCGGCTTCTTCGCGCCTTCTTTGAGTTCCGGGGCCGGCCGCATCACCTCCTCCGAATCACGGTGGTGCTCCAGGCTGCCTTCGCCGCCTTGTGCGAGGCTTCCTCGGCGTTCTCCCCACCGCCGAGGCTGTGGGGGAATTCTTCGATCAAGCTCGGCACGCGTGCGTCGCGGCGTGCCGCTCATCGCGGTACCTTCATCGTGATCACGGGCGGTGGCGAAAACCCTTTCCCGCCATTCCGCTGATCAAGTCGGTGAAGGCGTGGCGCGATCCGACTTCTCGTGAAGAACGCCGCTCCAAAAGCGTGGGTCAACCTGCCGCCTTACGGGCGGCGTGCTGGGAGGCTCCCGGCTGGTCCCACGGTCAGGCCAGCGGCTCCTGCCCGGCACGCGCGCCGTCCAGCGACTCCGAATCTTGGCCTTGATCGGAGGAAGCTTACCCGGGCCCGGCGTGCTGTCGCCGCCGTGGCGCCGCGAGTCCTCCGCTCAAGGCGATCTCATATGATACTGTCGGATGGCTACGGGACGGATCGGATGTGCTCGAAGGACATACCCCGCAGCGGAGGTGGCGGACACGGTGAACTTCTGGCGAACTGCAATCTTCGGACGGATTGGCAGTTCGGCAGGAAGACATACTCATGCGTAACCCCCACCTGGTAAGTCATCTCTCTTCCTCTTACATTTTTCTTTTCAGCCGAATCCGACTCTGATTTTCTTTGGTTTTTTGAGTTAGAACCCCTCATGCAGCCCTCGGCCCGGCACCCGGGGCCAGCCGTGAGTTCGTCCCGACGGGGGCGGAGAGCAATGTCGGCGACCACGACTTGAGGCGGCGTGGCGGCAGCCCGAAGGAGGAGGAGGAGGAGGCAGGCGACTTCAGGGCCCTCGGCTACCTTCGCCCGCCCGGCACGAGGATAGACAGGGAAGTCGTCCCCGCCGCCAACCGAAGGTCGACCAGCGGTAGCGCGAGTTCCTCCGCCCGGCTTGGGTGGTCGGCCCGTGAAGAAAGCGTCGGGCCGGGCCGAGCTTGCCAGGCGGCCGGTCGAAGAAGTTCAAGGGGACGGCTGCCGCGACCCAGCGGGAAGAGGCGATCGCAAAGGCTAACCGCTTCTCAAGGAAGTGAAAAAGCCGCCGCTGGTCTCCACGTAAGCGCTTCTGCTTTGTCCTGTTTTCTTCTGGTAAATCTTGTCCAAGTCTTTTACATGTCTTCTTTGCATCAGGGCTCCCCTTACTTTAGAAAGTCGCGCCGCCTCCGTCATGGAATTGGCGGAGGCGTCCAATACTCGGCGGATTGACCACTGCGCCGACCTCCGGGGCGGCCAGGCAGCGCAGGAGAAGCCTTGACGAGGAAGAAGCCGCCCGCTGGAGAAAGCGGAGGATGAGAAAGCGGCGGCTTCCGCCTAGAAAGCTGGAAGAAGGCGAAAAAGCCGTCGCGGCTAAGCGGCGGGCGAGGCAGCGCCTCAATCGGCGTTGCTCGTCACCCGCTAAGCTCCAGCGCCACCGCCGCGAGTTGAAACGAGAGAGGCGGCAGCAGGTTCCCGTCATGGAGAGGAAGCGGCGAGACCTCCATGTCGAACGCGGCCGTGCCGCCCCGCCGCCCTCCGCCGCCGTCTGAGCCTTGCGAGGTAAACAGCGAGTGGACCGCGGTGCCGCCGGCGAAGGCGAGCCGTGGCGAAGCTGCTCCTTCAAATCGCCTCGCCGGTAGCGCCGCCGTCTTGAAAAGCGACTTGCGGCGCCCCGCCAGAACCGGCGTTGCCAGCTCGGCCATCCCAAACGCCGAGGCGACAAGTGCCGCGCCCGTTGGGTGGGTGCGAGGAGGCGGCACAGGTCCGCTGAACCAGGCAATTCTGGATGTCCAGGCTAAGCTGCGAGCCGAGGGCGACACCATCCAGAACTGCACCAAGGCGCACCTGGCGTCACGAACCGTCGTTCGGGTATGTTTCTTCTTTGAGTTTTTCTTGTTCTTCTCTGTGGGGGAGCGCCAGCGCACCCACTGGGTGTAGTCCCCGAGTTTTGGGCCTGCTGCTGAGCAGGCGGCTCGGAACTCTATCTGGCGAGTTCAAACATTTACCTTTATGCAAAATGCTTATCACGGGAGTATCACAACCTCCGCGCCCTTGCCTTCAACCACAATGTTGAGGAGCTGGGCAAGCGGACTGTCGACTGTCGAGGCGGCGAGCCTTCTTTCTTCTTGGTAGGCGCTGGCGCCTCCAGCGAACATATAATCCCGAGATTGGGCGGCTGGCGGCGGTCGGGCGGATCTTCGCGACCTTCTTAGTTGGCGACTTAACGTCCTTTTTCTTTTATTCTTGAGGCCAGCAGCACTCTCGAGACGGCAGCTGGGCGCAGACGACACGCCCTGCGTGCCAAGGGAGGAGTGCAGCAAGCTGCCCAGGCCGACCTCTCTGCTTCGCGGTGGCGAAACAAAGGGAGCTGCTTAAGAAAGCGGGGCAGGCGAAGAGAGAAGCCGCTCTCTGGCGAGTTCAGCGGCGTTCCTCTGGACCCGACAAGGCGCAGCTGACCTCCGGCTTCCATGAAATTGAGGACATAAATCGATGGTGAGTTTCTTTACTTTCTTTCTTTGAGCCGCGACTCTGGGTGGGCTGACTCCTGGTTTTGACTTGCTTCTTTTCCGTCTTCGCAGACTTCTTCCCGGCCACCGCGGCGGCCAATCAAGCCATCGAGGCTGATCGCGGCGGAGAGGGCAAATGGTGCGGAGATCGCTGCCGCCCGTACCCTTGGCGAGCAACCGAGCGCCGAGGCTCGTGCGTAACGGCCCATCGGATCTTCGCCCGGCTTCAGCGATGTCGGCGCCCAGGCGATCGCTGCCTTATGGCGGATATGCGATTCTGCGCACTCCGGTCGGACTGCCGGTAGGCTGGAAATCATGACTGGCCGTCTTGAGCACTGGAAGGTTCATGACCCGGTGGGCTGGCCTTGGGCCTTGGAATTCGTCAAGGGGTGGTATCCAGGGCTGGATCTGGACCGGCTGTGTAACACCCCGGATGTAACCTTCCATATTTGTAATTCCAACTCTTGCCATTTTCGGCATTGTGATATGATATTCCCTCCGTGGTTGGGTTTTTCTTCATTTTTGCATTTTGTCCATGTCATGCATTTTCATATCATGTCATCATGTGCATCGCATTTGCATACGTGTTAGTCTCATGATTCGAGCATTTTCCCGTTGTCCGTTTGCAATCCGGCACTCCTATGTTCCCGGCGTCCCTTTTACGTTTTTTCGTGGCGGGTACTAAACTTTCTCGGAATGGACGAGGTTTGTCAAGTGGCCTTGGTATACCACGGTAGGCCACTGTCAAGTTCGGGTCATTTGGAGCTTTTAGTACTCAACGGTTAACCGCTGCCCGCCGCCCGCCGCCTTGCCAGGCCTTGGGACCTCGCCGGCCAATCGTCGCCCGCCGTCGCGCGATCGCCGCCTCCCGCGGCGCCGGCCACCACCGACCCACTGCGCCGGTCTCTCCTCCTCCGGCCGCTCCCTGCTCGGCTGGGATCCAGATCCACCACCACCCGAAGGTTGACTTCTTCCCCAAAAAATCGTCTAAGTTTTATTTCGGTGATTAATTTGTGGCAGTTTCAGCGCATCATAACTTTGCCCGTAGCTCCGTTTGGTGCGTGTAATATGTCAAAATGTTAGCCTCGAAGAGTAGATCATTTCATCTCATTGCATCATTTTCATTTGAGCTCATCTTGATGCCCGAAATGCTGTTGGAAGAGGGCTATGTGATGTTAGTTTACATTTCTTAACAGAACATGCACTTTGTCATTTTTGCCATGATTGATGTGTGCACCCTATGAACTTGAGTCCTACATGTGTTTTGTAATATGCCATGCCATCTTTCCAGGGGTGTATGCCATGTATTTTTTTGATTTCTGTGGTGACTAGCACAAGCATGCAAACTAGGCTTCCTGATGTTGCTGATTTCAGCCCCTGTTTTGCTGATATTTTTATGCCATGTTAACTTGATCCTACCGAGAGATCCATGCATATTTTGAGATACTTCAGTAAGGATGTTTTGAACATATGGTTGTGCTCTATCCATCCATGCCTTTGTTTGCAATTATGGAGTGCCATAGCTTGAGTCAATCGAGCTCTACTTTTGCTATAAAATGTTTCCTGGCAGATTGTTTACTTGTTATTCAATTTTGCCAAGGTTGTTGTAGTTGATCATGTATGCTATGATGTTGTTCTTGCCATGTATGTATTCTATGCCATGTCTTCTTGATGTATGTATGCTTATATTATCATGTAAGGCTCTATAGTGAGTGCTTTGAGCTCTTAAACATGCCTACTTGTTATCTGTTTTGACATGCCACATTCTGAATCATTATGAAACTTGCGGTATTGACATGGGGTTACTATATTTTCTGATCCTTTTGGCTTATGGTCGAGTAAGGGACTTTTGTTCTATGCTTTGAGTAGATTCATGCCATGCCTTGTTTTGCTATTATAAGTTCCTGTAGCATGTTGTTTTCTAGCTCGAACATTGCTACCTGATGCTGTTTTTGCCATGTTCAGTAATTTCACTAAGTCTGTGAAGCTGATATATTTTGCACTTTTGCCATGCTTGGTTGGACCTGTTATGTTGTGAATTAGCCGTAGCTCAGTGTTCATCTTTTGTCAAACATCTTGAGTAGATCACTACCATATGCTTTTCTGGTACGTTTGGGTGCAGTAGCTTATTTTCTTGTTGCTTGCTAAGTGGTATCATGCTGTTAATGGCAGATTTGTGCCATTCTTGTTTTGCTTGTCATTTGCAAACCGTGCATCCGATTTGGTGATCTTTATATCGATTTCAACGAAATCATCTCATCTTTCAGAGGCATACTTGGTTTGCCAAGTTGATGCCTGGTTCATCATTTTCCTTCGGAGCATGCATCGCATTGCATATCACATCTCATATCATGTCATGTTTTGCATCATGTTGCTTGTGCATTGCACCGTGATTTATTATGGTTCCTTTGTTTGTGTTCTTGCTTTGGGTAGAGCGGGAGAGATGCGTGAGCGAGGAACCTGTTGAAAACGCTTTAGAGGATCAAGCTTTCGACAACTCTGAGAACTTTGCAGGCAAGATGACCATACCCTCGAAATCACTTCTATCTTTGCTATGCTAGATGCTCTCTCTTTTGCTATGCCTATGCTATGATGCCTATCACTTGCTATATCATGCCACCCATATTGCCATGTCAGCCCCTAACCATCCTTTCCTAGCAAACCGTTGCTTGGCTATGTTACCGCTTTGCTCAGCCCCTCTTATAGCGTTGCTAGTTGCAGGTGAAGATGAAGTTTGTTCCTTGTTGGAACATGGAGATGTTGTTACTTATTGGAACATGTTTACTTGTTGGGGATATCACAATATATCTGCTATAATTAATGCATCTATATACTTGGTAAAGGGTGGAAGGCTCGGCCTTATGCACAGTGTTTTGTTCCTCTTGCCGTAGTTTCCGTCATACCGGTGTTATGTTCCTTGATTTTGTGTTCCTTACGGTTGGGTGATTTATGGGACCCCTTGACAGTTCGCTTTGAATAAGACTCCTCCGGCAAGGCCCAACTTTGGTTTTACCATTTGCCACCTAAGCCTTTTTCCCCGGGTTTCGCGAGCCGAGGTCATCTTTATTTTAACCCGGGCCAGTTCTCCTCACGAGTGCTGGTCCAACCTGTCGACCGCCCGGTGTGCCAGGGAACTCTGAGATGGCCTATCGGAAGTTTGGACAATCGGTGTGCCACGAGCGAGATATGTGCAGCTCCTATCGGGTTTGTCGGCACATTTGGTGACTTTGCTGGTCTTGTTTTATTCTGTCGAAATGTCTTGTAGTCCGGGATTCGAGATTGATCGGGTCTTCGGTAGAAGGAATATCCCGTTGACCGTGAGAGCTTATAATGGGCTAAGTTAGGACACCCTGCGGGTATTATCTTTCGAAAGCCGTGCCCTTGGTTATGAGGCATATGGAATTTGTTAATGTCGGTTGTAGAAAACCCGAAGTTGACCTCAATTAAAATACACATCAACGCGTGTGTAACCGTGATGGTCTCTTCTCGGCGGAGTCCGGGAAGTGAACACTGATGTTGGAGTTATGCTTGGCGTAAGTAGTTCAGGATCACTTCTTGATTGCTACTAGCTTCACGTCCGTGCCTTGCTTCTCTTCTCGCTCTCTTTTGCGATGTAGCCACCATATATGCTGAGTAAACTTGCTGCAGCTCCACCTCACTACTCTGTCCTTCCTATAAGCTTAAATAGTCTTGATCTCGCGGGTGTGAGATTGCTGAGTCCCGTGACTCACAGATTCTACAAAACAGTTGTAGGTGCCGGCGATGCGGTCAGGTGGCCTAACCCGAGCTCAAGTGGGAGTTCGATGAGGAGCGTGGTGCGTTACTATGTGTCTTTTCTGATGATCGATAGTGGAGCCAGTTGGAGACGATCGGCATCTGTGTAGCATTTGGGCTATCTTCTTTTATTTTGGTTCCGTGAGTCGGACCTTGAGTGTAATCTGTATGATGGATGTTTATTTATGTATTGTGTGAAGTGGCATTGTAAGCCAACTATGTATCTCTTTCCTTATGTATTACATGGGTTGTGTGAAGATTACCTCACTCGCGACATTGCTTTCAATGCGGTTATGCCTCTAAGTCGTGCCCGACACGTGGGAGATATAGCCGCATCGAGGCGATCTGGCTGGTTGTGTTCGGTCGAGAGGCCAGGCGGAGCTGCTGGCTGCGGAAAAGCGCCCTTGTCGGCGTCTTGGCTGCGATCGCCGACTTCTGAGATACCACATCTTTGTCCTGGCGGGCTGAGGGCGGCGAGGCGCCGCCCGAGTGGTTGGGATGAACCGGATTATAGAAGAAGATTGGCGGAGGTGATAAGCTCCAGCGCCGAGGAGGAAGAGCGGCGGAGGATGGAGATGAGGCAGGCGCCCGAAGGCGGGCGGCGACCAGCCTCAGCTTCGACCGTGCCTCCGGCAAGCGCGCCCGTGCAGGCGGCTGCCGCGAAGATGATCAAGCGAGTGTAACGCCCCAGATTCGATGCGCCAGGTGTCCGCCAGTTATTTGCCGTCTTTTCCATGCCATTTCCTTGCGTGTTGCATTTTGCCATGTCATCGTGTGCATTTCATTTTGCATACGTGTTCGTCTCATGCATCCGAGCATTTGACCGTTGTCCGTTTTCCAATCCGGCACTCCTATGTCTCCGGCGCCCCCTTTGCCTCTTTTAAGTGGCGAGTTTTAAACATTCTCGGAATGGACCGAGGCTTGTCAAGCGGCCTTGGTATAGCACCGGTGAACCGCCTATCAAGTTTCGTGCCATTTGGAGTCCGTTTGATACTCAGCGGTTAACGGAGTAACACGTGAAAGCCTCTTTGTGTGCAGCCCAACCCCCTCAAAGTGGCCCAATAACCCATCAAACCCCTCCATGCTCTCGGTCGTTCGATCCGCGATCGTGTGGTAGCTCGCTCCTCTTTTCACTCTCTAGCTCCCTACCAATAAATAGGTCCTCCCCCCTCCATTTTCGCGGATGAATCCCCCTAACCCTAGTCTCCACCTCCCTCTCGCCCGGCGGACATGTCCGCGCCCGCCGGACAAAACTGCCACCGCCCCCGCGCCAAATCAGGCGCGCGACATAACACCGCCGCCCAGCCGTCGTCCAGCCGCTTCGGGCCGTGCGAGCCCGAGGCCCGAGCTGCGCCCGCCGCTGGCTCCCGCCGCCTCCGCGTGCCTCCCGCCGGTGCCGACCGCCGCCGCCTCACCGCCCGACCCGCCACGGATCTCCTCCATCTCCGGCGGCTCCTCGCCGGAGCACCTCGCGCCGCCTTCACAGGTCCCCTCAGCGCCCCGCCGCCAGCGCCCTCCGCCGCCAAGCCAGTCCGCCGCCCGGTCGCGGATCCGGCAAAGGCAGCGGCGGATCCGCTGTCCCGCCGCGGAGCTCCCTCGCATCCTGCAGCGCCGCCCTTGTCGGGAAAACCCGATCGGCCGACCTCGCTGAGCCGCCCGGTCCAGCGTGGGCCTCGTCCTCGGCCCATCTCCCTCGACCGCCTGGCCTCCCCTGCGACTTGGGCGAAGCCCATGGTGAGCCCCGCAATCCAGCGCCCGTGCGATTTTAGCTATATTACGCTTATGCATTTTTTTGCGAGAAGCGGCTAAGTCCCAATTCGATAATTTTTATGCCATGTTCATCGCATCATAACTTGCTGAATACTGCTCCGTTTCGTGCGTCTAATTCGTCAAATTGTTCGCCTCGACGAGCACTTCATTTCATTCCATTGCACCATGTTCATTTGAGTTCATCTTGATGCCTGAATCTTCGTTGCAAAAGTGCTATATGATGTTAATCTCTTTGGCTATTATAACTTGATGATTTGTCATTTTGTTGCATTTGATGTGTGCATCTTATGAGCATGAGCTCTACATGTGTTTTGTGCTATGTCATGCCATCTTCACAGTGGTGCCATCCATGTATTTTTGTGAGTTGTGTGCTGAGTGCATCGAGCTTGTTAAGTAGGGTACTTGCTGTTGCTGTTTTGGTAGGCTGATTCCGTTATATTATGATTCTTTGTAAACCTGCTGCTACAAGTCATTCTATGCATAATCTGGAGATGTTCACTAAGGATGATTTGTTATACATGTCATTCTCTATCCATTCATGCTGCTGGTTGCATTTATGGCCTGCTGTAACTTGTTTTATCTTGCCCTCAAAGTTGCTAAATAATGTTGTTGTCATTTGTTATCATTAAGTTCAATGTTGCCATGATTGTTGTTAGTGATCCATACACTCTATGAACTTGCTATTGCCATGCTTAGCTTCATAAGCATGTCTTCTTACTGTGAGTTTCCTTGCCATGCCATGTATTGCTCTGTAGTGTGTGGTTCAAGCTCACCAACATGTCTACTTATTGTTGCTCCTGCCATGTATGAATCTGTCATATCATTTGCCATGTTTACATGGGTGCCATCATATTTTTCGTGCCCTTTTGGCTCATGGTCAGTAAAGGACTTCTATTCTATGCAATAAGTAGATTCATTTCATGCCTTTGTTTGCCATGATAAGTTCCTGTAGCATGTTGTTTGATAGCTCTAAACATTGCAACCTGATGTTATTTCCTGATAAGTCTGAAACTGTTATTATATGCAATCTTGCCATGTGTTTTGAGCATGTTCTAGTGATTTCTGGAGATAGATCAGTGTTCATGTTTTGCTATCCTTTACCTGTACATCTCGTCCATGCCTTTTGTTATCACGTTGATATGTTGTAGCATAGTGTTTTGATGCTTGCAATATGCCTACTTCTTTATTATGGAATGATTGTTGTTATGACTTGTATAGTGTATGTGTTGAACCATTGCCCCGTTTTGAGTGTGCTCTATATGAAACTTGCTTAGAATTGCATGTAGCTTCATATTATCATGTTGCATCTTTGTTTTGAGGTGTTTGCTTGATGTTTGAATGCATTTTGCATCAATGCCATGTTTATCTTGTTTTGCTCATATCTTCTAGGCCGTAGCTCCGAATTTAATGAACTTTATATGTAACTTGACTAGAATATCGTGTAGATTCTCTTGGTGCATCTTAACTTGCTGTTTAACAACTTGAACATAAGGTTTATTCAGATCTGGACCAAATTCGAAATTTGGATATGAGGACTTATCGAATTTGTTATATGTTGTTTCCGGCCTCATTTAATCTTGTCTTGATGTGTTGTTCTTGTATGCATCATCTCTTGACATGAGTAGCCTCATCTAGCTTTGTCATGCATCATGCTTGATGTGCATCATGTCTTGTATATGTGTGGTGTGTTTACTATGTTGTGTGCTTCTTCTCGATAGTTCCCGTTTCGTTGCGATCGTGAGGATTCGTTCGTTTACGCTTGGTTCGTCTTTGTGGCTTCATCTTCTTCACGGACTCGTTCTTCTTCCTTGCGGGACTTCAGGCAAGATGACCGTCACCTTGGATCTCATTACTATCATTGCTATGCTAGTTGCTTCGTTCTTTCGCTATGCTGCGCTACCTATCACTTGATGCTCAAGCCTCCCAAATTGCCATGAACCTATAACCTTTGTCACCCTTCCTAGCAAACCATTGCTTGGCTATGTTACCGCTTTGCTCAGCCCCTCTTATAGCGTTGCTAGTTGCAGGTGAAGATCAAGATTGCTCCATGTTGGATTATGTTATGTTGGGATATCACATTATCTCTTATTTAATTAATGCATCTATATACTTGGTAAAGGGTGGAAGGCTCGGCCTTATGCCTGGTGTTTTGTTCCACTCTTGCCGCCCTAGTTTCCGTCATATCGGTATTATGTTCCCAGTTTTGCGTCCCTAACGGGTTGGGTGATTCTGGGCCCCCTTGACAGTTCGCTTTGAATAAAACTCCTCAGCAAGGCCCAACATTGGTTTTACCATTTGCCTCACCACCACCTACTTTTCCCTTGGGAGTAATGCTTAGGGTCATCGTTATTCAGCCCCGGGCCAATGCTTGTCTAAGTGTTGGTCGAACTAGAATCCTTTGCAGCGCCACCTTAAGGAAACTTCGAGGATGGTTTTAGTTATGCGGTGTGCTCATCCGGTGTTGCCACGAGCGAGATATGTGCAACTCCTATCGGGATTGTCGGCGCATCAGGCGGCTTTGCTGGTCTTGTTTTATTCTTGTCGAAATGTCTTGTGGCAGGATTACGAGACTGATCGGGTCTTCCGGGAGAAGAATATCCTTCGTTGATCGCGAGAGCTTATCATGGGCTAAGTTAGGACACCCTGCGGTTTGAACTTTGGCCGTGCCCAGCGGTAATGTGGCAGATGGGAATTTGTTAATATCCGGTTGTAGTAAACTTGAAGTAAACTCTTCTAAAATACACCAACCGTGTGCATAACCGTGAGTGTCTCTTTTAGGTGGATCGAGAGAGAACACGGTTTCTTGGGTTATGTTTGGCGTAAGTAGGAGTTCAGGATCACTTCTTGATCATTGCTAGCTTCACGACCGTTCCGCTTGCTCTCTTCTCGCTCTTATTTGCGTTGGTTAGCCACCATATATTCTTAGTCGCTGCTGCAACCTCACCACTTTACCCTTCCTTTCCCATTTAGCTTTGCTAGTCTTGATACCCATGGTAATGGGATTGCTTTGAGTCCTCGTGGCTCTGATTACTACACCACCAGTTGCGGTACAGGTTTGCGATGATCATGGCGTGAGGCGATGTTTGCTTGTATTGGAGTTCTTCTTCGCTTCTTCTTCAATCGGGGATAGGTTCGGTTGGCAGCTGGGCTAGCAGGTGGATATTGTTGGAGTTTCTGTTTTGTTTCATCCGTAGTGGGATGTTGATCTTGTATATGATGTATTGTTGTGTTCTTGTGACATTGTATGTCTTGGATGTATCCCAGCTATTATGTAATGTTGATGTAATGATATCCACCTTGCAGCGTCTTCAAGATCTTCTATCCTTGGTGGGACCTTGAGTTCCTTTAGGATAGAATTCGCATCTTAGGCGTGTTTCCGAGACTATCCGGCCGGCCGCCCGGCGCCGACACCGCCGTCTCCTCCGGCCCTCGAACCCTTTGCCGCTTCCTAGGCTGCCGTCTTGCCTTTATTTTATCTTCTTTGATAGTCTTTGAAAAACTTGTTAATCGCTTTAATTCCACCCGCGGGTGTATTTTGAACTTCTGCTCGAAGATTGATTGAGGGCCTATCTGTGTAAATATTATCCTAATTATATCTTTCCTTGCACATTGCTCCTATGACTTTTCCTTTACCGCCTTCCTTACTTGCCGCCTTGCCGATCGGACAACCGCTCTGCGGACTGCCGTTTGGATCAAGTGCTTGGCTACTCTTGGAAAACAAGTACTTGGCCATTTTAGAGTCTTTTTAACAAGTTGGATAGCCGACTACTCAAAAGTCGGTTTTGCGAAGAAGGGCTGGAAACGGCTTAGGCTATGTTTATGCTTTGGGTCCTTAGCCTTTTTTCATGTGGGCCAATTCTTCCTTACTCCTGCCCCAGCGATTACTCTGCGACTCGGACTTTGATAGGAGGCGGCTTAGGCACCGCACACTACTTGTCCATTGCAGGAAGCATTTCATAGCGCAAGCGGCGAGTCCCTGGCCGACTAGTCGAACCCGGTACCAGCGGCATAACAAAAGTAACATACTCGAAGGCATAATTCTTATCATCGAGATAACGAAAAGGGCAGTCCCGAGCTGCGTCTAAGGGCCCGAAATCTTGGTACTCTAACACAAAGGTAGCATGGTACATACTGCATCAAGCTGTAAAATCTTGGGAAGATTCACGTTCCATAATCGTTCCGTCTCTTTGCGGAGTCGTCCCTCTTGCGTGCTTTCGGGGCTTCGGCGTCGATCGGGTAGTAGGAGTCGTTGCCCAGCACTTTCTGATAATGAAGGTCCTTCCCAAAGGTGCCGACAGCTTGTGCTGGCGGCTGTTATCTGGATCAGCAGGAGCACAAATTCGCCCTCTTGGAAATATCTCGGCTTGACCTTCCTGTTGTAGTAAGCGCGAGGCTCTGCTGGTAGATCTGGACCCGGTGAGTGCCAACAGCGGCCCTCTTCCAGCCGGATCGGCCCAGTCTTGGCGTGCTTCTTCACTTCCTCCTCGGTGTACATGGTGACTCGCGAGTCGAACTCTATGTCTGTTGGGATGGCGGCTTCACACGTGGCGAGGAAGAAGGGTGTGAAGCGGTTGACTTGTTTGGAGTCGTGCGCAAACTCCGGAGGGCGGTGGCAACTCCTCAAGCCAACAGCGGGCGAGCGCTCCGATGGTTCGACCCGATCGAGGCTTGATGCGGACAAGATGAGGCCGTTTGTTACGCTCCACGGCGTTTATTGCGGATGGGCGAAGGGCGCTAAGTCGATCGGATGCCTTCGTCAGCGAGAAATGGGCGAGGCGCCTTTGGCAAAATTTGTGCCATTGTCGGTGATGATGCTGTGTAGTGCGCCGTCTGGTCGTGATGTCGTGATGAAAGTCCTGCGAGTTGGACCATTCAACTTCTTGATGGGCTTTACTTCTATCCACTTGGTGAACTTGTCCACGCGACAAGTAAATGAGTCGAACCACCTCGTGCTGCTTTGAATGGTCCTACCATGTCCGGGCCCCAAACAGCAAGGGCGAGCGATGGGGATAGTCTTGAGTCTGGAAGCTTGGCTGTCTGACTTGGGCGGAACATCAGCACCTGCATTTTGCACTAATTCCTTGGTCTCTTCTAGGGCAGTTGGCGGAAGAAACCGTGTCGGAAAAGGCTTTGGCGGCGAGTGCTCTTGAGCCGCATGGTGACCGCTTTTCGCCTTGATGAATGTCTTGAGAATCGCTTGGCCTTTCTCGGCTCGGCCTAGCAGCTGGTAGACACCGATAACTGCTGCGCTGACCAGCTCTCTGTTGACTATGGTGTGAAGCTGCCCGCTCGGCTTTGTACTTGCCGAGCCAAGATTTCATGGTTGGTAGCTCTCTGCTCACTAGGAACTTTAGGATGGGCTGGGCCCATGAGGGTGCTTGCTATTTCTTCAACTGTCGGTACTACTACTTGGGCGAGGCGGCTGGGCTTTGGGAGGCGGTTGGAGTCATGACCGCTGCTAGGTTGATGAAGTCCCCGTGCCGACTGGTGCAGTCCCCGGGCTGAGCTCTGGAGTCTTCGCAATGGTCACAGCAATCTCCGGGCCGGGTTCTGAAGACCCCGGGCCGGCTTCGACCGCGGCATTCTTGGATCCATCAGAAGCTCAACAGCTCGCATCTGGCTATGGAGCCTATCACCTGATCAATTCTCGGCAGAGCGAACGGGTCCTTGGGGCAAGCTTTGTTGAGGCTTGTGTAGTCAATACACATCCGCCACTGCTTGTTATTCTTCAGTTCCAGGACCGGGTTTGCTAACCATTGTGGAAAGAATACTTCCATGATGAAACCGGCTGCTAGGGCGGGCTATTTCTTCTCAACAACTCTTCTCTTCTCTTGACGGCGGCGCAAGGGCTGCTGGCGAGCTTCATCACATCGGACATGTAACTTGTGCTCGGTGAATTCCGTCGGTACACCTCGCATGTCTTTAGGGGACCATGCGAAAATGTCCCGATTCTTCGGAGAAATCGGCAGGCTCGCCTTCCTATTCTGTCAAGGTTTGCACCTATGACAGCGTACCTCTCCAGTGCTCCGGGTCAAGGGTATCTTCTTCGTTTCTTTGGCGGCAGGCAGGCCCTCAGCTTCCGACTCCTTGGGTTAGGCGATATTCGGGCTGCTTGCGGCCGCCATACAACCGATCAAGCCGCTTCTCGGCTGCGATCACCGAGGACTCGGCTAGCCGTACTTTCAGCTGCACAAGTGGGCGACTTTCACGTAGTCGCGGCTACGGTCGAGAATCCTTGGAACTCGGCATCTTCATCTTGAGGTAGGCATAGTGGGGACGCCATGAACTTGGCCAAGCAGGTCCGCCAAGTAGGCGTGGTCGGACTTTCGAGGTCCACCACATCAAACCAAAGCGGCTCTCGGCGGAAATGATCTTTGTCCCCAAAGAGGGCGTCTATCGAGGATCTTGCCGATCGGTGGCAGGAAGGCCGGTACAATGCCATGGAACACAGTCCGGCTGCTCTGAAGCTGTCTTTGCTTGATTCCTAACTTCTCGTCGTGTCCTTGTCTTTGGATGTTGATGTTGCTGCCTCCGTTTATCAGCACTTTCGCGAGCGGCGGCCCGCCTATCCGTGGCAAGGTGGCTCCCAAGACCAGGCGTAGGGCCGGTTAACATCACCTGCAGGTGATCGGCCTTTGCTCAACGGATAGGCTTCTCGGACCCGTGCATGAACTCTGGAGTATCGATGCTCTGCATTCACTTCTTATTCTTGCAACCGCTTTCTTTGCGTCGATCGTCGGCCACCTTTGGTGAACACTACATAAGCTCCATGCTCTTACGGGTGAGTCGTTTTGCAGCGCCGGCTGGCGACAACCCGACTCTTTGGGGCGGCGGTGGGCGGCTGACCCGGCGAGCGGAAGGAAAGGCCGTCTCCTTAGCGATCCTAGTGAGCGGTGACACTTCGGGTGGTGTGGTTTGGCGGCTTGGCGCGCTATGGAACTTGCGGGGACCATCTAGAGTCGCTTTCGTAAGAAGAAGGGCGGCAACCAGTTGGACTTGCCGCCTTTCTGTCGCTTGGCTAGAGCTGCCCCTCACGCTCTTGGTCTTCGTGTCGCAACCTTGCCGGCTCTTTGGAAGCGGCTGTTGAACCTGCGCTTGTGATCGTTCATTCTTTGTCGCCGACTGGTGTCTCGGCCGGAGTTACAGAACTGAGGGCCACTTTGCTAGTCGCGCGACTTCAATCTCCGCCTTCATGGAGAGTCGGCTGTGGCGTGCTTGTCGCTATGATCAGCAGCTCGTCGAGGTCTCGGCTCGTCGCAAAGGCTTGTGCTTGAGGAGGTGCCTTCTACGCACCCGGTGAAGTGCTCGATAGCTTGCACCTCGTGCGCCCTCGCGGAGTTCAAAGCTTCGGCCAGCGTGAGGTGGTCGGCGGTCGACTCGTTGAGGCCTTATCACGCTGAAGGAAAGCTGGCGAGGCTTGGGAGGTCGCTTATGCGTGCTTGTGAAGTTGCGGACGAAGGCGGTGAAATCGACCAGCTGTTGATGCTCTGCTGGGCTGAGGCTGTTCAACCATGTCCGGGCGTGCCACAGGCATGGCGGAACATACTACGGCAACTGCGCTTGTTGCCGTTAAGCTATGATGACGGCTGTGGGTAGTCGACCAGCCAGTCTTCGGCTTCCGGGCGGTGTACTTAGGCGTATCTCGGGGCGTGAACCCTGCAGGAAAGGTTCGTCTCGGATCGCAGTATGAAACGAGGAGGACCTTCGTCTTCTTCTTCAGCGCCAGGGGATCGGTGGAGTGATTCGATCCGGTGGCGGGCGTCGTTTTCTCCGACTCCTCTCGGCGGCAAAGCGGTCGCCGAAGTCGGATGCTCTTCGGCAGGCGGCGGGGAGACTCACCTTTCTGCGAGGGAGGAGGAGAGGTAGTCGTCCGTCTTTCCACTTGCTCTTGGGCGGCCGTCTTGGTGGCGCTTCGATGGAATATGAGTCCGGCTGTGGCTGACAGCGGATCCTTGTTTTTCTTCGCGGACACGCGATCGGTGTCGAGACATCGCGCCTTGGTCTCGGCGGGGAGGTAGAGTCGTTGTTACATTGTTCGCGGCGCCTGCATGCGGCAGCCCGGCCTCATTCTGCGGCGGCAGCGCGAGAAGCTGCTGGACTCGCTCCGTCATCGGTGGCGCTCTTCACCCTCGAAGTTGTCCAGCTCGTCCGCGCGCCGCTGGTAGCGCGCGGATATTCTCCGCGGCGTGGCGTACAGGCGATTGGCCCGAACAGGTTGGCAATGACCACGCCCGCTGCTGGACCAGCGCCTGGCGGCTAGGCCCGGTCGGGGCGGCGAGCGCCCAGCGTGATCCATCTCACGCTGGTAGGCCGACAAGCGTCTCATGCTTGCCGGCTTCCTGCGCCTTGAAATGAAGCGGTGTGCCTCCAGCATCTGCGTCGGCGTCTTACGGAATAAGTGCGGTCAGGTCTCGCGAGCGCGTCGAGAAGGTCATAGGCTCCTTCGGCGGAATGCTCGCCATGACCGATGATGAGCACCTCTGTGGCGGTGCTTCGCCGCTCCCGCATGAGGAAGCGGCTCGTCGTCGAACCACCCGTTGGTGAGGAGCGTGTCGGCGGCAGCGTGTCGGTCGACCAGCATCGGTCGGTGGAGCCACGGACTCCAAGTCCGTGGCAGGCTCGCCGGCGGCGTGGAGTTGTTCGAGGGCCAGCGAAGGCTCGGGGGCGCCCGTGCGGCGTCGGATGCAGGCTCGTCGGAGAGGCAAACCACGCTGACAAGTTCGGTGAGGCAGCTGGCCGCGCAGACGATCTCAGCGCCGTGCAGCGCATCGGCGCAGACTCCGTCTAGCGTGCCGAGCTAGCTGCGCTCGCCAGGGAGGAAAAGTGTTCCCGTCCAGAGCAGGTCTTCGGACGACGGTGCACCTAGCCCCACGGTGGGCGCCAAATGTCGGGGGTTGGGTGCGACATATGCCAAAGGATGGCTTATCATGGTGAGGCGAGTGAGCGTCGCGGTGCACAGAAGCGGGATGGCGAAGGCATGCGCGGCGGGTCTTACCCAGCGGGGCTCTCCGTGGAGATAATACCCCTCTTGCTGCTCTGCGGGGTCTCCGCATGATCACTATGACAAAGTGGGAACAAGGTTGCTCGTTGAGCTGTTGAGGTGAGGAAGGAGAAGACACGGCTAGCTCTTCTCTCCCTCTATGTGTGTCTAAAACTATTAGGGTCCAACCTCTTGCATGGGTGCCCGGGGGTTTATAGGCCTACCCCAGGTACAATGGTAATCCAGCTGGGCGGGGTCCCGGCCGTCTGTCTCTCTGTGCCGTCTTCTCCGCCCATTCTTTGGGGCCTGCCGGCGCTCCGGCATGGGGCCGACAAGCCTTGTCCGCCCGGCAGGCGGTCTTGCCGGCTGCGGATTCGTGTAGCGCCTCTAATGGCGTGGGCTTGGTCATGGGGTCATGGGAGCAGTGCGCCGCTGACAGGCGATCACTGTTGCCATTCCATCATGTCACAGTTAATGGCATGCGGGCCCATGGGAGGGCGGCCAACTCTTGGGGCGAATCCCATAGTGCTGTTGTGGCGCTCTCACGTCTTACGCACTCCGCCCGGCAGTAATCCTCTGTCTTCGAGCCCGTGCAGACGGGCCGTCGTGGGCTCGGGCGCCCGCACGGGGCTGATGTCGGGGCGGTGTGGCAAAAGTGCGCGCCCGGACGAAGATCTCCGTCGTCTGACTTTGTGGCCATGCACGCAATTAGTGAGCAGGGCAGGATGGGCTGCGCGGCGGCCGTACCCGTCCGTCCGTGGTTGCGTGGCGGGAGGTGGTTGGAGTCGGCGGGCGACTCCCCATAATCGGCTTCTCGGAAGCCGCCGGTTGAAATCGGCTTATCTCGAAGTCGTCTCGGGACTTCGGCCGTGAGGGCGGTCGGCGGCTCTGTCGCCAACTCTCGATGGCGGCTCTTCGTCTTGGGGTCTTGAGGCGCAGCCTGCCCGATGTCTTGAAAGGTCGAGGGCTCGGTTGCCTACCGTGGCCCATTACTCAAGCGGAACCCGCTGCGATTGTGCCCGGTTGAGCTGGGTTAAGCACCTCGATGGAAAGCTAAAACGGCCGTCATGATAGGCGAGGCGATGCGTTGTTCGAGAGGTTTCGAGTCCCTAAAGACTTATGTCGCTTAGGCGAGGTCGGCATTGTCGGCCTAGGCGTGGATAAGCGCCCGAACTCGGTCTTCGAATACCGAGAGCCGCCAAAATTTAAAATATAAATTCTATGGCTAAGTGAGAGTGTTCAAGCATTACAGTCCGGTTGCCTTGTTACGTTCGTTGGCGCCTCCCTCGAAGGACACAAGAATGGGAACAAGGCGCTCAAGTTCATCCGAACACCCAGACACTTTCGTGGCATGGGGGCTGAAATAACGACTTCGCCATCTCTCGGTTTTAATACGGCCGCCTGAAAGGTAATATTTTAAATTAAAAGTGTTGCTTAAGCGCATATGAACAAGTTTTCAGCATACAGGATAAAAAATTGAGTCTACTAAAATTATATCTTTGGAGCATTCATCCGCTATCGAGTGAGGCACCCTTGGGGCGCCCTCATAATACATTTCCGGCTTGTGATGCTCCTTCTTGGTGGTGGTCCGTCCTTCACAAGCTTCTCGCGTCCATCTTGCCCAGTGCACCTTAGCAAGGGCAAGGGCCCTCTGAGCACCTTCGATGCAGAGACAGGCGCTTGATGACTTCAACCCATGGGCGAGGCATCGACCAGCCGCCTCACCGGCCAGTAGCTCCAGGCATGGCTTCCTTAGAGCCTGGCTGACTTATGGGGCCCCTAATGGCCTGTTCGGCCACCTTATGGAGCTCGACCAGCTGCTTCAACTGGTAAGCTTAAAGAACACGGGTGTCCGGCCTCGACATCTTGAGACGAGAACACCTTCTCCGTCGAGCTTCCCTCCTCGGCTCGGTAGAATCAGCAGCATCAGCCACCTGCAGGGGCAGATCTGCGAATGCTCTGGAAACTCAGGTTAGGGTAAATAACAGATAATTCACTTTCACATGCTTTCTTTGCATATAGAATGCCTTACCGCCGCTGTCTTCTTCATCGCCTCAATCTCTGGAGGGCTTTTTGAGCTTGACCTTAGCGGCCTTGGCGCTCTCAAGGGCCGTGGCGAGCTCGGACTCCAGTCTTTGAGTAGCGCTCCAAACTCGTGTTTTTCCACGAGATCACAGGCTCTTGCCGCACCTCCACCACCAGCGCCTCCTGCTTTTCTTGCTCGGTGCGCTTGGCGGCGCGTGCTTCGACCGGGACACCGCCTCCTTGAGGTCACCACCTGGTTAGTGGCCCTGCAATATTCATGTTATTCCTGTTATTTTTGCAAACACATCTTTTACATACTCCCGTAAGTATTACTTACCTTCCTTGTCCTCGAGCTGCTTTTTGGCAAGTCGAGCTCGTTCTCGGACTGCTCGAGGCTCTGCTTCAATGCACCAACCTCTCAGGTCGGTCTGGCGGTCGGCATAACCTGCATTCCCATATTGGCATACTTATGTTAGACTCCTGCGTTATAACTTTTTAGATCCTCGATTGGCTTTCCTTCCGAACACCAAAGCTGAGCATCGGGGCTCACTGTCTGTCACGGTAATATTTTAATACAAACCTCAAAGCTTGTTAGAAGGCTGGCACGAGGCTCAATCAGCCCGCTCTTGGCGGGCGACCTACGGATCACCACACTCATAGCGATGGGGTGCTCCTCGTCGATGGAAGCGCTATTAAGCGCCTCCATCAAATCATCCAGTGCCTCGGTTGGGCCGGAGGTCGCGGGTGTTGTAGTCTTGCCGTTCTTCTGAAGAAGTGCTTTGTCGAACTCGGAACCCTTGAAGGTTACAGTGCAGTCGGCGCGAGGCGGACTCAAAGCCTTCGAGGTTTTATCCCTTTGAGCCCGGATTCGGGAGGTCGCCTTGTGGGCGCCTCCATAGCCACCTCCTCCTGGCTGGGCCTTTTGGGACTCCACCCGGCGTCATCCATGGCGGGAGGAGATGAAGGCGGTCGGAAGTGAGGTGCTATTCACCTCCAGGCGAATCCAGGGCCGCTCGGCGAATCGTCGAGCCCATCATTAGGCGGGCTGCATGGTTATATCCGGCATTATAGGATCTTTGTGCAACAAATGAAAGCATACGAGTTATTCGGTGTCCGGACACTTACGATCTCGCCGGGATCTTGGCCCAGGAGCCCACCCCTCGTCGTCGTAAATGCGTCGACATTGGCCGGTGTAGTCCGGAGGAAGGTCCTTCCTTCTTGGACCCTCCGGCCTCCCGGTGGGCGGCCTTCCTTTTCTTCTCTCCCCGGAGAGAGGCCTCTTCCTCCTCCTGCGTCTTGGCGGGAGAGTCGCCTCGGCGTCATCGGACGATGAGTCCAATAACACCTGGCGCAAGGAACTCCTTGAGTTCCGTGGCCTTCTTCTTAGCCTTCTTTTCGGCACCACGTGAGGTGCGGAACCGGCTAACCGTCAATTGGGCGTCGCTGGGTCTTCGGCAAGGGCGGACGGTCGATCTGTCGGGGCGTCTTCAACCAGTCTGTCAAAGGTGAGGAGTTTTAGATCCGCATAGAGTAAAACTATGAAAAAGAGTCCCATAAAGGGTGAAATAACACCTCGGCTGGCTTGATGCTGCGAGCTGAATCAGCGATCTTCCGTCGCGGATCACGGAGCTTGGCGTATGAACAACACCTTCGAGGCGTCTTCATCGTAGTGTCGAAGAGCTGGTTCAAGGTTCGGTCTTTGCGGATCAAACTCCCACAAACTGAAGTCCCATTGCTGGCATGGGAGAATCCGGCGGATGAGCATCACACAGATTCGTTGACAAGCTTGAGATTCTTGTCCACGGGTTTGGACCCAGGTTTGGAGTCGGCCAGCTCTTCGAATTACCCCATGTCGGGCCGTCTCTTTCCATGAGGTGAGCCGTGTGGGAAGCCAGATCGGAATTCGGGGCGCGCCAATTGAAGTCCGCAGCGGCTCGGTGATATAGAACCACCGGGTTGCCACCTTTATGGTCTCGAAGAAAGGGCCCTCGAGCCATGGGGCGTTGGCCATCCGCCCACCATGGCGCCTCTGCACTCCGCTTGGCGGCCGCCCACTACCTTGACGACATTGAAGTCTTTAGCCATAAGCGAAGTGGGGCTGGATCTGAAGGAAGGCCTACGCCTGACGATAAGCGCCGAGATGTTGAGGATGAAATTGAGGGCGGATCATTGGAAATCTAGGCGTAGTAGAACATGAGCCCCAGACGAATGGGTGAAGTGGAAAGCCTAGTCCACGGAGGAAGTGGGGGAGAACACCACCCTCTCATGGGGCCTAGGGGTGGGGATGAGCTGCCCCTCGTTGGGGAGCCTATCGCGATAATCGCTGGACAAGTATCCGGCCTTCGCAGCTTTTGATGTGCCCCTCGTGGCGGAGGAGGCCATCCTGCCTCCGCTCGGACATAGTTGGAGAAGGTTGAGGTGGGATGTCCGGACTTGAGGCGCTGGAGCTCCGAGTGTGCGGAAATGGATAAGCAAAGGAGGAAGAAGGCGTGTGTGAAAAAGCGGATCCTTATCCTTATATGGACGGACAAAGCTATCGTCCCCACGGCCTGATAAAACTGGCTTATCTCCCAAGCGCCGTAATCAATGGCGGCGGTTGGGTTACCACACCGTATTGATGAGAATCCCGGAATAAGGGACCACGATCTCTGCTTTGACAAGGCGTGCCAAGTAAACCGCCTCGCTCAAGCGCTGAGGTTGGGCAGTAAAAATGATTGAATGAAGGCTTGGCGTGGTGTGATGTCTCGCTGCGGGATCGTCGTGATTGAACTTATGTAAATATTATTCTCTCTGGTGGTATGTGGAACTTATTTTGCGAGCGGACACTATCCTTGTGTTCAAAATCTTCTATGAAGTATTCGGAGGAGAATCCGCCTTGCAATGCGAAGACAATATCTTGCCCGGACCCGTCGTCATTGAAGCCTGGTTCGAGAGCTCTTGAGGAGTCCTAGATTAGGGGGTGTCGGATAGCGGACTATGACCTGGCGGACTCCTCCGGCGGTAGTCCCGCTGTCTTGGTCGTACAGATAGGCGTCGTGGGCTCGGCGCCGCCACAGGGCTGATGTCGGGGCGGCGTGGCAATAGTGCGTCTTGGGGGCCGGAGATCTCCGTCGATCTGGCGCTCTGTGACCATGCCTGCCCTTAGTGAGCAGGGCAGAGATGGGCAGCGGCGGTGATCGTACCCGTCCGTCCGTAGTTGCGTAGGCAGGAGGTGGTTGGAGTCGCGCGCCGACTCCCCATAGTCAGCTTCTCTGGAAGCCGCCAGTTGGGAGTTGGCTTATCTCGAAGTCGTCTCTGGGACTCGGCCGTGAGGGGCAGTCGGCGGCTCTGCCGCCGACTCTCAGAAGGCGGCTCTTCGTCTTGGGGTCTTGAGGGGCGCAGCCCGCCCCGATGTCTTGAAAGGTCCGGGGGCTCGGGTTTGCCTACCCGTGGCCCATTACTCCGACAGTAGTCCCCGAAGCTCGTGAGGCGCCAAGGGCAACACGTCGAGGAGCCTCAACAGTTTCATCCTGCTGGTGGAAGGATCTGGGCCTTGCTCGCCGTCTTCCCCTAGGCCGACTAGCTGGAGTCGGACTTGCAGGAGGCCGTCTTGCTCCTCAAAAGGTTTGAAAGTCGCAGCGGGAACTAGGTAGCGTGCCTGATAAGCTTCCCGGTGGCGGCCCGTTGCAGGCCCGTCGTGCGACACCAGCTGCGATGTCGATCTTCCCTGCAGCGTGGCGAGACAGTCCGTCGGCGGGACCCGCCACTACCGTGCCGGGGCCTTGAATGGATCCGTTGCGGATGCGTCGTGCGGGCGGTTGGGGTTCCCGCGTCGTTCTGCGCGATAACTTCATGTGTTAAATCGTGGGGGCGTGAAGGTCTGGGCGCTGTTAATCAACGCGCCCGCCCTCGGCTTCTCAGCTGTGAGCCTATAAGTAGGCGGGAGGAGGCGGCGAAGCATGCGCACCCATCTCCCCTTCCCCGCTTCCTCTTGCTCCTTCTTCCTCTCATTTCTTCTTCTCCTTGCTGCCGTCGCACCGAACCACGCCACGCGCGGAGATGAGCTCTTCCTCGCGCAGCACCTCCCCCGCGTGCTCCGGCGTGTGGGGCAACTCGAGGTGGGCAGCGACCACATCGAGTTAAATCCGCCCGACGCGCGCATCTCGGCAAGAGCTTAGTGCGGACCAGCGCTCGCCGGCGGAGTAAAATAACGCCCGGCGCGGAGGAAGCGGCGGGTCTTATTCGCTCGCGCACCTCATCGCGGCCTAGTGCTGCCGGCGGCGGCTTCTTCGCACCTTCTTTGAGTTCCACGGGCTCCGGCCGCATCACCTCACTCCGAATACGGTGGTGCTCACATCTGCCTTCGCCGCCTTGTGCGAGGGCTTCCTCGTTCTCCCCACCATCGGTACTGTGGGGAATTCTTCGATCAAGCTCGGCACGCGCGTTGCGGCGTGCAGCTCTATCGCGGTACCTTCATCGTGATCACGGAGGCGGTGGCGAAAACCCTTTCCCGCCATTCCGCTGATCAAGTCGGTGAAAGGCGTGGCAGCGATCCGACTTCTCGTGAAGAACATCGCTCCGGAAGCGGCGGGTCAACCTGCCGCCTTACGAACGGCGTGCTGCGGAGGCTCCCGGCTGGTCCCACCGAGTCAGGGCCTGACTCTGCCCGGCACCGCCGCCGTCCAGCGACTCCGAATCTTGGCCTTGATCGGAGGGCTTGACCGGGGCCGACCTGTTATGCGCGCCGTGGCGCGCCGGAGTCCTCCGCTCCAGGCGATCTCATATGATCTGTCGGATGGCGGCCACGGGACCCGATCGGATGTGCTCGAAGGACGCCTTGCAGCGGAGGTGGCGGACCACGGTGAACTTCTGGCGAGCTGCAATCTTCGGACGGATTGGCGGTTGACAAGGAACCATACTTTCATGCGCCAACCCCACGTGGTAAGTCATCTCTCTTCCTCTTCTGTTTTCTTTTCAGCGAATCCGACTCTGATTTTCTTTGGTTTTTGAGTTAGAACCCCTCATGCAGCCCTCAGCGGCACCACCAGGGGCCAGCCGTGAGTTCGTCCCGACAGGCGGAGAGCAATGTCGGCGACCCTGACTTGGGGCGGCGATGGAGGCCGGCGCCGAAGGAGGAGGAGGAGGCTGGCGACTTCAGGCCCTCGGCTACCGCCGCCCGGCCTGAGGATGGCAGCGAAATCGTCCCCGCCAACGAAGGTTAGCCAGCAGGCCTTGAGTTCCTCCGCCCGGCTTAGGTGGTCGGCGGCGAGCGTCGGGCGGGCCCAGGCTTGCCGAGCGACGGTCGAAGAAGTTCAAGGGGCGGCTGCGCGACCCAGCGGAGGAAGAAGCGGTCAAAAGGCTAACAACTGCAAGGAAGTGAAAAAACCGCCGCTGGTCTCCACGTAAGCGCTTACTGCTTTGTCCTGTTTTCTTCTGGTAAATCTTGTCCAAGTCTTTTACATGTCTTCTTTGCATCGGGGCTCCCTTACTTTAGAGAATTGCGCGGCCTCCGTCATGGGGTCGGCGAGCGTCCGCCAATACTCGGCGGATTGACCCTGCCGCCGACCTCGGGCGGCGGGCGGAGCAGCAGGAGAAGCCTGACGAGGAAAGCCGCCCGCTGGAGAAAGCGGAGGATGAGAAGCGGCTTCCGCCTAGAAGAAGGCTGGAAGAGGCCGAAGAAGCCGTCGCGGCTAAGCGGCGGGCGAGCAGCAGCGCCTCAATCGGCGTTACTCGTCACCCGCTAAGCTCCAGCGCCGCCGCCGCCCGGAGTTGAGGCGAGCGGAGGAAGCGGCAGCAGGTTCCCGTCATGGAGAGGAAAGCGGCGAGACCTCCATATCGACGCAGCGTGCCGCCCCGCCGCCCTCGCCGCCCGTCTGAGCCTTGAGTAAACAGCAGGTGGACCCGCGGTGCCGCCCGGCGAAAAGCGAGCCGTGGCGAAGCTGCTCCTTCAAATCGCCTCGCCAGCGCGCCGCCCGTCTTGAAAAGCGACTTGACGGCCATGCCTGGAGACGGCGTTGCCCGCTCGGCCATCCCAAGCGCGGCGACAAGTGCAGCGCCCGTTGGGTGGAGTGCGAGGCGGCCGGAGTCCGCTGAACGAGCGCCGGATGTCGAGCTAAGCGCTGCGAGCGAGGCGACACCATCGAGAACTGCACAAAGCGCACTGGCGTCACGAACCGTCGTTCGGTATGTTTCTTCTTTGAGTTTTCTTGTTCTTCTCTGTGTGGGGGCGCTTGGTACGCCTGCAGTGTAATCCCGAGTTTTGGGCCTGCTTCTTTGACGGCTGACTCGAAACTCTATCTGGCGAGTTCCAAACATTTACCTTTATGCGAAATGCTTATCACAGGAGTATCACAACCTCCAGCGCCCTGCCTTCAACCACAATGTTGAGGAGCTGGGCAGCGGACTGTCGACAATCGAGGCAGCGAGCCTTCTTTCTTCTTGGCGAGGTATGGCGCGCCCAGCAGGCTGAATCCCGAGATTGGGCCGACTGCTGGCGATCGGGCGGATCTTCTAGAACCTTCTTAGTTGGCGACTTAACGTCCTTTTCTTTTTATTCTTGAGGCCAGCGGCACTCTCGGGACGGCAGCTAGGCGCAGCAGACACGCCCTGCGTGCCAAGGGGAGGAGTGCAGCAAGCTCGCCCAGGCCTTGAACTGCTGGCTCTTGGTGGCGAGCAAAGGAGCTGCTTAAGAAAGCGCGGGGACGAGGCAGAAGAGAGAGGCGCTCTCTGGCGAGTTGACGGCGTTCCTCTGGACCCGACAAGGAGGCGCAGCTGACCTCGGCTTCCATGAAATTGAGGACATCGTCGATGGTGAGTTTCTTTACTTTCTTTCTTTGAGCCGCTGACTCTGGGTCGGGCTGACTCCTGGTTTTTGACTTGCTTCTTTTCCGTCTTGCAGACTTCTTCCCGGCCACCTTGAGGCGGCCAATCAAGCCATCGAGGCTGATCGCGGCCTTGAGAGGGCAAATGGTGCGGAGATCGCTGCCGCGCCCCGTACCCTTGACGAGCAGCTTCTGAGCATCGAGGCTCATTTGTGGCCGGCCCATCGGATGCTGCGCCGGCTTCAACGTGTCGGCGCCCAGGCGATCGCTGCCTTATGGCCAGATATGCCGGTTCTGCGCACTCCCGGTCGGATTGCCGGTTGGTTGGAGAATCATGGCTGGCGTCTTGAGGCACTGGAAGGGTTCATGACCGGGCTGGGCTGCTGGGCCTTGGAATTAAATCAAGGGGTGGTATCGAGGGCTGGATCTGGACCGGCTGTGTAACACCGGATGTAACCTTCCATACTTGTAATTCCAACTCTTGCCATTTCGGCATTGTGATATGATATTCCCTCCGTGGTTGGGTTTTCTTCATTTTGCATTTTGTCCATGTCATGCATTTTCATATCATGTCATCATGTGCATCGCATTTGCATACGTGTTAAATCTCATGATTCGAGCATTTTCCCGTTGTCCGTTTTGCAATCCGGCACTCCTATGTTCCCGGCGTCCCCTTTTACGTTTTCCGTGGCGGGTACTAAACTTTCTCGGAATGGACGAGGTTTGTCAAGTGGCCTTGGTATACCACGGTAGGCCACCTGTCAAGTTTGGTCATTTGGAGCTTTTGTACTCAACGGTTAACGCACTCATAAAAAGCCTCTTTTAAGTTGCAGCCCAACACCCTCCAAAACAGCCAATAACCCATCTAAGTCACTTCCATGCTCTCCGACGTTCGATCCGCGATCGTGTGGTAACTCGCACCTCATTTGGACTCTCCTAGCTCCTCTATGCCTATATACCACCCCCCCATTCCAAATTCGCGGATCCTCTCCCCTAACCCTAGCAAATCTCAGATCCGCCGCCCGGGACCTGTCCGGGCAGGCGGACAACGTCCATGCGCCCCAGCCTCTCGGGCGCCACGCGTGGCCCCAGGTCCCCTAACGCCGCCCAGCGCCCGGCCCGCCCGTGGCCAGGCCAGGCCCTCCCGGCTGGTCGCGCCGCCGCCTCCGGCCGTCTTACACTCCCGCCGGCGGTGATCCCTATCTTACAGTGCGTGCAGATAGGCCGTCGTGGGCTCGGCGCGCCCCGCAGGGGCTGATGCCGAGGCGGCGTGGCAATAGTGCCCGTCTTGGGCGGAGATCTCCATCGATCTGGCGCTCGTGCCATGCACGCCCTTAGTGAGCAGGGCAGAGATGGGCAGCTTGGCGGTAAATACCCGTCCGTCCGTGGTTGCGTGGCGAGGTGGTTGGTCGCGCGCCCGACTCCCCATAGTCGGCTTCTGCAGGGAAGCCGCCCGGTTGGGAGTTGGCTTATCTCAAAATCGTCTCTCGGGACTCGGCCGTGAGGCGATCGGCGGCTGCCGCCGACTCTCGAGCGGCTCTTCGTCTTAGGGTCTTGAGGCGCAGCCGCCCGATGTCTTGAAAGGTCAGGGGCTCGGGTTTGCCTACCGTGGCCCATTACTCCGACATGGTCCCGAAGCTCGTGAGGCGCCAAGGGCAACACGTCGAGGAGCCTCAACAGTTTCATCCCGCTGGTGGAAGGGTACGCCTCGGATCTCAGATCCACCACCACCGAAGGGTTGACTTCTTCCCCCCCAAAAAATCGTCTAAGTTTTATTTCGGTGATTAATTTGTGGCAGTTTCAACGCATCATAACTTTGCACCCGTAGCTCCGTTTGGTGCGTGTAATATATCAAAATGTTCGCATCGAAGAGTAGATCATTTCATCTCATTGCATCATTTTCATTTGAGCTCATCTTGATGCCGAAATGCTGTTGGAAGAGGGCTATGTGATGTTAGTTTACATTTCTTAACAGAACATGCACTTTGTCATTTTGCCATGATTGATGTGTGCACCCTATGAACTTGAGTCCTACATGTGTTTTGTAATATGCCATGCCATCTTTCCAGGGTGTATGCCATGTATTTTTGATTTCTGTGGTGACTAGCACAAGCATGCAAACTAGGCTTCTGATGTTGCTGATTTCAGCCCTGTTTTCTTGATATTTTTATGCCATGTTAACTTGTCCTACTAGAGAGATCCATGCATATTTTGAGATACTTCAGTAAGGATGTTTTGAACATATGGTTGTGCTCTATCCATCCATGCCTTTGTTTGCAATTATGGAGTGCCATAGCTTGAGTCAATCGAGCTCTACTTTTGCTATAAAATGTTTCCTGGCAGATTGTTTACTTGTTATTCAATTTTGCCAAGGTTGTTGTGGTTGATCTGTGTATGCTATGATGTTGTTCTTGCCATGTATGTATTCTATGCCATGTCTTCTTGATGTATGTATGCTTATATTATCATGTAAGGCTCTGTAGTGAGTGCTTTGAGCTCTTAAACATGCCTACTTGTTATCTGTTTTGACATGCCATTTTTTGAATCATTATGAAACTTGCGATATTGACATGGGGGTTACTATATTTTACGATCCTTTTTGGCTTATGGTCAGTAAGGGACTTTTGTTCTATGCTTTGAGTAGATTCATGCCATGCCTTGTTTTGCTATTATAAGTTCCTGTAGCATGTTGTTTTCTAGCTCTGAACATTGCTACACGATGCTGTTTTGCCATGTTGATTAATTTCACTAAGTCTGAAGCTGATATATTTTGCACTTTTGCCATGCTTGGTTGGACCTGTTATGTTGTGAATTAGCCGTAGCTCGGTGTTCATCTTTGTCAAACATCTTGAGTAGATCACTACCATATGCTTTTCTGGTACGTTTGGGTGCAGTAGCTTATTTTCTTGTTGCTTGCTAAGTGGTATCATCTTTGTTAATGGCAGTTTGTGCCATTCTTGTTTTCTTGTCATTTGCAAACCGTGCATCCGATTTGGTGATCTTTATATCGATTTCAGCGAAATCATCTCATCTTTCAGAGGCATACTTGGTTTGCCAAGTTGATGCCTGGTTCATCATTTTCCTTCGGAGCATGCATCGCATTGCATATCACATCTCGCATATCATGTCATGTTTTGCATCATGTTGCTTGTGCATTGCACGTGATTTATTGTGGTTCCTTTGTTTGTGTTCTTGCTTTGGGTAGAGCGGGAGAGAATGCGTGAGCGAGGAACCTGTTGAGAACTTTTCGAGGATCAAGCTTTCGACAACTCTGAGAACTTTGAGCAAGATGACCATACCCTCGAAATCACTTCTATCTTTGCTATGCTAGATGCTCTCTCTTTTGCTATGCCTATGCTACGATGCCTATCACTTGCTATATCATGCCACCCATATTGCCATGTCAGCCCTAACCATCCTTTCCTAGCAAACCGTTGCTTGGCTATGTTACCGCTTTGCTCGGCCCTCTTATAGCGTTGCTAGTTGCGGTGAAGATGAAGTTTGTTCCTTGTTGGAACATGGAGATGTTGTTACTTATTGGAACATGTTTACTTGTTGGGATATCACAATATATCTGCTATAATTAATGCATCTATATACTTGGTAAAGGGTGGAAGGCTCGGCCTTATGCAGTGTTTTGTTCCACTCTTGCCACCGTAGTTTCCGTCATACGGTGTTATGTTCCTTGATTTAGCGTTCCTTACGGTTGGGTGATTTATGGGACTCCTTGACAGTTCGCTTTGAATAAGACTCCTCCAGCAAGGCCCAACTTTGGTTTTACCATTTGCCACCTAAGCCTTTTCCCCGGGTTTCGTGAGCCGAGGTCATCTTTATTTTAACCCGGGCCAGGTTCTCCTCTGAGTGCTGGTCCAACCTGTCGACCGCCGGTGGCCATCGGGGCAACTCTGGGATGGCCTATCGGAAGTTTGGACAATCAGGTGTGCCACGAGC